>VZRH01003403.1:282295-436375 GCA_013397555.1 Urocynchramus pylzowi
GATATCCCCCCCCCCCCCCAAAAAAAAAAAAAAAAAAAAAGAAATAATCAAACATCTGGACCAATTTAACCTTGGAAACTTACATCAGCAATACTGTCAGGTATCCTCTGTATTTCATGAATTCTACAAACCCAAGTAAAACTAATGGTTGAATCACTGATTAAAAAAAAGACAGACTGTACAATTTCCATCCCAAAATAAGGGTACTGGTTTCAGCGTTCTTCTGGGTCCCTATCACAGCAAGAGCAGATCTTGCCAAGAAGTCAAGGTGCAAAATTGGAACCTGCCACTAAATAATTGCCAGTGCCTTCCCCCATGGTCTTTTCTTTCCTGTGTTAAACAAGCCTTGTCAGTACCTCCACAATGTTTGGCAACTAAGCTGTAAAGCAACTCAGAAGAAGAAGAACATTTTTTGTCTGTGTCTACATTACAAAGTAGTATACTGCAACAGAGCCACAGGTGGCAGAGAAGCAATTGTTGCTGAGGATTTAAAACCAGTACTGCATAGATATGGGGGTGGGAGGATGAAGAAGACTAGGAATGGTACTTTAGACTAGTTCCAGAATGCAATAAAAGGATTCTTTGTGTCAGTTGAAATTCATCAGTTTTATCCAGTAATGTCTCTTTTGCTTTAGATTCACCAAAAAAAACCACAACCAAACAAGCACAGTTCAAGCACTCACAAATGATTCTTTGATGAAAACTAAAGCCCAGTAAGTGAAGATATTCAGCAGGACACTCCCTGGCAAAGATGAATTGCTAATGTAGGCTCACCCCTAGCAACAGTTTGCCAAACCAAACCACTCAGCAGCTCGAGGCCAGATGCCAGTCCAAGAGACAATTAACCTCTCCAGTCCACCAACATCTGGAAGAGCTCCACTGTTGGCTCAAAAGCTGAGTAAACACATGAACTCTGCCTTAAGCCCAGCCTAATGAGTCCACCAGAGAGATGCAACAGAACAGGCCAGAGCTACACTAACAGTTACAATGCACATAGAGTGAAGTTTCTTTCTGATTGACTGACTGGATTAGGTATGTATCTCTCCATTCAGTCATGTTGAGGCATATAATTGAATATAAATATAAAATAAATATAAATATAAATATAAATATAAATATAAATATAAATATAAATATAAATTATATATATATATATATATATTTAATCTGACAGATTCCCTACATGGTAACACAGAGACCTTTATGATTTAGGACATTTTTATTGTAAATTCTTACTTCTTAACATGGCTCAGATGGCTATCATGCCACCCCTGAAAATGCAAAAAAATGGAAGAGTTATGCATAAGATTTAAAAAAATAACATGGAAACTGAAAATTCAAGATATCAACAGCATTGCCTAGGTAATCCCTTAAATATTTTTCAATCTGCTTCTAAGTTTTCAAGCATTGGAAACTCTGACTTTCCACAAAATAAAAGAGAGATATCTCTCAGTCTTCTACTAATTTTAACTAGACTATTCATAAGTTCACAGTGCACTGATTCTGTAACAGTAGGAGATCAAAAGCTATAAAGCGTGTTTCTTGTCATCTTGAGATCTAAAAAGTCTTTTTGTTTGTGACAGGAACTATCATCAATGTCTAGTGTTTCATCTCTTCTTCACTACCTAATGCTTGCTCGTCATCTGCCTTAGTTTCCCAGGAATACACATATTTTAGAACTGGAAATCCTTGGAAAAATAATCTGGTTTTAATAGACTTTAAATGTGGGTCATTCGCATAACAGAAATGCAAACAAAGCAGCGACTAAGTTGAAGACCTATATGAATGTGGTGCTTCAAAAGAGATGAGGAAACAAATTATTCTTTGCCAGTTTTTAAATTGGAAAAGTTCTAATAAGGAAGAAACAATAAGAAATAATTGAAAGGAATCAAATCAAAGCTATCACAGCCTGTTACACCATGGAGGAGCTCCCAATGGAGGCCATCACAGAATTCACAGAATTCACAAAATGACTATATTGGACGAGACCTTCAAGATCATTGAGTCCAACCCATGCCCTAACACCTTAACTAAACCACGGCACTGAATGCCACATCCAGTCTTAAACACATCCAGGGATGGTGACTCCACCACCTCCCCAGGCAGACCATTCCAGAACTTTATCACCCTTTCTGTAAAAAACTTCTTCCCGATATCCAACCTATATTTCTCTTGATGCAGTTTATAACTGTGTCCTCTTGTTTTGTCAGCTGCTGCCTGGAGAAAGAGACCAATCCCCCCTTGACTACAGCCACCTTTCAGGAAGTTGTAGAGTGTGATAAGGTCACCCCTGAGTCTCCTTTTCTCCAGGCTAAACAACCCCAGCTCCCTCAGTCGTTCCTTACAGGATTTGTGTTCCAAGCCCCTCACCAGCCTCATTGCCCTCCTCTGGACGTGCTTGAGCTTCTCAGTGTCCTTCCCAAACTGAGGGGCCCAGAACTGGACACAGCACTCAATGTGTGGCCTCACCAGTGCCAAGTATAGGGGAAGGCTGACCTCCCTGCTCCTGCATTTGGAGGCTTCAGATACATCTCTGCCAATGAGAGATCAAATGAACTTGGTAAAAAAGGGGCTGAAGCAAACACAGATCCCAAAGTCAGAAAAAGAAACATCTATAACTTAGTGTTTGAACCAATACCCAGAATAGTCAAAATCATAGGAAGATATGGTAATTTACCTTTCTATAGGTAAATTTACTGTCTTCCACAATTATTTTACAGAAAATAAATATATTTTGATGTATTTGAGGAGGTTATTAATATGAACTGAGCTAATCACACCAAGGGAATAAAGTCAGTGCTGCTATACACACATTAGTCATGATGAATTAGCTAATGTCTCAGGCTAGTCGGATGAACTATCAATTGTATTTCAACTAGAAGCACCACAAAATATTTAAACTTCAGAATTATGTCTCCTAACACTTTCTTATTTGGTTATTTTGTTAGCTGGAAAAAGGAAAAGAAAAAAAAGAAAATACTTGTGGGAAAAACATTGCATCTCTTGCAGATTTGTTATGGAGTATTGCAACATTTGGAGTTTTATTACCTTTATAGACAGAACTTTCCAAAGTGACATAGCCATTTAGGGAGGCACTTAAGAAATAACAACTTAATAGAATAAGGAATTTTCAATACCAAAGTAAAAACCTAGGCCTAAATGACATAAAAGTTAAAATTATCTTGAAAATAATCTTAATTTTTTAATTAAAAAAAAATCACGTCTCTAAAAATATATTTCAGAATGATGAAGTGAGAGACTGATCAAAATAAATGTACAAAAATCATGAGTAAGAAAAACTATTTGAAAGCAGATTCCTTCACATGAGATTTCTTTAGACTTCAAAAGAAATTTTGCCAGACACGTGTCTTACTGTTTACATGACACAACAATATTAGCTTTGGTGATTGCACAGATTTGCTTCTGTTTTTTTCTGGATCTGTACCACAATGACTGCAATGCCAACAATACCAGTGTAGTTTGTGTGCTGCTTCTGAAAAAACCCTTGGATTTTTTAATCTTTTTAATGTTATTTGACTAAGGAGCAGATTGAAGCCACTGAATTCATTATGACATAACATAATGAAAATCATGGGACTAGGGAAAACAAACAGCAGTTACTTCTTAAAATAACAAACCAGCTTTACAAAAAGCACTCAGAAACCTCTGTTACTACCTGAATTTTATGCATTGTGTCCTGACCTCCCCAAATGTAAAAACGTATAACAAGTTCCTCTCTTCTGTTTCCATCATTCATTATGGTTGGAAGTGGCTGAGATACACAAAAAAGCTTCAACCCTCATCGCAGCCAGAAGGGGGTCACATGATGGAGGCCTTCATATGTCATAGCTTTGAGTGGAAGCAACCAAGTTAATCAGTGTGCCATCCTGACCACCTCATATAATCTGAGGAAAAAGAAATATTTTTCCCCTGGTGAGCTGGAGTGTGAGTACGGTAAATCTGGGAAGCATGCAGCTCTATGAATCAGCTGTGAACTATTCTCAGGAAATCTTTCAAGCTCAGTTTAGTGCTTCAGGCTAAGTGAAATTAATTCTAGCCTGAGACCACAGATGAAAATTTTTCTGACATCTCCTGACAGCCATCTAGATGTTAGCCAAAAGGCCTTTTCAAAAGGCCTTTGATTCCAAAGCCTTTTTGTCTCCTTCCATAACCAACCAGCCAACCAACCAACCAACCAACCCACCCCATCAAAATATCACCACAACTCTTTGAAGATTGCCATTTTCAGTGTCTCTCATTCTCTCTCTTTTTTTTTTTTTTTACATTCAAGCTACATTAGATTACACAGTAACTTGCTTTCACAGGCAAGAGTCAAGAATATTCTGGAATTTTGGCTGACCAAAAAGATGCAACTGAAAACCATTAAAGAAATGTCTAAGTCCAAATATATTTTTAGTATTCTGTCCGTTCTTGCCCTAAGTGCACATTTAACTAAAATGAACAATTTGGTGTCCCAGAATATGCCATAGTCTTTACTCTGTGTTTAGAAGCCACCCATACTTGGGGACGAAAATTGCATTTGAAAAAAAAAATAGCTCTACACAATGTAAGCCAAAGCATCACAAATTATGAGGAACTGTACTATATAAGCATTTTTCTCATGTTTGAGGAAAAAACCTGAGGAGAACAAAGCCAAGTTGCTGTTTCTGGCTTAAAGCAAGCAACCATCTAACTGACTCTGTTAGACTGCTTTCATTACATGGGATTAATTGTTATTTTCAAAGTTAACCAGTTGAGAGTTTTTTCCCCAAGTTTCAGATACAGATAATAAACTATCCATATTAAGATTTCTTTTAAAGTTAACCATTATCATGTGTTGCACAATGTTACATGTCAATTGAGTGATACAGAAAAGATTAAAAAAATGTATGTAACAAAGATTTCATAGATTTAAAGTGCTTATTGGCTTATTGGTTGGGGAATACTGAAAAATCACTTAGAAAAGCAGACAGTTAAATAAACATGATTACAATTTGTAAGAATGCAAAGCCTTCTTCTAGTCTGTTTTCCAAAGGGATAGTGAAACTGAAGAAGTTGCATTTGATGTCCCTGCATTAAAAATAACTTACTTCAAGAGGAAAACTTACAGCTATCATACTCATCAAAGCAAAGACAAGAGTTGTTTCACAAAGTGAACACAGGAAACTTCATTTGAGAAGCCAACTCCTGTTGCAAAATTTTACATGAATACTAAGTAGTCTGCTCATACTGAATATTCTTGACATATAAAGTTCATATTAACTCATGCTTTTAAACCACTAAAAGGATATAGATTTATATGTTCTACAATGTGAATTCCAGAAAGGCTGTTACTTAAGACCAGAAATATATTTAAGCCATTTTTATTTCTATAAAAGGGCAGATGACTTTACAGAGTGTTTCTCTGCCAACTGATCATTTAGATTCTTAAATTTCAGCAAGAGTATATCTTAATGATATATGTTGAATGTACTAAAGCTATATCCTCAATTCTCTTTATGCAACTCATTACTTTGTGAGCACAATGCCTCAGATCAAGCTTTCATTTAAATAAACAGGAACTTCAGTAAGGAAAGGATCTATTTGCATATCCAATTTGCATCCAATGTACTCTGTGTTCTGATTTTAAGCATGTGACTTTTTGGAACTGACCTTCTGGAGGACTATCACCAGCTGAAACAACATTCTGGACCAGAGATGACAGCAATAAGAGTGAAGGTGTCACCCTTACTAGCAGAATCTGCTCCTCACACAACAGACAAATGATGAATCATGAATTGTGTTCCTACTCTTCTGTAGATCACAACTGACATCACACAAGTTACTGTGTTAGTCAAATGCATACATGTATACACTTCCTTTCTGGCTGCCTGTAAATCATAAAATCCTTATTCATCAGTATTTGCAGGGATGCCATGGGAAATGCTACACAAGCTTCCTAGGTTCTAAAAGAGAAATCAGGGTAATGAGCAAACTGTGTCAGCACAAGTGCCAGAGAAAATAAGGCAAGAAGTCAACCAAATCATGAATAAGCTTCCATGGATCAATAAAGGACAAAAAAGGGAAGCTTTGCTGATAGTTAGCAAAGCAGTTTAAGGGACGAGGAAACTGTTTTAAGAATAAAAATTGGAAATACTATTAATCATAACAGCATTGAGCACATTTAAGAATGTGTTCAAACCATTTGGAGTGTCTTTCCTCTGTAAAGCAAACAATTTATGCTCTACTAAGAACTTTATAATGTCTGTTTCACAGAAAAAAATAGCTAGCCTAAGTTATTAATAAACCATGTTAGGATCACTCAAGAACTGAAGGATTTTGCTTTGAAAAAATTAAGTAATGTAACTTGAATAGGATTTAGACCACAGTGCTTGCATTTCTTATGTAGCCAGCATTTCAGACTCAAACTATCTTGCTCTGTACAGGATGTGGTGCTTTCAAACTTCCTACTTTTGAAAATCATCTGTATTTCATCAAACCAGGGATAAATCCACAATCATTTATTCAAAGGAATGAACTGCACAGCAACTTGCTCCCTGCATGAATGCTTTTACTTGTGTCTCTAATCTAAAGCCTTTATTACACACTGTGCCCTACATCTGGGCCTCAGCAGGTTCAGAGGTACAAGATAGCTACAACTGGTATTTGACCTGAATAAATGCTATGAATAAATGCTGGAAAAACCTAACCCCAAATGAACACAAACTCTCCCATAAAAATTACATCCAAATAGATTAATTTAAACCTGCATTAAAACAAAAATAATAAAACTCCTTATTCCTTTTAATATTTTTTTGAACTTTCATTTCTCATAACAGTAAGGGCAGCATTTTTTTCATTATATTCTCCTTTTATGAACTTACCTGTTTTTCCCTTTTCAAGCATTTTAAACTATTTATTTAAATTTATTTTACATTATGATACAGTATAGTATAACTTCTGAGCTGTTTTCTCTGAGTTAATACCTTACATGCATACAGCAAATAATATTCCACTTGGACAGAATTACTGGGTGTATTAAAACCTGTCAAGCATTCTATTGAAACAGCTAATGATTTGTCCTATACTATCACAGAAACAAATGCAAAACAATGATTTTGTCTGTTGCAAAGTGTACACAAAGTATTAGAAGGAAAGAGTGAGAAAGGATGATAAATCAATGTTAACAGAATATCACATTCTTATTAAATTATTACATTTCTAATAAAATTAAATCTGAGGCTTAAATGGCAAACTGTATACAATGGTGGTGGTATCTAAACAGCTAAACATTGAAAACAGTCTAAAATATTGAAAAATCCATGTTGCCTCACAAACAAGAACCTAGACAGGGCAGAGACATTTAATGCTTTCTTCGCCTGCAGGGGTTTCAGAACTCCGAGCTGTAACTCTTAGAATGACAACTCCTAGCCAACTCTCAACTTGTGCAGGATTTCCTGGTCCAGCTGGATCTCTATGAGTCTATGAAGGCTTGTTGGATTCTTCCAAGAATACTCAAATAGATGGTTGAGCTCATCCCAAGACCTGTCTCAATAATTTTTGAACAGTCTTGGGAGTCTGGAGAGGTTCAAGCTAATATTGTCCTGATTTTCAAGAAGAGCAAGAGGGAGGACCCTGGAAACTATAGGCCTGTCAGTCTCACTTCAGTGCCTTGTTAAATTATAGATTATTCAGAGAGTTATTGAAAAACACGTGAAAGACAATACAGTCATTGGTCACATCTCACATGGGTTTGTGAGGGGAAGGTCCTGATCAATAAACCTAATTTCATTTTATGACAGCTACCCACCTAGTTGATCTAGGAAAGCCAATAGACGTAATCCTTTTGGCTTTCAGTAAAGCTTTTGATGCTGTCTTTCACCATGGTCTTCTGGATAAAATGTCCACCACACAGCTGGATAAACACAGCTGGTGACCAGTCACTAGTGGGGCTCTGCAGGGCTAAATTTTATGACCAGTTCACTTTAACATCTACATAAATTACTTAGAAGAAGGATTAGAAGTCATACTTAATAAATATGCCAATGGTACTGAACTGGGGGGAGCTGCTGACTCCCTCAAAGGCATAGTGGTGCTGCAGAGAGACCTTGACAAATTACAGATGGGCAATCACCAACCGTATGAAGTTTAAGAAAGGAAAATGATGGATTCTGCACCTGGGACAGGGCAAACACAAGTGTCTGTACAGACAGAGAGGCTGGAGAGCAGCCCCAAAGAAAGGGATCTGGGAGTCCTGGTGAATGGCAAGTTGAATCTGAGCCACCAGTGCCCTGGCAGCCAGGAGGGCCAACCCTGTCCTGGGGGGCATCAGGCACAGCATGGCCAGACAGGCAAGGGAGGGGATTGTCCCACTCTACTCTGTACTTTGTGCATTTTTGGGCACTACAATATTAGAAGACTATAAAGCTTTGAGAAAGCATCCTAAGGAGGGCTACAAAAGTGGTGAAGGGTCTGGAGGGGAAGTCATGTGAGGAGTAGCTGAGGGCACTTGATCTGTTCAGCCTGGAGAAGACAGAGGGGAGACCTCACTTCAGTCTACAATGTCCTCAAGGGTGGAAGAGGATAGGGAGACACTGATCTCTTCTCTGTGGTGACCAGCGACAGGACCCAAGGGAATGGCCTGGAGCTATGTCAGGGGAGGTTTAAGTTGGATTTTAGAGGAAGGTTCTTCACCCACAGGGTGGTTGGGCACTGGAATGGGCTCCCTAGGGAAGTGGTCACAGCACCAAGACTGCCAGAGTTCAAGAAGTATTTGGGCAATGATCTCTGGCACATGGTGCGACACTTGGGGTATCCTGTACACGGCCAGGAGTTGGACTTGGTGATCCCTGTGGATTCCATCCAACTCAGGAAATTTTACGGCATGTAAATCAAAAGCCTTATTCTGCAAATTCTTCCATGCAAGAGTTATTTATTCAGATAGACAGTCCTATTAAAATAAACTAGGCACATCTATAAAGTTGTCCATGTGCATAACTGCTTATTAGATCATATACCCTGCAAGATGAAGCAGGTATCTGCATACTACCTGAAATTTTCCCAGATCAAATTATTTCCAGCTTAGATTACTGACTTTCTGATTCATTCACTGATGCATTTAGAGGCTGTCACACTGATGGCTGCAACAGATTCCCGGTAAAAAAAAAGACAAGAGCCTGTCATTTGCGTGGCAAAGTAGCAACCCTCTATCAGACAGTGCACTATACACACATACATATAACATCCATCATCACCATGAAATTGAAAGCACAAGAATAAGCATTAGCAAAAGCAACAATACCAGAGAGACCTATTTCATGAAAAGGATGATGTCAGGCAGGTAGATTAATGAACACTGCCAGTGGCAATCAGTAAGGCCAAATGGCATATTCCATAGAAAGTACACACAGTCCACTTTTTCTGTAAGTGACAGTAGTGCATCTGAAAGGATCATTTCTTTAGTGTAAAGTGGAATGCATTACTATTTCTGGGCTCCACTCCTTTGATAGTTTTGTTAGTCCACAAATGAAATAGGACAACAAAACAACACACAAAGGTCAGTACGCTTCCAAAAAACATAGGCCAACCTTTGTTTTGTTGGTTTGTCTCTGTGAAAAAATTTACCTTTAAGTTAGTAATAGAACAATCTCAGACTGTGTGTTAATTTAGATACATCAAATGTAGGAACAAAATATTGTACACTGAGATAGAAATATGAAGTGCATTCCAACTCTCACTGAAAATCAGCAGGTTTGAGCAATATGTTCCCTTAGGCTCCTCTAAAATCCTAGCCTGCAGCTTTATGCATGGGTCACATATACTGCTAGTACAGAATAAACTGATATAATTGATGTAATTTGAAGAGAAGGGGACATTTTTTTCTCTTTATATACAGAGTTGCTAGCCTTGATGATAAGACATTTCAGTGATTTACAGTCTTGTTAAATGTGATAAGGGATCATGCCTTGCTTCTAACATTGTGTTATTGAAACATAAGTGCATCAAACACATTAATAATATTAACAAAAAATTTTTTTTTCAGTGATGTTCCAATGAAATGCACTAATGCAACGAAATCAAAAATTCCCACAGGAAACCATTAACTTCTAAATGTATTAGCTACCTCTGTCCATTGTCTTTTTACAGGATACTTAAAATTATATAGCTATATAATCAAGGTCTAAGAACATCCTTTCGTTCAAGAAACCATCAAATGAGTATTCTTTAAAAATATAATTCTGTTTTAAAGTATAAATAATTTCTAATTTATATTTGCTAGGGATTGGGAATTAAATATCAACTATGAGTAAAACATAATTTCACATAATTTTTAGTTCTTACCCCATACCAAAGAACAATAAGAAAATATCCTCCTGGTTTTGAAATAATATCTATTATCTTTTGTAAAAAAGAATACTTTTTATAAAAGTTAAAGAAACTGTTCATAAAATCATCTTGTGCTCTGCTTATACATCAGTGAATGATACGAGATCAGACAGTGCTATCTCAAAGCCATGGTTCTATCTCCAGGACCTCCTCAAATACCTCCTCAAATTTTTGCTCAGGATCTATGATCTCTCCATGAGCATGGAGGATGCATCTGCTTCTCAATGCCCACTGATCTGTTCTAGTGCAATGTAGAATAGAATACCTCCTTTTATATACCTAAAATATAATAGGCAACGGATTATACTGCAAAACACTTTGTCAGTTTCCATTGGCCTTTAGCATTGTCATAGCCTGAAAATTTGATGTAAGTGTAAGAGAGAAGCCAACTAATTTTAACTATGGAAAAAGTTTACTTTGCCCTCAGCGTCCCTTAAAAATGAAGTCCACAATCTGTGGTTCTCTGGAACTATGAGGTTAGCATGCTGGCACTCAGTGGAGTGCTGTGTCAAGATAGCTAGAGAGAACTTGGAATCAGATTAGGAGCATATTCCAGCCTTCAAGTGTTTTTGGGAAAGCAGGCCCACAGCTGCTGTAAGCCCTATTTTGTTAGAAGTGGGGGATTCTGGCATTTGCAAAATGGTCCCTTATCATGGGTGGAAAACACAGGCCTGGGAACCTGCCTGAATACACTGTTAAGGTGAATACTTCCCAAAGTGAACATGGAAAAAGCTTATTGGTGCATACTGAATGTGTGAGTCCTGTTACGCCTCCAAACTTGAGCAAACAGGTTCACACATTTCTGACCACACTGCCTCTTCTCTGGCAAGAGAAAAACCCAGCTAAGTATAAATGAAACATCTGAAATGTTCTTTCTATTTGCAAGAAAAAAAGATACATAAATAGTCTCAATATCCACTGAAGCTTGCCAGATTAAACCAGAGGGGTAAATAGCAAATACTTGACTGCAAAAAATAATTTGCTCGTTTAACTAGAAACTTGTTTATGCATTTGATTGGAGAAAAATAACATTACCACAGAGAATTTTTAGTATTAATTATGCTGTGAATTTTTTATTTTAACATTTTGAACAAGAAAACCATTTTGTTTCAAATGCATTATGAGCCTAGTCTATTGTAATTCAATTTTGGTCAAGCTGTAAAACTACAAAATCATGTTGAATGCAATTAAAGCAAAGTTAGTCTGCTTACAATAATTTAACCCTCAAGCTAGAAGTTGTTTTCTATTTTTTCATTCAAATTAGTCCTGAGAAGATTCACAGGCATATGTCACAGCTTGAGAATCAAGTCATATGAGAAAAATATCAAAAGAAAACAAAATCTACTAGAGAAGAATCCATAAAAACCATCTAATCTTTGTTTAATTAAACTTGCTTCATTGAAAAACAAGGAAAAAAACAACAATCTTTAATAAAGTCAGGTTTTTTAATATAAGTAGGTGGACAGAAAAAAAAAAAGGAACTCTTAAAAATGGTAGAGGTGCAAGAAAAACATAATAGTTCTTACACTGAAACTCTATTTTACAATTTTTTTTTTTTTTTTTAATATGGCCAATTCAGAGAGGAAGCTCTCTGGAAACTGCAGAATTCACACATATCTTCATTTTCCTTTCACTTCACTAAATAGCTTCTCCAGAATTTATATTAAACAAATACCACAGGAGGTGAGAGTACTAGAATGGGTCATTCCATGAGAAACAAGAGTTGTGATGGTTCATTGTTTCAAACTATAAATACATCTTTTTACTCTTTTACTTTCTGCTCTTTCAGTGCTGCTATGATCTTGAGTCACTGTTTTCATTTCTTTATTAATTTAGTTTTGCAGTTCTTAGGCAATCTACAATTCAAGAGGAAGCTTTCTCCTATGATTTAACACTGTTGAACAAACAGAAGCCGTTGCTTGGAAAAGGAGTACAAAATCAAGTTGTATTTCCAACCAAGTAATTAGAAGTGGCATATCTGCTCCAAACTTCTTTATTACTGTACAAGAACCTAAAAAAAGGACACACTGGTGTAACAAAAAATGGAAAGGGAAAGAATGTTGATATAAGCAGGGTCAGCTGATGTTTGAGAAATTACTGACGGCCAAGATCAATCATGATACTCTTCAGTTCATGACTGTGGAAACTGAGGAAGAGTCAAATGTGTACAGGGAATGAAACCACTATTCATTTCTACAAGATTTCCTAAGAAATGATCATAGAACCATAGAACGGTCTGGTTTGGAAGGGACCATTGTCTAGTTCCAAGTCCCTGCCATGAGCAGGGAGGCTTCCCACTAGACAAGTTGCTCAGATATTCAAGTGAAAACATTACACTGTGTACTACAGATAGCGATCTGTCATTTTTATCTGCTCATTTCTTATACAAAACTACAGAAGCATTTCATGCAGTAATAAATCATATGATCTTCGTAAAGGATTATAATTTTTCTTCTGCTATGACATGAACTGAAATATGAAAAGTAAAGCAAATGTTTATAGACACAAAATATTGTGCAGTTTCTTGTGTAGTTTGGTTTTTTTTTTTTTTGAGAATTCCAGCTTTGGTATCTCATCATCCTAAACTCTATGAGATTTTTTTTTCCCTATGCATGTGACAACTGATGAACTCAGCAGAATCCAAAAAAATAAAATCTGGCTGTGTTACAATCATACCACAAAGAAGATGCAGTTCCAGACTAACATTTTTCAAAAATTTAAAAAGAGGAAGATGATTTAAGATGAATATATATATATACATATATATATATATGTATATATATATATATATATATACATATATATATATATATAAAGTTTAATTAAGAAAGTTTTTGAAAAAGCATGTCTGTTTTGACCTTGAAAAGCAAGTTTGGTCAATGACACAAACACACATTCCTGTTGAAAGAAAGGGAAGTTAAGGTTACAGCTATACTTTTCAGTACTTAGATACTCCTAGATCTTAAAAAAAATGGGGGAAAATGTTACATATAAAGTATACATGCTAATAAAGGTACAATAATAGATTACCTATTAGATGCTAATTAAGATGCTGAAATAAGATTACCTATTAATGGTAATACACTGTGAATCATGACAGTATTGTTAATATATTGTATTTGATCCCAGGCAACAGAAAAATTTTGGACTTCTTCAGTAATCGAATGCTGTGAATCAGTACCTCCATTCAACTTAATGCAAAAAAATGCAATGCAACTCTTTTTCATTTTTCACTTTCCTTTTTTTTTTCCTGTATTTTTTTTTTTGTTGTTGTTGTTTTTTTTTTTTTTTTTTTTTTTTTTTTTTTTTTTTTTTTTTTTTTTTGTTTTGGTCGTACCAAGCCATAGGACAAGAATCAATGGGCACAAACTGATGCACAAGAAGTGCCACCTGAATAAGAGGATGAACTCCCTTACTGTGCAGATGACTGACCACTGAACAGATTGCCCAGAGAGGCTGTGGAGTCTCCATCACTTGAGATATTCAAGAAATGTCTGGAGACAAGACAGCTTGTGCCATGCATAGTGGTATCTGCATAGTTTTTCCTCTCACGTGTTCTCACCCCACTCTTTTCTGACTACAAGCACAACTGCTCATTAACTTTTTTCTTTTTTTCTCTTCTGAAATCTGTTATCACAGAGGTGTTACCACCATTTCTATTTGGCCCGGCCTTTACCAGCGTCACATCTGTCTTTGGAGCTGCCAGGCATTGGCTTTGCCAGACATGGAGGAAGTTTCTGGCAGCTTCTCACAGAAGGCACTCCTGTAGCCCCTGTCACCAAAGCCTGCCCATGCAAAGCAAATGCAGTTTGTTAAGATAATTTTCTAACAACAGCCCTATTCTTGTCAAAGGAGCATGAATTGTGTCTGACAATCTCCTGGAGAGCTTCAGTCAACACCTTCTTCTGAGGGAGAATCAAATCTTTTTAACCTTCCTGATACCAGTAGGCAGCTAAAAGAACTGCTGTAATTAAGAGTTGATCATGTTGTAGTAGGATCTCTCTGTTCTTCTATGCAGAAAACATGCTAAAAGACTTCTGTCTCCAGCAGGAAGGGGACAAAGCATTACAAAAGGTATTGTACTGTAAAATAAATTTATTTCATGGGATGACAGCCCTAAAGGGACTGAACCTTCACTCTTTGCCAGTTGTTCTGGATGTGGCTACCTAAATTATGCCATCTGCAATCAGAGCCAAAAAGAAGTGTCTCTTTAGACTTGGGTTCAGCCATTATTACTCAGCTCAGAAATTCACAGTGAATAGGACTACCTCTGACAAAGTGCCACCTACCAGATTCACAAGATCTTCTCAAAGTGAGCTCAGAAACAATTCTCAGCATTACAGACATTATATCGTCACTTTCAGCAAATGCTTCAGCAGCCCAGTCTCCAGAAGCAAAAGCTTTGTTATCATGAAGTAAAAGACAGCATATATATATATATCAGTTGATACAATTCCCCAATATTCAATCCAGCAACAGTTCATTGCTGAAGCGCAACAAAAATAATCTTTGATCTGAGAGGTTTGACCATGTAATTACCACACAGTATATAAAGCAATAATGTATCTGAGATTCTCTACTTAGCTATTTTCCTGACTTTATTAGCCCTTGAATTTAACTAAACATGCTGTGTTGTTCATTACAGTTTTGAAACTCAGCTTTTTAAGAACATAATCAGAGGAGTCATGAAAAGGTTTGATTTCTAAAGCCAAAGCCAGCACTTAATTTTTATGAAAAATCAGCTGGGATTTTGAAACATGGAAATGGATTTTTCTGTATGTTAGAGGTAATAAATTGACAGGTGTTAAGTGTATGTATTAAAGTTTCCAGAAAAAAAAAAGCTATGATTTAAGAACAACACTATAATCACACTACCTATGCCAATGGCTTAAATTTGTCTTGAGTATGGAGTTTTTAAAAGCTAACATTAGATTTTTTTCTTAAGAAACTGAAATATTGGATCTTCAAGTGCCATTAAATATCAGTTTAAGTTCTTCTGAAACAGACACCAAGCAATAGCTTGTTATGAGAAATACTCATTCTCTAGCAAACAATTGCCCTCAATTCCATATCTCCATGTGAAACCTTCATAAGAAGCAGTAAAGGCCTTGAGGCAAAAGTAAGGGAGCAGCTGCATGGTATGTCTTGTTTTCTGTACCTTGCAGCAAAAGGTGCACAGCACTTGCAGACAGGAAGGTCTATGGAAGCTGATGCAGTTGCACCCAAGGATGACAATAAGGAGCTAGCTCAGTATTTTTCAGAGACCATCAGCTTATGGCAAATATCTTTAGTATAAATGTTTTCTTTTGCTTAAGTTTTTATGCTACAAGGTAATAATGTTTATCTTTTAGACTGAAAAAGTAATTTTTACATACAATTTATGCTGAGGAAGTAACAACATTTAATTTGCCAAACAGAGTTTTCTCTAACCTTTTATCTTATTATTACTCCTCAATATTCCTAAATGCTGGAACAACTAAAGCAATCTGTCAGGCAGCCACAGTACTGCAACAAAACCAGTCCTTCATCACAATAAGAACAAACAATTTCAGAGTATTAAAATAAACCTAGAATAAAATGGTGACAAAGCTTAGAGTTCAATGTAACAAGAAAGACAGTGACTGCTCTGCATCTGTATAAAAACCCTCATAAGAAATCTAATTTTTGCTTTGAACTGTTTGTGCCAACAAAGGGTTTTTAACTGAAAAACAATGACAGAGAAGGAATAGCTGCTTACTCGGGAGCTGTTGAAGTAATTGTCTTGGATGATTCTGCAATTTATCATACAATTTCAGCCTCCAAACTGTCTAGTGCAAATGTGTGAGGATATCCACAGGCACATATCACTTAGAACAAAGACAAAAAAGCAAAAGCACTGTGCTCCAAAATCTTGGTCCTTATTTCTGCTAGGAGAAACAATTAAATAACCAAACCCACCAACACACAATTTCAGGAATACTTTTATATTATTGAAAGGTTGGTGTCACATGCAGATGTTGTTGAAGTCATTCCAGATGCATATTATTAGATATTTATTTATTTATTTATTTATTTATGTACTACTTGTGAGCATCTGAAATGAAACACACTTAACTGGATATATGGCTATTCTCAACACTACTAAGAAAATGCTATGATATAATGTTTGCATAAGGAAAACCACACAGACGTTTCTAATATTTACAAATTACCTTCAGAAATGTAAGCAAACTAGACAAAACTGAGCTATTTTACAACTAATATAAATCCTCTGCCTTAATTACTTTAAGGAAATACTCTTGATACTTTGAAACACTGTCCATGGGATTTTTATACTGAATTCTTCTATCACCTTCAGACCTGCAGATAAGATGGTATAAAGTTCAAATCTAATATAGTTGCAAAAACTCAAAGTGTTCAAATATTCTTCAATTAAAGAAAACTTTTATTTCTGCTATTGGAAAAGCTGTATTCAATTCATACATTGTTAAAGACTTTGTCATCTATAAATCCTGAATTATCAATCAGGACATAATTAATATCAATGTGGCTTTAACTCAAATACATGCATGCATTTTGCAACACTGTGATTGTATAGCCAGACAAAATTTTAGTGAAGTATGTGAGCAAATGAGGCAAAGGCAGGTAGATGCAGTTGCAGGTAGGAGGCACTCAAGTAATAAAAATTGTCAGGAAAAAACACCAGATAAGCAGAGGGAATGAAAAGTGGCAGAAGTCCAGCTGAACATCCTGGAAGAACAATTGGCAGGACAAAAGCAAACCAAACGAGCAGGTAAGCAGACTCCCCTTCTCAGGAGGAGCAATAGCATAAAAACCTCTGGCCTATGACAGATGAAAGAGGCAAACTTATTTCATTTCCAACATGTCTCGTCAAAGAACTCTTAAACCTAATCATTCATGTCTCTGAGAGTAAGGACCAACAAGAACTGCAGTCACTATTAAACATGGAACTGTATATTCAAAGATAATTTAGAACACATGTCTTAAAATCTACGCTTCATATATAGCAATGATGATCAATATTGCGCAAGAATGGCCACGAGCAGGAAGTATAGTGTTCGTAAGAGAATTTGATAAAATTCAATTTTAAAGCTTAAAACTGGCCTGATTTTTCAGTCTGCAAATGCTCCTATTCTAGAGTTCTCTAATTCCCTAAGTGATACATACATCTATTCAGATGTAATACAACATTCACTTCATTGCTACTCAAAATACTCAATTTATCATATAAGGACCACGAACTGATAGCAGATTGGCTCAATTTGAAGAATTTCCCAAAATGCAATGTTTGTGGAATTACAGAATTTTGGACTTTTTCATTTCCCACATGGGTCCTTCTGGCCTTTTACTTTAGTTTAAATAAAATTTGTCCTACATACATTCATATTCTCTCTAGCAAAGCAATAGGTATATAACAAGACAAGTTGCCCAAAAAATATTCCAGAAGTTTAGCCATTTTTCTGATACCTCCAAAAAGCATTACATAGGAGCACAGTAGATACCTAATTACAGCTTCTTCTGCATTAAGTTTGCTAAGTGCTAGACTCTGCCAGAAAAAAAGCAAACTAGGCAGTCACAGAATTTAAAGAGAAAACAAATGCATTTCTCATAGAAGAGATAGAGGACAGCTTACAAAAATCAGTATGCAGTGACAAATGGGTCACTCACTATTTGTGGTGGGGGTCTCCCCACCACATCAATACAATGTGCGCTTCAATACAATCTCTTAAGGAGGTCAGGGTTCTGCTTTTAAGACTGACACATTGTGGTAGGTTTCAGATATGTTTGGGATGTTGGTTCCTTTTGCCATTTATCTTTTGCAGCATTTTATATTTAGCTTTTTTTATTTGATAGTTCATTATGCTGTTTTCACCATCACTCTGCAAAAATGGAGATGAATTCGATGAAGCAAAAGGCAGTCAAAAAAAGCAAACCTATTTTATGTCCCAGACTGCCTTTCTACTCAGAACTACTTTGGTATAGTTTGCTTAAAACGCTTAGTGCCTCAGGGCTTGTGCTGTTTGAGGCACTATGTCTTAAAACCAAGTTTATATCCTCAACACAAAAGTCCCATTGGACTGAGAAATGCAATATTTATAACTTTAAGAAATTGTACTGGTTCATTAAGCATTTCCAAAAGTTATTTCCCTCCTAAAACAGTTGCTACTGATGGCATTTGTAAAGTACTCTTGTTACACAGCATTGCAAAGCATATATTTCTGCTCCTGTAACTATTTAGCAAGTATTACACCATTTTTGCAATAAGATCTATTGGAATACATCTATAATATCTGTTGGAAAACATCTTTCCAACTACTTCACAGCTGCAGTAGCTTTGAAGCCCTGCTCACAAATATTTTATTTCAGATATAAATTTTTAAGATTCCACTGATTTCAAGAACGCGTGTCAAAGCTAATACACCTCAAGCCTGTAGATCACAGAAATGTCACCATGACTTGCACACCATAAAGTAGTCCCATGAATTCCTGTGGCAAGAGTGGTTCCAGTTGTTCTAGGTTCAGAGATGCCAAAGAACGAAGCTGTTTCACCAAACTCTCCCTTTCCATGTTGCTTTTACTCATGCTCCACTATAGCTGTGTTTCCCACCGTGGTCTTCAAGGCAATTACCTCACAAACATAAACGCCAATTAGATTCTATGTTTCCTACAAATGACACTGGGGAAAATTAATATATACTGAACTCAGATGAGCTACATACCTTTCTGCTGAATTCAAAAGATCTTGGAACTCAGCAGGGAGCATACCAATTATTTCAAACTAAATCTGTGTATTGCATAAATTGTAGTGTTAAATGCATGACAAATATGAATTTACATCCTTTCTCTAGAGGCTGAGACTCAGACAGTATCCTCACGTGATGTTAATGTTTCTGTCCTTCAAAGACCTTGCCAGTATCTTCAGGCAAAAAGGACGAAATGAAGATCTCATAATATTTTTTTTTTTTTTTAGCAAAAACATTTGTGTTGTGGGCAAAAATATTAGCCTTATTATTGTACATCATAAAAGAAAAGGAAACTTTCTCCAATTTCTCTTAAAGGCAATAAATCTATGTAACTGAATGTTGAAATGTGTTTTTTCCTTCACATGCTAATAAGTCTAACTGAATAAGCTTGAGGTTTTTTTTTGCTCTAGGCCCCTAAGCAGATTTTTTTCCGGTATCTGCAGAGCCTGTTGGCTGTCTGTTACAGTTATTATATGTTAGATATTTTAAATTTTCACTGCACAAAGAGTTCCTGCAGTTTTTTAATCTTTCCAACCAAGATATTAAGGTCTCTTAACAGGCTTTTAAGGATGTTTTGAACACCTAAAAATTTTCTGAAGAAAACTGCTAAACAAAAAACCAAAAAAAACCCAGCAAAAAATAAAACAAAACAAGACAAAACAAAAGAACAGAAATAAGTAAAATTAATACCTAGAAGTTAAGGTATGAAACAGTTTCATCAGTAGCAGACTTTTTAAATTGTAGTTACAAATAAAATAGATGGTATAGTGTGTCAACAAGCATAATAATACAATTATCGCTGAAGAGAGCCACTGGACAAAAATTTTGTACCACCCATTTTACAACTCTCTTTGCAGACGTGATTGTTCATCCCCTTAGCATAAAAGATGGAGAGTTTACTCTTTAGGTGCAATTTTCTCTGAAAACAGCACTCTTGCTCACTATTGAACTAACCATTTCCTGAAGATGCACATTATATCATTAAGGGAATAAAAAATAATATTCTGCTGTTTATTTTGACACACAATATGACTACTTGTTTGTAGGACCTTTATCAAAGTCTCAAAGCACCCACAATATGAACAATTAAAGAAAGGATTAACTGTGATTCAATTTTGCCTTTGCCAACAACTCATAAGAAGTTTGTACAGAAAAATGTGTCTTTAACACAGAACTGTCCTTTTCAGTGTATCCAAGAAGGGAATGTATTACTTACTGCAAATGTGTGAAGGGTTCACAGGTCAAATCTCCTTAATTATTCTTGTTGTTTTCTCTAACTTACATAAGCATTTGTTGGGACTTGATAGGACAAGGGGAAATGGCCTCAAGTTGTGCGAAATTATCTTCAGGCTGTACATAACAGGCTTCCCAAGAGAGTGGTGGAGTCACCATTCCTGGAAGTGTTCAAAAAACAAGTAGATGCGGCACTTTGTAATACGGTTTTAGTGGACATGGTGGTATTTGGTTGAAAACTGGACTCATTGATCTTGGAGGTCTTTTCCAACCTTAATGATTCTATGATTTTACATTTTACAAAGACAAACAATATCTCCTAGGCTAGGCCTGGCAGCTGTGCAATCCACACATGTAACATGAGTTCAAAGACTCATGAGTTTCAAAGTTCCATGCTGGCAGTATCACCATCTCTTCAGACATCACTAAGAACTATTAAAAAAAACAAGGAAGCATTTCTTAATCTCTCTAGAGTCCAGTAGGCTACAATAACATTCATCTACTCAGGGAGAAATAGTTGACAGGCAAAAGCAAGCAGACTGTAAAGTTGTCAGATGTTTAGGTAGAAGACAGTTTGACAGAGACAGATAGGAGTAGTACACCTGTCAAAATGAATTTAACTCAGAATCTTCCTTAGATAAGGTCAAGGCAGCTCAAATGGACAAGGAATATAATTAATTCAACAGTTCAAATAGACTGCATGTTTGTTCAGCCATAAAGTATAAAGAGATTAGATACAGGGTCCAGGTGCTACCTGTCCACAACAGACGTCCAAGTACCTCATTTGGCTGAGACAGTACCAAAAGTCAGAGTTTTCTTCTGGCTACCTACCCAGAAATGGCTGGAAGGCAATTGAAGATATTAGCATAGAGACCATTAAAGTATATCACCCAAGAATGACATGTCTTACCCATTATAAAAGAGAAGCTCAGGTAGACATTTAACATCATTAAATAACTGCTTAACTCCCTTAAATTGCTCTGAATGAACACTCATAAAAATACACACTCTACCTATAGAAATCACTGCTGGATTTTTAGAGACTTTCTAGGGAGAAATAAACTGCTTTTGCCCAAGTACAATACTCAAAAAATTGCAGTTTATTATGTTAGATTAGGTAATAAAAGCCCATCTGCACACCTAAAAAGGATCCTTACCCTGGCTGCTCTCAAGTCCATCAGAGGAACCATCAGCCCATATCAGGCCTATCTTCAGAAACTGAGATGTGCATAGATTCACAGTGGGAGGCAGGAAGCCAATATGGATCCAGACAAAGGGATATCCTGTTCAGACCCCCCTCATGGCTGTCCCAGAAGATCCTCAGCCCCATTTTGCAGGTGTGAAACTCATCATGATGAGTCAAGCATGAAGGGTCCTGCCAGCTGAAGGAGTGATGCTTCCTGGATGAATGGGACATATACAGAGATTGCACAGGACACAGTATGGGATGATAGGAGATGGAACAAAAGGCAGGCAAAGGGATGGATTTAGGCAATTTGGGAAGGAAAATGTGTGTGGAAAATAGGGGCTTACAGGATAAAAGGGCTGGTTGCTTGAAAATAAATAATGTATGGTCACTGCACTTTTTTAGCCACGTCCTGCACTTGAACAGTTTAATCTGGTCACACTTCTTATTGACCTTCTTTCTAATTCTCTTCCTGTGTGCATGTGTGTACTGGAGGGTCTGAGTGCAGTAATTGTGCAGAACACAGTGTGGAGGTCTGTAATGTCAGCAACTGCACCTATAATGTCGGCAACTCGAGACTAGAATGAGAAACTTCTAGCACCAAAACCTGGAGATTTCTGGGGCATAGGCACCTCGGTGTCCAGAACATCAGCAATTGGAATGACAGAAGGACTGGATGCCACCATCTGGATACAGGAACACAGGGTGATTGGCCAACATGCCAGCTGAAGATGGAGTGAGATTGATTGCCAGCCCTGGGGATGGGACCAGTGTCAGAGCCCCACAAGCCCATCTTGCCAGCAACTGCAGCAAGTGGAAGTTCTAGTGAGAAATAAAATGGACCAGCTGGCAGGTACATGATGCAGCCTGGGGCCAAGGAGGTGTCTTTCCAGGTAGGAGCATGTCCAATCCATGACGTTAGCCATAGCCCTGTATGTATGCGTACATGTGGTTCTTCCTGTGTGTGCCTCCTGGGAATACTGTTTCAGTGTCACTGCTGGTTGGGCCTGGGACATGGAACAGTGAAACAGTTTTGCCTCACTTGGTCTATGAGATTCAGGGCAATATATTTTCTTTGGACATCTTCCAAAGTAGATAAGTGCAGTTGGATAACTACAGCCATAGGCTGTAGATTTGGAATAATTCCTTCACAAGATGATTCAGGTAGAATCATCTGTAGAATGCTCCATTCTCTGGAGAACAGAGGGGAAACAAGAGGCGAGATAGTTTTGAAAGTATTCTCTCTTCTCTTTTTCTTGTTACTGATTTTTAAAAATACCAAGCTACATTTCAGCACTGTCTAGAAGAACTATAAAAAACATATTACTTACTTCAGATTGGCTTTTGGATATAACTGCTCCTTCCTAACCCTATTTGAAGATACGAAACAAAATGTTTACCATAAGTCAAATTTTAATTTGAGGAAAAAATACCAACCACAAACTAACAATTACATCTACATTTTTGTAATGTCGACATTTACCATTTTGGGGGGAGAAAAAAAACCCAACAGAATCAGAGATCATCTTCATCTAAAGGCATCATGTTATTAAAGAAGGATTGCTGACAATATATTTGTTTCAGAAGCACTTGCTTAGCCACAGTGAATCATCCAATAAGGTATTAAAAGCTAGTCTGCAGGGAAAGCTGTTTCACATATATATATTTTCCAAACCTTTATTTAAAAATTATTTTAAATACTGCAGTGATAATTGATATGTGCATTTTAATATGTTTATGATTTTCCAGGGCGAGAGCCTAAGAAAAGTTACCTTTATAATGCAAAACAAGTAATTTCATAGGAAAAACCAATCTATCTTGCAGAACAAGGACCAAGCCATCTACTGTAATGTACCCTACTGAATTTATCAGTAAACTCACAGCATCACAGAATCGAGGTTGGAGGGTACCTCTAGAAATTGCCTAGTCCAGTCCCCCCAGCTCAAGGCAGGGGTATTCAGAACATGTCAAAATGTCTTCACATATCTCCCAGGATGGAGATTCAACAAAATCTCTGGGCAACCTGGTCCAGTGATTGGACAATCTGATAGTAAAAAAGTTTTTTTCGTCATGCCTAAAAGGAATTTACCATGTTTCAGTTTGTACTCTATGGCCTCTCATCCTTCAACTGTGCACCACTGAGAAGATGCCATCTCCATCTTACTCTCCCCATCACATATATAAATAGATAAAATCTCATAAGAGGGTGGTCTTTGCCTTATTATCTATACACTTAATGAAGATGTTAAACTGCAGTGGCCTCACTATTGATCCCTGGGGAGCACCACTAGGTCATGAGTGGCCTCTAAACTGAACTTCACAACCTTCACTCAGTTTTCATTTACCTCACTGTCTGTTTATCTAATCTGTACTCCATCAGTTTTTCAATACGATATTGTGAGAGAGACACTTTACTAAAGTCAAGATAAATGACATCCACCATTCTCTTCCTGTCCACCAAGCAAGTAATTTTGTGGTAGAAGGTCATTAGGTCAGACACAATTTCTACTTTGTAAATCCAAGCTGACAACTCCCAATCACCCTCTTGATATGTTTAGAGTATCTTGGTTATTTCCACATCCTTTGTCTTCAACTCCCCTGACTTAGTTTACATTGTGCCTACATTTTCCCTTGGTTTTTTTTTTTTTTTTTGGTTTGGTTTTTTATTTGTTTGTTTGTTTGGGTTTTTGGGTTTTGTTTGGGTTTTGTTTGTTTGTTTGTGATTTTTTGTTTGTTTTTGTTTTTGTTTGGTTTGGTTTTTTCTGACACATGTAAAATCTCTTTTTGTTGTCCTTCATGTTCCTTGACATATTTACCTGCAGATGGGCTTTGGCTTTCCTAACCTCATCTCTGCACATTCAGATAGTGTCTATACAATTCCTCTCTTTTGTCCAGATCCTTTTCCATCTCTTCTATGGTCTCATCTGAAGTTTGTGTTTTGTCAGAAGCATCCATGTAGGCCTCCTGACACTATTTCTCAATTATAAATTACTACATCCTAAAATACTAAATGCAAACTGGAAAAAGGGAAAAAGAAGACATGAAATTCATGCTATAGTTACTGTTAGTTTAGGCAAACACAGCAGATTTGTGTATCAGCTATAGTGCATGAAGATGAATTACATGTAAAAAAATAAGCATTTATTCTCTTTGTAAAACAGAATTGCATCTGATAAATTACTGTTCTTGGCCCAAATTCTCAGCTGGTATTTATTTACACAGCTCCACTGAAGACAAAGCAACTACTCTCATTTGTACCTGCTGAAAATAGAGATCATTACAATCTCTTTTACTCATTAAGTTTGAATGCTAATGATTTGTTCCCTGTTAAGAAATTAAGCATCTCTAGACACTCTAAATTCTTATCAGGTATACTCAAAAGTGTAGTTATCATGTTTGTTTAGCAGTTTCTGCCTCAGAAAAGCAATCTGCTGAAAGATTCTTCCTCTCTTCAAAGGAAGTAGGTGAAGAACTAGTGTAAACAGGACAATTACTGGCCCTACCACGGTACCCACACAGTGGGTAACCTAAAGTAGAAAAGTTTATGTGTCACAGTAAATGCTTGGTGGACTAAATCATATTCTTTCACTGAAATGTTGAGCAGAGAAAGACAATGCAATGAAAATCGGCACTTGATATTGCTTACAGTATAAAAAAAAAAATAGTTTTAATCCATAGCAATGAGAAAAATCACATTTCTTACAAAACATATAAGAGGATATCATTGTGTCAACACAGTAGACAAAAGCAAAGGAATTATCTATCAAATTCTCATGGGCTTTAAATATTTTCGTGTCTGGTTAAAGATAATTTCTTACAGCTATGCATCATACTAATAAAATGTGAGGGTTTTTTTAATAAACCAATTTTGGCTAGGTAATATTACTCTCAAAGTTTCTCAAGTAAAAATGCCTCTATTTTTGCATGGATGCTCATTACAATTCTCAAAGTTCTAATTTCTATTTCTTTTTTTTTAGTCAGACAATGAACAATCAACTAAAAATACTTTTACTGAGGTTTGAAAGCACAAAACAAAATGGAAATTGTCAATAAAAGTTTGCTATGAATAGTTAAACCAATCTGAAAAGTCTGAGTGACAGACAGGGGAATAAAGTATTGCCTCTCAAGGATGAACAAGATTAACATAAAGACCAAGTGATAGACAGATCCCATAAAGACCAAATCTGGAAAAAACCTTCCAAATACCAAGAATGTGGTGAATGTGCAGCTCAAAAGCTCTTTGAAATCTTTGTAAACATGTAAGTGCTACACTGGGTTTTGAAGGATGAAGCTTTATTTATTACAGAAAGCTGATACTACCAACTTAGATAAACACTGAAGAAGGCAACTTCCAGTTCTTTCAAGATTACTATTTAGTGCAAGACTAAAATTGTAAGAATGTGAGTTAACTACACTATATCAGTGTGTTTATTAAAAAGAAATCACTGACCAAACTCTAAAATACTAGTTAAAATATTCAGAAAATTTTCATGTTTATCATATTTAATGGGAACACGTAGGATTAAAGAGTATTGGAAAGGGACAATTATAATGTCTACATTTCAAAAGGTAAAAGAAAAAATACACAATTATAGAAGAGGCATCCTTCTTTTAAATTTAGTTCAGTTTACTGGAAAAATATGAGATTATCAATAAATGTTCAAAAATAAGGAGCAAACAAAATCAAATTTGGAGGCATTAAAGTCAAATAGTATTCAACTTTTTGTATGGCATGGTAAAAGATCTGTTTAAAAATGATAACTAGGAGACTGTAGATATGATTTTATGTAGGAATTTTGACACCATTTCACATGACATTCTCATATACAAATAAAGAACTATAGTATAGATAGAATATTTATGTTTTATGGCCTGTAGCTCGTTTTTGTAATGTAATTCCTCAAGGGATCTATTTTGACTCTGCTTGTGTCTAGTGTTTCAATTAATGATTTGGCTGGTGATATAAACACTACATACATGAAATATGCAGTTGATGAAAATAAGTTGTGATGGTTTGCGAGAATGCTGAAGATAAAGATCAGAATTCATAATCTCTTAACACCTTTTTTTCCCCCTGAAAAAATAGTCTTAGAGGAAAGTAAAGAAAGTGAGTTGATAAAGACAATGCAAGGTTTTATGCATAAATAGAAATATTTTTCTAACCAAATACAGGATGAGAATAACAGTTGTTCAGAAAAGGTCTTTGGGTTTATAGTGGATCATAAAACTACATGCTACTTAATTACGTCATGATGTTACTCTAGAGGCAAACCATGCTAACATGTATAAGCATAAAATCCTGCCTGAAAGACATGAAATTATTCTCTTTGCTTTCCCCAGTGCTGATAAGGCACCAGCTGGAACTCAGTGTTCAGTTTGTGCCCTGATTGTCTAGAATGATGGGGACTGACAGGGGAGAATTCAGGGAGATCAATATGAACTTTACAAAGAGGAATGAATGAGTTTGTTTAGCCAAAAAAATGAAAGATCCTACTGTTTATGGTTGCAGCTTTCAGACACAAATACTGTTGTGCTGAAGAAAGAGGGACCAATCTTTCCTTTGGGTCTTTGATGAATAGAACCTAATGAACCAAAATGATAGAAAATAATCAGGTTATATATTAAAGCAAAATTTAAAGACAAGTGTGACATATTGCCTGGGAATATGGTGGAGCTCCACATTTGAAGGTTTAAAAAAGTAACCACACAGAGAATTGACCCAAATTCTTTTAAAGCAATTCTTTCCTTCTGGACCTATTTTCAATATATTCTGTGAAAGTTGTGAAACATCGTCAACTGAGGGAAACACTGGAATATAAAGCAGAAAGAATGAGCTGCTTATGAAAACTGTAGGAAAAAAAAATGGGACTTAAAATAATTCACAAACTCCTGGGTTTAGGGACTAGTAGGAAAACCTTCAGTTACAACCTAAAAGTTCACTATCTGGAAATAAAACTATTAGAATGACCCGTGTATATTTGGTAATCTTACAATGGTCTTCCATCATCACGTTTTGCTTTGAAGAAAAACGCTGGTTTTTGATATACACTAAAAGGTATTTTCAGTAGTATAAAGGCCTTGAGATAGGCTTCTCTTCTAGAGAACTGTATGTGGTATCTCTTGATTATCTTTAATATAAGAAATATTTAATTTTCACTTTGATACAAGCACAGAGCAACTACGAAGATAGACAAATGAAAAGCCTTTAGTACTACATGGTCCAAAAGTAGTTATTCTGTACAGTATTTGCCAGACTAAGAGCTGAGACCTATAATAAGTAGATTGAGGATCATAGGATGATTTGAATTGGAAAGGACCTTGAAGATCAGCTAGTTCCAATCACATTGTCATGGTAAGGGACACCTTCCATAGACCAGGCTGCTCAAATGAAACAAAGAAAGAGTTAAAATTTTACATACTTAGTTAAAAACAGAGATTAGATCATCAACAAACTTATGTTAGAAATTTTATAAAGAAGTTTTTATTAGATAGATTTACAAAAACAATCAGAAAACTCCACTGCCAATCAGAGAGGCAAAAATCCTGTCAATATAATTTGGTGTACTTCTGACAGACAGTGGTTGAGAATAATAATTTTACTAAAATTATAATATGTTTTTCAGCTATATTAGGCATGAGCAATTCATAGCTACTGTATACTCAAGGATCTGCATCCATAAAAATGTAAATAAGTAGACCTTCTCTACAATAAAGGAAGTGTAAAATCATTTCATTATACCTATATAGGCACACACATTTTCCTGTTTTAACTTACCATGACTATTCATGGGTCTCATTTGATTCCTATAGCTTTGATGACAACCTTGTCAATAAAGCAATGATGATAACCAAGCAGTCTTAATCTTTTCCAGCTCTCCCTCTCTTTGCTTGTTGGTTGTCTGCTAACACTGTTTATGTGTCTTCTCACTCATTTAGTACATACAAATTTCATCAGTTTGCTCCCTAATTCACTCCTCACTCACTAGCATACTTCAAATTAATTTTTGGTGCAACTGTCTTACAATAATTGCTTTTTGCTAAAAACCTCAATGAAAATAATGCAGAAATAATACAGATTATTTAGAGGAAAGAATTGAATTACTGACCTTCAGTGTGGCACTAATGGCTTGCAAATTCCTATCTCTTTTCTATGTTTCACTAATGGGAAGGATTACAAGATAACTTTTTTCTTCTGTTATCCAAGTGGCATACCCATACACTGATGTCTAACTTAACCAACAGACAGGAAACTTGTGATCTTTTTCCATACTACTATTACTACTACTACTACTACTACTACTACTACTATTTTTTTTTCTTTTTTTTTTTTTTTCTTCAACGTAGTTTTAGGGGAAAGTTTCAATTATTCTAAATCAATTCAAGCCATCTTTCAGTCAAAATAGGGTGATTAGATTTGGATTTTTTTTTAAATAAGAATAATACATAGCCAGACATCATTATTTCTGGGAATTCCTTCTAGTGCTGTGAAAAAGTATCTGGAAGTAGAGCTCTACATTATAAATGCGCTTCATCTTAACCAATATGAAAATAGTATTTTAAAATTTCACACTGTATCTCATAAGTCACTCAGAGAAAATATTTTTGCACTTTCACACCCTCATTATGAATAATGTAAAGACCCAATTAATAGAAAATGTTCTGAATTATGAATTAAGACCAAATTAAAGATGCAAAATTACAGAAAAACAATGAATGCTTGTTTTAAATTCTTCTTCCAGACAGGTAACCATTCTTAACTACATCTGCTATCCACAGTTGACTTATATCTTTATCTATTCCTATGGTTAATGAGGAACAAATTACTTATTACTCATGAATGACACTAACTACCCACTCTTGCACAGAAGAAGAATATTACAATTTACATGTAAATGAGATTTGAAATGTTAATGAACAGAGACAGTATTCTAATTATCCATAAAACTACTAATTACTTCAGAATCATACTCTATGTTTGCCCAGCAGCATTAATGAAGAACAGCTCTGGATTTGTAGAATAATTCCCAATAACAGGGGGTCAAGAATGGGCAAACAATGCCAATATGTATTTAATATCATTTAATAGTAGGAAGACGGTTGTATGTGGTACACATACAAAAATATCTTAAGAAATCCCCTCAAAAACATTTGGTATTTTCTTTAAGTTTATGTAGAACCTTAGATTTAAGATGTGTTTCTTCCATATTGATCTGAGTCAATTGGGTCCAGATAGACATGGAATCTTGGCCTCTATCTCTATTTGTAATGCTTAATTTCCCTTTGCCTCTTTTTGGCTATTTGGTTTGTTTTTTTGTTTTTTTTGTTTTTTTTTTTCCCCCACAACTGTCATTTAAATATTCAAGAGCATAATGGCGAAGTAATTCACAGGAATATTTTGTGTGTACAATATTAACGTGGGGTTTTTTTCATCTTAAAAGTTCAAATTAATTTTTTTTTTCCTGACCAGTCATACTGATTTTACTGCATTCCTATCTCTATGTCAGAAGTAAACAAGAACCATTATTAATTATTTCTGATAGAACAAAACATTTTCTTTACTTAGCAAACCCAGCAAATGAAGTTGGTTCAGAAATATCATCCATCTTAAAACAATTCTTCCTTCAGCAAAAGTTCAAAAACTTTTACTCATTTATTCCAACTCTTCTATGTACACACAGATTCTAGATATCATTAAAGGTTTGAGAAATTAACAAGAAAAAATAATTCTTCAGAAGGATATAATTGAAATAATTCAGTAAACAGTGTAGTAGAGATATAGTAGTATGACATCTCAAACTCTACATGATAGTTCAAAAGGAACTTAACACCTTAATTTTCAATTGTGTGGAAGCACAAAGTTGTGACAAAGATAGCAAAGTCCAAATAGATTTAATATTTGCATTATAGAACATCACTGAATATTAAAGCATTTGTTAATATATTTTTAGTATATATTATTTGATATTTAAATAATACAAAATGTACATAAATTTAGTTTAAATCACTTTCTGTTCTGATACTGAAGTAATTTTTCCAACTTTGACACTTCTTTTTGGAGATACACATATGTGTTTTCATACTGTTCTTCCACTGACTAAACAGTCTGCTCAGAAATTCCAGTTCCATTTTTGTTGTACCTCTTGCTCATTTGCAGTCTACTCTTTATTTCAAATTCAGCAACAATTTCTGATGCCTAGAAACATTTTTTCTCACCAAAGAAGGTCTTAAGAACATTGAAATGAGTAATTGATACTGAATTATGCATAGATTTAAACTCTCATCTGAGTCTATTTTTTAATCATTATCACTATTACTGTCTTCTGTTTATCTTAGTAACAAGTTAAATAAAGAAGTAAGACAAGAAGACAAGAAGTTCCCAAGATTCATTTTTAAGAAGGTCAAAAGTTCAGCAGTCTCCAGGTAGACTAGGTCAATATCAATTCCACTTGCAGCATCCAGCAAATGAGCTTTAAGAGAGGGTAGCAGAATTACTCACAATTAAAAAATTAGAATAACAGTTGCAGATTAACTGCTAATTACTAACAACATTTGGCTCAAATATTTTGCATTGAATAGAGACAGATGAGAGTTCTCTCATGCTGAAATAAGAGGGCATACTGTCAAAAGGATTTCAAACATTACAGTAAAAGTCAAGATTTTGAGGGAACTCCTTAACTGATGTTCTATTCTAAACATAACTTTCCCATCACCTGCAGCTCACAAAATTAGCATAAAAATTGAAATCCCTTCCTGTCCTTCATATTTGTGTAGACAACATCTTTTGTGCAAAAAATGAACACTCTGTACCACTCTGGGTTATAACATGAACTAGGCAACTACATATGCCAGAGCAGGTAAAAGAACCAGATCTCTTGTATCATAGTCTGGATAATAATGATTGGTTTTTTTTTTTTGGGTTTTTTTGCCAATCTGGGTGAAAAGCTCCTGTAAAAATTCAGAAACCTTGCAAAAACCAGTGATTTGGGATTGAAAAGTAAACATATATTAATGAGGAATATCTTGAAAAAGATTCCACAAACTGAGCTTTTAAAACGTCTGAACTCAACAAGCTAGGCATTCATGTTCATATTGGGTTAATAAACAATTATTGTACAACTGAATGAAAAAAGGTGGAATACTTTCCATTTAATATTTTAGCATGAACTTTTAAAGTAAAAGGCACAGGAAACAGCCTAGACAAAGGCCATCTCTTGTTTTCAATGCAAATCTAATGCAAAATATTCTGTGGAAGGAGCACTTGTTGCTGAAGTTTAGACACAAACCTTGTTGAAGCAGCTGCTCCTAAGTATACACACACAACCTATTTGCATGTTATAAATAGAATATGCATTATTTCTCTTGTTTCATGTGGCTTTCTTCTTTTATTTTTTTTTTATTTCACTGTTAGTTCTTCTTTGTACCTCCACTTTACTTCATCTCTCTTTAATTTTTGTGTTTTAGTCAGGACCACTTTAATCTTAGAGAGAAAAAAATAGGAACAAAGATGTATTTGTCTGGCTTCTTTATTTTGTCTCTGAAAATTCTCTTCTAGTGAAATACCATATTCTGGTCGAACTGTATTCTGGTTTTAGAGTATCTCCATATCTGGTTTTCCATGCATAATTCATAACCATTTCATTATTATTTTTGTTATTGTAAACTTTTCAATGTTGTCTCCTCTTCCTGAACTCTGAATTGTGTAAACAGATGGCACTAGGCATAAAACAGATTATTTTTTCTTCCACTTTCAAAGGCTATGAAGTGTATTTGGAAAGACTTGATATATATCTTGAGTTCAGGATTTTATTTAGAGTAGGTACTTTTATGTCCAATATGTATGTGACCTGTACACCTGATCTATGCAAAAAACTGAATTGACAGGCACAAGAGGTTTGTATTTTATATTTCAATCAAAATACACTGTACATACAATCACAGCAATCACTAGCAACAATATTTCATATTGTAGCTCACATTTTTAAATTATGCCTAAGTGTCTAGGTATCACCTTTCCATCCAAAACCTCTTTCCAGGAATTTTGGAAAACTAACCCAACTTTTTAACTTCTTTTTTACGAATGCTTACAATTAAATTTAAACATTCTTTTTAATGAGACATAGAAGTATCACTCTGTGCTCTAGACTGTCCATATAAAGCTGAAACTGTTCAGCTAAAACAAGCCACTAAAAACTCTCTCCAGCCAACAAGATGAAATGAAACTTTTAAGTCTCTCTCAGTGCCAAGGAAATATTCTACAAGCTTCAAAATGGCAATGTTTCACATGAATTACCTGTTGACAGAAAGTAAATTCATAGCATAGTCATTCAGTCATTCATCCTTGTCATCCCACTACAGGTCAACAATAGTCCCATTTTTTGTGGCTTTCCCATGACTACTTGCAAAATTGACTATAAAAGCTTTCATTTCATACAAAAGATTTCTAAGTTAACCTCATCCAAATATTACCCAAAATAAAATTTAGAGTTCAGGTTGAACTTCCATATACAAAAGAACAATCACCAAGAAATACTGGTGCCAGTTTCTGTTTTGCATGGTGAATTTTAACTGAATGTATTTTTCCTCTAATATTTATGTCACTCAGTGAAGAAAATGCAGACATTTTATCTACAACAGCTATGGGCTTTACAAAGTATAATTTTTTAATGTGTGCAGCTCCAAGGTGGAAAGAAGCACAAAATAAACTACTTTTTATACCTACTGTTACTTTTAAAACCTCTTTAAATTATGTTTGATGACTGATAAAAGTCAGCATATCCAATGCTTTTCTGACCTTAGTTTTTTAAAAAGTGTGGGAAGAACATTTGCTTGTTTTCAGCAAGTGCCTTCTCTTATCCAAATATTACATGCCTGATAATAATTTCAAAACATGGGTTAGAGTAGTACCATTTGCAATAAATCAGTTCACCCTTTCCAGCTACCTGCCAGAACTGATTATATTTCAAAAGCCTTGCATAAAATATAATCACTTATCACAAAATTTCAGGTTGGTGTGGTGTCAAATGTCTATATACCAGCCCATATTGTGCCATGCTTTGGCCCTGTGACTAAACCACCCTCAACAATACACCAGTGTTTCAGACACTGAGAAGTGCTTGCACATTGTCAAGGCTTTTTCTGTTTCCCACTCTGTCCACTCAGAGAGGAGGCTGAGGCTGAGCTGAGCTTGGGAGGGGACACAGCCAGAACAACTGACCCAGACTGACCCATGTAGTATTCCTTGTCATGTCATGCTCAGCAATAAAATATCAAGGAAAAGAGAAAAGAGAGATGGTGGTTATGATTTTTGTCTCCCCAAGCTAGTTTTATGAATGCTGAGGCCCTGCCTCCCAGGTGGTGGCTGGTCATTTGCTAGCTGTTGGAAAGTATTGAGTGAATTCCTGCTTTGCTTTGCTTTGCTTTGCTTTGCTTTGCTTTGCTTTGCTTTGCTTTGCTTTGCTTTGCTTTGCTTTGCGTGCACAGATTTTATTTCATCTATAAGTTGTCGTTTCCTTGATTCATAAGCCTTCTTGTCATCTTTATACATTCTGCCTATCCCACAAGAGAGGGGGAGGAGTGAAAAGCCATGAGGGTTTAGATGCTGGTCGTAGTAAACATATTACAAGGCAAACAAAATAAACTTTAAAGTGTATTTAAACAAAATTCATTTCACAAACTTAAAAAATTGTGTGTTATCTTGTCCAGATATATCTGCATAGATGCTTATGTACATTAATTCCAGAAGACTTTGTGGACAGACATTGCCCTTACTTACAGGAGCCAGTGGGCTTTCCACAAAATGCCTGAGGCCCCCATAGAAAGCCAGGAGCAGTCTGGAAGCACTGTAGGTAACCTACAGAGATATTCCCTTACATGCTCCAAAACCTTGTCTTTATCCAAGTTCCACCCTCGTGCTAGTCACTAGGGACTTTAGGAGGAAATAACTGCAGACATGATGCAGCCCTTCATTTCTCTGAGCTGCAAACCCTTGGTTTTTTGCCTGGAAGAATTCTTTTGGAAAAAGTGTGAAACAAATTCAGTGTAAATAATTCACTCAGTGTGAGAAAGCAACACTGAAGCTATGTGACGATGGGAGGAGTAAACTGGGTTAAAGTAGCATGCCTCAACAAACAGTGGACAGTGAACAAAAACTGGGACACAAGAAATACTCATCTAATCCGAAAATTTTTCACTTGACCATGTTTCCCAACTCTGAGATTTGCTTTCTGTGAACATTTGAATACTAGAAGCTGACTGACATGAATGCGCAGATAGATCCGTGAGTTTCAAACTCAAACACCCAAGGAGTTATCCAAAGTTAGTTATGAGTTATATATTCACTCAGAAATTACAGCAAGTTTCATACTGGCCTGTTAAATCAGTCACTCAGACTCAGGCAACCAGAACAAAATAGATAAAATCTGTAGCTAAAAAAGCACTTAATGACTTTCAAATACCCAAACCAAATTTCAGCAGCTATATACAAAGAAAGCACACAGAGATAGATGTGCATCCATGCAAGAAATGTAGAACTCTTGATTATGTATAAAGGCCGCATTTGTTGAATAGCTACATCAAATATCTACACTATTGATAATTATCTATTGTCAGAGGCTGATGCAGTATGGTACACTCCCCTTCACACTACATAACCTAATGTCACAAATTTAATTTATCAGATGTAGGGCCACATCTCTAAGGTATTAATTAACTGAGTACCAACAGCTTGTACAGTTATATAATCCTTCAGAAATACATAATTCTTTCTCTCAAAATTTTAAGCTGCTCAAAAATGGTTAAATAAACAATCACTCAGCTGTCACTTAAATTACATGAGTACTATCCTTCTATTCAGCACTGTATGCAAAAGCTGTACTATATACATAAAAGCACTAAAATAAATTTAAAATGTCTTGACTCTTGTGAGCATCTGGCTATTCCTTACCTTGCATGCCTTAGGATGTACCAGAGCTGCTTCTTATTTTATGAAATGCTCAACTTAAATTGCATTATTTTGTCTTTTGTACAGAATTTCAATGCAGTCATTTTACTGTATCTCATTACCTTTTACTATTTTCACTTCACTACATCAAATGCTTTTTAGTTTTCCTGACATCATAGAATATCATCTGTAGGAATGTACATGTTTTCTATTGAGCTGTAAATGGTGACAGGAACTTGAATCACAACTGTAACCATGAGTGACCAGGTGCAGAATTTAAGAGTGATTCTAGGGTTGTAGTCCAGCAGACTCCAGGAGCTGGGAATTGTTTCTGCCCAGCTGCCAGAGCCTGGCCAGGTCCATCCAGAAGTCTTTCTTTCCAAGATCAATCCATGAGGCTGATGCTTTCCATGTTGTGTGGTTCTACCGGGAGAAAGGCTGTCTGTGGATCACGGCCAGACACTGTGTAGTGCAGACGGCTACACTGAGGGCTGCCTTTCAACAACACCCACATATAACACCTCCAGAATCTGCATAAAACTGAGAACAGGTCTTTGTCATTCTCCCTAGGTATCAAGACTGACACTCACAAGAGAAAACTCAGATTCCTTCAGACTGTGCCATAGCCAAGTCTGTTGACATTTCTCCATGTTGAACTACAACAGTTCTATTGTACAGATTCTGGAGTCCAAGCAGCAAAGTAAGAAACCTGTGTGTTAGCATAGAAACAGGGCCATAAAAAATCTTGGTAGTTAAACCATAGAAGAAAGCAGAAGAGCTTGAGGTGTCAGATACCACAAAGTAACATCAAATGTCAGATCTCCCTGAGTGGAAAACAACGAATAAATATCTTGTAAGCTTATATTTGGGTGAAATAATGGCTGAAATAATGGCAAAAAACATGAAGAACAGGCATTTTATACAAGCACTGCTTTATAAGTCTTCCTGGCTTTTTTTCTCACATCCTTTTTCCTGATGAAGATGCTTCAAAGTTCAAAACAGAAAAGGTAATCAGGACTAACTTTGAATTAGACTTACTCTTTATTTGCATTCAATACAAGTACATAAATTATATTCCCAGACTGTGATCAAAGCTTGACTGAGTCTGTACATACCTTCTGTACGAAGAAACAGACAAAACCCTAGCTAAACAGCATATGCTATACTTGTGCAGTATGTCAGAACATGTGGGAGAATGAGGGGAGCTCAGGATATTGGAATTATTTCAACTGTCTCCTCAGAAAACAGATCTAAAATGTCAGTGTGTGAATCTTGATGCCACCTGCTCCTATACTCACTGGAAGAGACTTTGCTTTCAAAAAAATTTCGGTTAGGTGTAAGTGCATCAACTGCAGTGGAAATACAGCTAAATAGCATAAAGATGATAATCAGTCTCTGTATTTGAAATAGCAAAATTCAGCAGGTCTTATAATCAGGTCTAATAATTCAGCAGGTCCTATCTAATTGTAGGAAAAGGTAATTTCATGCATGATAATTCACAAACTCATAAAAAGCCAGCACACAATATATATCCATGTACTTTTGTTAAAGCTTCCAACATTTACATTTAGATATTTTTAATTATTTTATATACTGTGTCTTATTGAGACAGAATGGGTAACATGAATGTACAGGCAGTCGTAAGTCAACAGTGAACATGAGTGACATGCAACAGCCTTTAGCCTTCTGACTTACTCTTCAACTGAACAGACACAGCATTATTTTATTATGATTACCAATTCAGAACATACTCATAACTGGCAGATGTTTTCCTCTTGGTTGCTTGGAAATTAGGGATGTTGCTGCAACTGAATTTTGCACCTGGACAGCAAATGACCAAACCAAATCTGTAAAACCTTTGACTTACAAAAATGTTCCCTTAGTGCAAACTATTATTTTGAAACTAACACTAGGTCTATGTGTCAAAGATAATTAATTAATCACAAATCACTGATTAATTTAATCAGATAGCACTTAATTTCCAACCACTATGTATGTATATAAAGACCACAGAAGAAAACAGGATGGCTTTCTCCACTGCTGCTGCTAATTTTAAAACCCTCAATCATATGTTCAGTTCTAGGTATATTGTCATTTTCTTCTCTTCAACAATAAAACAAAATAAGTGTGCATCCATTATGAAAAAATAGCATGCAACTGGCTAGCCAAAGGTTATTTCTTGTTACATGCCTTGCCTTTGGCAAGCAAGCCAGACATCTCTTGATTTATAGTGTCATGTTTTAACCACTACATAGCAATTGTGAAAATGCAACAGTAAACTGCTTGGGAGGAGCATTCCTTAGAAAGTGAAACAATCAAAGTTGAGGTGAACTATTTGCAAAAATAATTTTTAAAGCATCAACTTGTTATAATAACCATAATCATCCATAAGCATCCATAATCACTTAGCAAAGTGGAAGCAAGGATTTGTATCTGCCAATCTGACAGCAGACATGTACAAGCCAAGTCATTCTATTTGATAATAAAGAGAAAACAAAAAAAACACTACCAAAAAAAAAAAAAAAAAAAAAAAAAAAAACAAAAGTTTTNTACAGTTTCTGATAAGAATCACTACAGCTACACAACAATCACATATTTCTGTGCTGCACTAAAATACCTGGCTGCCAGATAGTAGGACCTTCAAACAGTGCTCCAAGCTATATTTCTGCTGTATTAATGAAACTCTTCGAGGTCTCACAACAAATTCTGCCTCTTTACTCTCTCTCTCTCTCTGTATTCTAAGACCTAAACAAGCAGTCTCACTTTTTTCTTTTTTTTTTCTTTTTTTTTTTTTTTATTTATTCAAGGGGTTGATGGTAAGAGAATTACTCCCTTGTATTTTGAAAACAAAAGGTCAGAATGTATAATTTAAGATCTAATAAGGTTTGATGGAATTGAGACCTTTGGAAAGTAGTTTAATGTATGCATATTTAAAGTATATTCAGCATATATATTTCAAATATAGGTTAGTTCCTTTCTAGCAAATAAAAAATAATAATGAAGTAAGAGCTTGAAAGAACACGGGTTTTTCTTTATACAATAGTACAAAACACAATTAAAGAAAAGGTGACAGCCCAACAGTCAATACTGAGGCAACTAAACACAGCCTGGCACATACCATCACTTTAAGATAATTCCTTTATTATGCTAGTTTAAAAAAAAAACCCAACACATCACTAACACTCTCTGCGTCCAATCACTGCAAACTCATTTGTTATTCATTGAAACATCCATCAAGGATCAAAATAGATTCATTTTCTATTCATGATGCTCCCATATGCACTTCTGCAGGTCTTGCACTGTATTTCAGCATTTAAATGACAGGCTGTACAGTGGGAAGTAGCATTATATATTAACACTTTGAATGCCACCTTGTAACCTAGTCCAGAAACACATACAAGTATATGTTTTATATATTAAGTTAAACTCATTGTTTCCTGTGGTCTTTTCTGAGCATTTTAGCCTTGGATTCTGGGTGGTTTCTGCAGCCCTGAATCATCCACTTTGGTATTTAACATTTACCCAGACATATAATTTTTTTTCTCACAGAAATTAGTAATACGTATTTGTAAGATGTAAAAACAATCTTACACACTACTTTTAACTTTGTGGAAAAAATAGCATGTTTTGGAAAAATTGGGGGAATTTTGTTAAAAGAGATATCATGAAATTCTGTAGAGAGCTAGAAACAGATTTTTAGAGAAAGAGAATTGTAACCTGGGACAGTCTTTTCAGCATAACTAATAATTAGTGTAAAATAAAGGAAGGTATGAGGAAGCAAGGACAACAAAACAAGTAATAGCATACACAAATTGCTTTTGTGTTGTCTGCCTGAGGTTTTCTGCTCTGCAGCAGGACATAAAGATCAATCCCTTTCTTATATGATGCCATATAGACAGAGGTAATTTTTCATCTCCACTGTGTTGGTAACTGTGTTCCCAGTTTTCCAGGCCTATATATGGACCATCCCTGTTAAAGGTGGCAGCAAACCACCACTTCAGACATGCACCTCTGCTCTTTTCCTAAGGTGGTATGAAGACTGAACAAACTGCTGCACAAGCATCCCAGCTGTTATACATCACATTCTGGGGTATCTCAATTTTATCACACATTTCACACTGAGACCAAGGGCTTAGCACAGTATTATGGATTCTAGCTCAAAGACCAGGTTGCTCAAATTGCATCCCATGGAACTTAAACACCCATAAGTGTGCTTCTTTCCTTACACACTGAAAGAACAAAACAGATGTACAAAGCCACTAACCAGAATGGCAAAATTCCTAATTCATTTGATATTGCAATAAATCCCTGCAAAAGTCATAGAATCAACACATTCCAGAAAGCCTGATATCTGTGGTATAATCTTAAAAAGAAATACATAAGCAATTTTTTTCTTAACAGTTGCTATAAGAAAACACTGGTCTAAAGTTTAAATAAGTACCTTGTAACAGTTTTAGGCCTGTTTTAAAAATAAATCTCTAGTAGTCCATTTGCATAAGATTTCTTATACTTAATAATAGAGAAAATTTCACATTCGTATTTAATATACCTCCAATTTGGTATGTCACTGACTATTTTTTTCAGTAGTTTGCCACTGATTTGCACATCTGAATCTTTCCTGTCTTTTGTACAATGCTGAATTTTCAGTGAAAATTTAAGAGCTTAAGTGACAGGAACTTAAAATTTTAAAAAATATATATCTACACAGACACTGGATTTTTAACTTCTTTGAATTTGAATAAAATGAGATATTAAATCTTTGCATGAAATATTTATTCATATTAGAAACAGACATAAAAGAATAGCTCATGCATAACTCAGAACAAAGCAACCATATTATGCAAAGAAAAAAGGAAGAGTTATGTCTTGACTTTCCCCACATTTTAGAGTGGATTATTATTCCTAAAACAGAACGGTCAAACAAACTAAAATAAATATTAAATCTTTGTCCTAAGGTGTTCTGACTTTTGTTTATACTTCACCATAATGTGTTTTTGAACACCTCTTATTCAAGAATAATTGTGATGCTATATAAATTTTAAAATAAAGTTAAAATAAGTTTTATTTCATAAATTGAGTGAAGAACTTGGTGTTGCAGAGAAAATAATACCTACCCTTTAGAGGAATGAAAAATAACTGACTGCATTAACTTTATTCTGAACAATTCTTATTGAACTACTGGCAAGACCTACCAAGCTGCCAGGTTGTTCCTATGAGACATTACTAATTTAAATTTAAATTTAAAACCAAAGAGTTAAAATCCAAAGCAAGAAGCCTTTTGTCTTTATGAATACTTTTAGCCTGAATTCAGGAAACAAACTTTATTGTGCCAAAACACATCAGTCCACACACACAGTAGGTGTGCAGTGGTTTGCTGCCCAGCAGTGCTGTCCAGGAGACCACCACATTCTTGTGAAAATGCTGGCATTCAAGATAATTCAAAGACACAGGTTGCTGCAATAACATGGCTGCACTGCTTTCAACACCCAAGATACTAATTTTAAAACTGAATTAAGCTTGACTGTAAGATCCTAAGAAGAACTTTAATGTTTCACATGATTTGATAAATTCTGAACATTTTCTCTGAGGTTTTAACCGTTTTTTGTTGATGACATGCACACCACAACTGCTTTTGCAAAATTTCTCCAGCAGAAGCCTCAGTTGCAACATTCCTTGCTGAAGCTGTACACAGCTGCCTGACCAACCTATTTTGCTGCTTCTCCTTGTATTCATACTGAAATTAATTTTTGCCTTTTCCTTGCCCATCCTGTAAAAACATCTTGCCATTAATTGCTTTGCCAAACATAAATTTAAAGGAACAGAAATGACTTTGCATACAACTGAAAGAACTGAAAGTTGGTTAACATCACCTGCAAAAACAAATAAATTTCATCTTTGCAGTGGATGCAATTAACTCATTGGTTTGAGCTACACAACAATATTCATTTAATGAAAACACTAGTAAGTTTCTGTGACCGTTTATGTATTTTGGCCATGTTTGTCCTGATGGTTCAGTCCACTGGGATTTTGAAGTATTTTCTTTGATTCTTGAATAGGACATTGAATAGATAGTGAAAAAGATAATGTTGATTTATAAAAAAATTACTGTATGTCTTGTTATGAGATCCTGGCAAAAAAGATGCTTTTTTTGAATAAAAATATGATGAATCCATTTCTACTCAATTAAATCAAAGCTCAAAAAAATATCTTAAGAGATACAAAATTGTATTGCCACAGAATTTTTAACAGAAATAGTTATTTTTCTAACTATCCTTTCCAACACTGCAAAACCATTTTATATCTTTACAGTTGTTGGTATCTAACAAAAGAAAATCTACACCATGTAAGAGCTAACAGAAGTCAAAACTATATTAGGAGAACAGCAAGTAACAGATGTCTTAAGATCTATTTTAGTGCAAGAACTCCAAAACAAATGGGAAACATAATGAGACAACTTGATAATAAATTCACTTCAAACTCAATCATGCAGTTGGAGCTATATTAACTAAACTAATGGTTTGTCCCCTTAATACCTTTTATTTAAAAAAAGAAAAAAAAATTCTCTATTTAGCAGCTATATGAATGTCACCAAGTATGAAACAGATGTTTGTAATGCTGACAGTGCAATGTGCAAATATCTGTTTATTTATATATATATATACATACACACAGAATTTTTAAACTAGATGTAAGAGAAATTTCGCACCACTAAGCTATATTCACATAAATTCCAGAAGTTTACTGCTTTGAGTAAGAAGTTATAGAAGTTACACAATATTCTGAGTTGGAAAAGACACACATGGATCGAGTCCATCTCCTAAGTGAATTGCCCATACAGGGATTAAAGTCACAAACTTGGCGTTATTAACACCATGCTCTGACCAGCTGAGCTAATCTCAGAGTTGAGATCAACACAGAAATTCTTAAGAGAAAGCTGAATTATTCCAGAATGAGCAAAACAGGCAATCCTCAGACATGGCCAAGTAAAGCATCTAATGGACTCCTAGGTATTACTTGATCCTTCATTTTTAACTTTGTTATAAAGCAGATAAACTCAGGAAAACTTCAGGGACCTCATGCCTAAACATGAGGCTTTAATGACCATCTCATTTAGTGGTCATGCTTATGCAAACAAATTTTATTTCATCTGACTCTATCACCAGGGAGATGGAAGGTAGCAGTAGGTGAGAGAGAGAGAGAGAAAGGAATAAAAGGATGACGCAGCTCCCTCGTCCCCTGAGGCAGGCTGGAAATTTTAAGATACAGCGCTTTTAGTTATCCAAGGCTGAACCTCAGCAGAGGCTCCTCTGCACCCAACCTAGCTGCAGCAAAATTCTTGACTGGGCCAGGATGAAATAAACCCATGGAAAATAAAGTTCTTAATTCTTAGTCTCCCCAGCTAACACTGCTGCACTCCAAAAAAAAATGACAATGCTACAGATAAGGGTGATTTTCCATCTGTTCCCATTCCTCCTTCAGGTATGAAATAAGGGAAATAGCAGTTAATTATATGCTGGGATTCCACACCACATAGTTACAAGTGATAATAATTTTCTCCAATAATATTAAGGACTCAAACTCAAGCCATTACAATTAAATATAAATGAATGTATACTCTAGAATGAAAGCTTTGCACTGAGCCTCTTTCCCTGCCATTGAGCAGGATAAAGAAGCTATAGCTTCCTTTAGGTAATCATATCCTAAAATTAAAAATTAGCATATAAGGCTGTGTGAATGACTTCTACAAACTCCTGAAGTGCAAGAGAAGGATGCAAAGTTTGTTCTGGAGGAGTACTAGGATATGGAAAGACCAAAAGAAAGACAGTAGTTCCTTTCTAGCAAGAGGTACCTGTGAGATAAGATACAATTCCTACTTCAACTGTTGAGGCACCAACTGCCTCTGCATCCAGTCTATCTTTTTTTTGTTGTTTAAAAACTGAGTGCAAGCTTTTCTATTACTTCCCTTTAACACACATACTCTGTCTTACTCTGTTTCTGTGTTTTGAACTCACTATGATATTTAAAATTAAAAGCCTAAACATAGAACAGGAGTATATTGTAGCTGCTGTATTAGATTATTAGAGCAGTGAAATTTCATTTGATTTAAGAATAAAGCAGAGAGAAAAAAAAAAAAAAAGAAGGAGGGGGTGTTGGCGAAATAGGGGGCTAAAAAAAATATTGTCTCCTGAAAGAGGAGACAATATTTTTTGCAAATGAGATTTTGATGATTTTTGCAAATCATCATTAAGTCTCCATGCCTTTATACTTTCTTCCTCCATCTACAGAATAAATTGACTACAATATCACTGGAAAAATATTGTGAAATGAAATACTGGAAAAGTATTGTGAAAGACTGATCAAAATGTTACCTCTGCATGCTGAAGAATCTTCTGTCATTAGGAAACTACCCCAGTGCTGCCACTAAAGTAACCCAAGAAGTTATTGATGCTCAGAGCATTATAACCAATGGATCTGTGACTAAGCTGACTTGTTACTGGAATCATCTTTGTTCAGTGAAGTGGGTCTTTTCTGGAACTCCACACCTATCAGTATCAACATATCTGTGAAATTCCTGTCTGTAAGGCAAAGACCTTAAAGAAAACTTCCTGGTATGCTTATACTTTCCACAATGCTTCTCAGTTTCAGCCCACTCTATGATGTCTTTAAAGATGGCCAAAGGGAACAGAAAAAATAATGCTACAGTAGGAAGAGTTTAGGAAGAAAGTTACAAAGAGCAAGTAGTGAGGAGCACGGTGGTATGAGCTGGAGGGAAGAAAGCCTGAGAGACAAAAAGACCTACACTCATAATGGAAAGATAGAGTCAATAAAGTCTCTGAGAAGAATCCCACAGGTGGCTGTAAAGCTTCATTTCTTTGTTCAGATGATTCCTTGGGGCCTACAGAAGGAAAGTGCGACAAAATACACAGCCAACAGTTATCTCCATCCCTTTCAATATCCTGTCACACATAAGCTCTGACCTCTGGCTTTAAATAATCTTTGAGACTGACTTCAGAGTTGTGTCTGACATTTCCTATTGTTTCTCCTTTTGACCAACAGCTTTGCATTCTCCTGCCTTGATGAAAAGCCCATGTGATTGGAGACTTAGGTTCAAAATACCTCTGCTTTATGTCTCAGGCATTTCAGCTTCACTCTCAGCTGGATTACTTTCTCCATGCTATACAGCATTCTCAAACCCTACTAACCAAGGAGTCCTCAAGGACCCTGTAGGACAAAGATAACCCAATGTGTAGTGACACAAAGCCTGATACGCCAAATGTATGGATCAGTAACAAGAGCAGTTATTCTTACAGTAGAACACTGCCTGGCAGGGATAAGTAGCTAGCAGTGTGCCATGCACAGTTAGAGAGCACACCAACAATTGTTAGCAATGAAGCTTCAAAGTTGGAAATATTTTAACTTTTTTCACTTTATAACTGAAAGGGTACTGTAAGCCTCCATGAGTCACTGCTGCTGTACAGAGCAACAATGTAAAAACTAAAATATTTTCAATTGCAGTGTAAATAACTGAAGGTGCCACTACCCTCTTTGCAGAATTGGTGTGTGTATTTCTGAAACTGTCAACCTGTGTACCTGGGAAGTTATTACGTACACTGAATTTTTATTTGATGATGCCCTTCCCAGATATTTAAAACACTTAAATATTCCTATTAAAATCCCTTTCTTAATCTTGTCTAAAACTTCATAAGCAGCTGTTCTTTGGTCTATTCACACTACTGAAATGAAGAGCAAGACCGTCATAAGATCACTGAGCTAGAACAGATGTCTCAGGCTCCTAAGCAAAGTCCCTTGATATGGAACATTCTGTGTGATTTAAATCCCTTTCACAATGTAAGACACCTCCAAACAAATGAAATCATACAAAAAAAAAAAAAAATCAAACACAGCAGCTTCCTTCCTAATAATTTTGTTTGGAGGAACATTCCAGAATTTGTTTACTCAAAAAACTAGGAGTCTTCCAGTTTATGAGTTATATTTATTCAGAGTAAATCAATACCCATTTATTTATGTCAGCATGGCTCTTTAGACAGCTAGTTCTTTTCTTCACAGTATTTACACCTGATAGGTTTGCGAATTTCACTCACAACTCTTCTTAGCCTTTGGTTTGCTAGAGTAAACAAATCAAGCCTTTTCAGCTGAAGGAGGTTTGCTGGCTCACCATTTTCATGACAGTGTTCTGCACTTGCAGCTGCTTGAACTTTACTTTGTCTTTTCTCTTTGTTCCTGAACATAATGTTTCATCATTTGTTTCATCGAAATCTTAATAGCACCAATTGTCTCTTTTCCTTTATTTTTCTTTCATTTTTTTTTATTTTTATGTAACATAGTTCTAATTGCATTTTGCCCTTGTTGCAAATGCATTGCAATAGCAGTTTATAGCTGCACCAGCATACTAAGACTTACACTTAGCCACTTATTTCCACATTAGGAACTCTCAATGGAAAAAGCCTAAATGACAACAGGAATAAGAGCAATGAAAGCAAAAAATTAGCAACACAGGACCTAATAGCAAACATTCTCTCTGTAATATGTAAGTCTGCTTTTGTGTCCTCCAACTTAATTTTGTTGGCAGATTATGCTGAAAATGTTTCCCTGTTATAAATGTAAGGGTCATTAATGAAAACATTTAAGAAAATTACTCCCAATGCTAACCTTTGAGAAACACTAATGATTTCCCTTTGCTTGATATTTCTTCTTTCAGCATGAATAGTTGCATTAGCCAATACTTTATCCTCCTTTTTAATAACCTACGTTGCTTTCTGTAACTTCTGATTTAAGACATAATCATGTAAAATTTCCTACTGAGGGCTACATAAAGGAGGTCTATCTTATTTTCACCAGGGAAAAACCTCTACACTATGCTATATCACATTAACCTCCAAACCTTTTCTTTTTCTCCTTCTGTTCAAAGTATCATGACTGCAGCCACGGCACTCCAAGCTTTTTCAAATAACTGAAAAGCAGAAAGGATGAGATCCAAACCAGTAGTGGAAGGAAAGAGCAAGGACTAAGGATAGAAAAAGAATCAATGACAGCGTTAACTCAACTGTTAACATTCTACTAGAACATATGAGGTGCCTTTTCTTCAACCAGCAGAAACATATGCCTTGATATCCTTTCTCTTGTGATCAGAATATTATCAGCAGAAAACTACTGGAGCTGATAAACACCTGGGTCTCACTCCTGTAAGGAAAAAAAAAATCACAGTGCAATCAAGATATGCATTTGGAGCCAGCTGCTTTACCACTGTGTAGTAAGAGGAGAATCCAATGCCCACAGTCTTGGTTAGCTTTGGGAAGGAAAGGTAGGGGCATTGAAGTTAGAGTGGGCTCCACCAGGCCCTTCAGTCTGGACATTGAGGGAAATCAGCACTGAGGATTACATCATGCAGAGTTCATGCTCCATAACTGGGAATTAAGAGTGTTTATGTAACTTGATGTGGACAGCCATCCATTCATCCATTAGGACTTCCAGGGAAGCCATACATATAGAAACAACAGTTAATCAAAGGGCAGGGAACAATGCCTTGGACTTGGAAGTCACACAACTGATCTTACAGGTGTCACTTATTTTTCTTTCAATATGTTTTTTAGCCTAGATTTGTCAGGAAATTATGAAGGTGTGAATACATTGCAGGTACACCTTTGTCAGGCAGAGAACAAGTAGCACATTTAACTTCTGAAGCAGATGACCAAATTGGTTAGACTTACTATGCAATTTGACAGGAGCTCCTACACAGTGAACTAAAGGCCAGAGCATGAGTATAATCTTTAGTAAAAGCAGAAAATGCATATAAATTTTAATCCTGTTTCTCTTTTTTTTCTCTTTTTAAGTTTCCAGAGGCTGAAGTGTTCACAGTACAAACCTATTCATTTTGGTTACAAACCTAATTTCTTGTAAAGAAGGAATTAAATCCAAGTAATTATATTAAAGCACTATTATTTTTGTAGTCTTTCATCCTAGTTTCAAGAACAGGCAGGATTCCAAGAAGGAGTGTCTACTGTAAGGGAAGTGCACATATATATATATATATATGTATATGTGTATGTGTATATAACTTCACTCTTGCACATACCCCTGTAATTAAACATCTATAAATTTAATACTGTAAAGGTGTTGTTACACTGACCTTTCTTGACATAAAGGTTTGATTTAGAACCTTAAAAATTGTTTAGGCATACAAGACAACAATTTACATTCTTTATTTAAAGACTCCAAAGACCCAATCACCTATCAGAATACGCAATCAAAGTAAATTCTATGAATTACAAAAATGCAGTAAGCCCTCTATATAACTCAGTCATAAAGACAAATGGCAATAGCTCATTTGTTGTACAATTGGAATGCTTATTTTCCCTAGCATACATTTTGACACATTGTTATTTCTCACATTCTGTTAAACCCTGACATATTTCAACCATATTAAAAGACATTCTTACTTTTAAAACAGAATTTTTATTTCCTAAATAATATACAGGTTTGCTTTCAAATTTCCATTTCAAAGGTTCAATTAATTCAAGTGTAAGCTACAAAAGCTACACATCATCCAATCTGACTATCAAAATGTGGAGGAAAAAGTAAGTTAATTTTCTTCTATTCAAATTTTAACAGAAGAAACAGAGGTTCACATCAGATGAAAGCTTCCATTCTTTTCAGGTTTTTCTTCTTACTGTCCCCAGCATACAAATGAAAAAAAGGAAAAAAACAAAAAAACATAACAACCCAAAACTTTAATAGCATTAACATCAAACTTTAAAAAAAAAATGAAAATCAAAATTACAGTTGCTTAACCTAACTATGACTTTGATGAATGACTCAGAAAAAAATCCAGAAAATAAAGCTTCTATTTTATATATCAAATCCTTCTGGTTCAGTGATAGACAATCTTCAAAGGTAGCAGAGCTTTGGTAAGGTTTCCTCTGGATTATCCTAAGCTTCTTTGATTTACCTGAACTTCTGAAGGTCCAGTGGCTCATAGTCCCTTGAATATTCTTGTTTGGCACAGTTTGCTGTAGAGGGCATGAGTTATGGGTCTGCAAAACTGTCAGTCCTCCTTTGTGTACTGGCAACTTGGAGAAATTATCATCTTGTCCCTTGCCTACATTTGGCAGCTCTAACAGGAACCTCAGTTCTCAGCATAATCTAATTTCCCTTTATGGAAAAAAAAAAAAACCCAAGAAACAAAGAAAAAAACAACACCACAAAATAACATAAATACAAACCAAAACTAACTCAATGTACTGCAAGGGGAACTAAGTAGCTTCAGTTTGGTATCTTCATTTCTTGGTATAGATAGATATTAGTTTGAAAACTATGCCAATCAAAATAAATGTTTCTCAGAGAAATGAACAAAACAGTTTAAACCCATCAGTTCTTAGCAAAAAGATGAAGTGTCCAAGTGTATGCTTCCAACAACTGGAGTCAGCAACAGAAAGTCTCTCAAAAGGTGACAAAATTATGAGAAGAATGTCTAGTCAGAAGGTATGCCAGGTAAAATTATATTTCTCACATCAATGATGCAGCAAAGAGTGGAGGAATATAGGTGGACTGGAATCCCAGTAGCATAAAAATTTGGAAGTGTCTTTTCCTCTTCACATTACTTGGGCCCTCACCATGCTGTTCTCTACTTCCCCATCAAAAACTGAGACACTTCCTCTGTGTCTGAGCTTCAAATAAACTAAAAATTCATAAAGTTATAATTTACATTAATATGTCAGGCACAAGAGCCAATCACTTATTTCACCTCTCATTTTAGAAGTATCAAGTGATATTCCATTTCTGGAAAGGAATCTGGTGAAAATTAAACTAAACCACAGAGAAAAAACCTGCTGAAGTTTCATTAAGGCTTAGTTAGCCTGGTTATTTTCTCTCCAATTCAATGAGTTTAAGTTACGACTCAGTCTAATTTGGCTATACAAGTGAATAAGGATACTACTTAACACTTGATGAAAAATTCCCTGAATCAGCTGTAAAGTTAATTTTTTAATTAACTGCATCTATTTTTTAATTAAAAATTGGGCTAGCCAAATTCCAAGTAAACCAGAAAACTCTGGTCTTAAAATTGTTCTGAGAAGTACTAGACATAGGTGTCTTACGGTCTGTAAATGCTTAAAACAGAGAACTCAAATATTTAAAGGACTGGTCTGGCATGACTGCAGTATAGATACAGAGAGTTCTGAAAGTTGACATTTTAACTTGTGTCCAGGTGATCCTTCTGATCCATCAGAAACATTATGCAGCTTAATACAAGTAGTTTCAAAGGTGAAACTACACAGTAGTTTTGAGTGGAACATGAATAGCTTTTTTCTAAGAATTTAGGACTACCCAAGCCCTTATGGATGTTCCAAATCTTTACATATGCTAGTGCTGTTATTCATACTAATATCCTTCCATAAAGAGTTTGAAATGTGAACATAACTATGATGAGCTCAGATCATCCTTCTCCGAGGAAAAGATAAAGAACAAAAATCAGAATTAAAATCAACTGAGAGTGCATAAAGAAAATATTAAGTATAGAATAGAAATGAAGTTCTGTGATGCACTGGAGAAAACTGGATCCAAACTCAACTGCAGCTCTTTAGGATAAGATTTAAAATTTTTCAAGGACAATGGATCTTTCCTCAAGTATTGTGTCATTGTTGACATATCAAAAAATCTGCAGTTTTATCAGACCTGAGCCAAGTATATTATGGAGCTTCAAGGCCTGTGACACTTTTCCTCAATGTAATTTCTGTGGGAGCTCTTGTCCCATCAGACTAATTCAGCAGCTATCTGCTGGGCAGCAGGGGAGAAAGAAAGGGGCAGGAGGAATATAGGGAGGGAGGGAGGGATCTTCTGTAGTAGACAAGTTTTCTCTTTTAATCTCCTCTCTTCCCTGCGTATTTTCTTCTCATTTTCTTTGCCTAAACTGTAAGGCTTAGAGATGATAATACTAGAATGAGAACTTCAAATAACATATTAAAACAATACCGTCATTAATTAGTTTCTTGAAGATCATGTCTACTACATTTTCAAAATAAAGGGGAAATATCCCTTCAGCCCAAAGCTAAGGAAACAGATTTTCCATAAGCCACTTTCCACAGCAAGTAAAAATTGTCTAAACATATAACAAGACAGCTCTTGATCCTCTGCTACATTCACAAGAATAAACTTTTATTAAAGGATATTAAAATCCCACATCGTATCTACAGGAGTTTCTCAAAGAGCCAGCAATGATAAAAAAGACACCATACTGTCACTCTAGGTCAATAGACACAATAATTAAATACTGCTTTTAAATAAATGGATCTCAGATATTTTTTTGTCTGTATGGGCTATTTAGCAGTCATTTAGCATTTTTATTATATATATAATATATACACAAAAAAATTTAATGGGAAAAGTGTTCATCCTTTGCAGTTTGTGTTATGAAAAACAAAGTAAGAGAAACTTCACAATTTACTGTCACGTAACGAATTATCTCATAGATGTGCACTACCTGCATATTATTTAACTTCTATCAATAAACACAAACACTGAATTAAAAATTTAAGATCCTGATGGAATATGCATCTTCTGTCAAAAGTTATAACTTCCGAGCAGCAACTGGCAAACCAACAATTTTTTTCACCAGCTCTGAAAATAAATTCAGCCAAGGACGTTAACTGGCGAACCATGAAATTGTGCACTTAAGTGGACTTCACACTGACAACAGAAATGCCAGATGAAATTTATATAGGCCTGCTAGTATCACATCTGCTGAGTCTTATTCTCCAGAATCTTCTTACCCAAAATCCATTTCTAATGCATATAGCAGTCTAACCATTTTCTGTATCAATGCCAGTTTTCGGCATCATATTGATCAAATTCTTTTTCCCTGAACTTTCAACATCAGAAATTATTACCTTCATCCCAAACTTTTAAAAGGAAGGTGGCAGCTAACAGCATGTATCAATGTTAGGATCAGAATGTTAGGATCAGAATGTTAGGATCAAATTAAGTATCTGTACTCTGTCAATTTTTGGGATTTGTTAAAAACTAACCAAGGGAAAAACCCAAACAAAATATAAAACAATATGGTATGCAAAACTGAACCATGAGAGAAGATATATTCTATAAAAACAAAAAAGTACGAATACATACGTTAGATTAATACATTTGTATAATTATCAAGTACTGTTTAGAAGATAAGTATGCTTGGCTTAGAAAAAAGTTTGATTCTTTTTCCTTTAAGAAAAATTGTGATTGATAGAATTGGGTTTATTTTTTTTAATTTTTATGGTTCACTTTAGCATTCACTTGGAAAGCAGGAAAACTTCACATGACGACTCGAAGAAATGCTAAAGTGGTATAAAATTTGTCAATCTGGAATAACACCAAGAAAATTCTGAATGCTCTCAAAATGAGTGCTTCTTCAATTCATTCACACTACTGGTTTTACACAAGGTATGGAATGCTACATGTTAAATTACACAGAAACCTAAGACACAGTTTTGCAATACAAATTAATAACGCAGATGATGTGAGAGCACCTTAAGATAAAAAAGGTGTCAGCAGATCAATTGCAGAAAATAAATATGTAATGAAAAATATATTCTCTCTTCATTACTCCCATGCCATTATTTAATGCTTGTAACAATAGCCAGTTTCACTTCAATGTAATTGTAGTTTTCTTCAAGAACAATCTTTCCCCACATAAATTCAGTAGTCACAAATTCAACTACCTGTTCTATAGCTATACTGCACAACTTTGACAATCTGCAAACTAAACACTGAAGAGAGCAAAGCACAGATTTATATGTTTGTAAATTTGTAGCATCTCATCTGGGCAACCACTGTGACAGCAGAGTCTCCTGCAAGCCAGAGACTTGATCCAGAGACAGCAATCCACCATTTCCCTCAGTCACCTGCCACTAAATGTGCACATAGATTCATGCCGGTGCACACCCACTTTGTCAACTGCCAAAGCAAGGTCACAAATCCAGAAAATGCTGTTCCAAATATTTAATCCAGTGGACCAGATCAAGTACAAATGACCAATGAATTCTATTAATTTAAATTGGTTTATGCTGATTTATATCACCTGGGACCCAATCCATTTTGAAAATGTTTTTTCAGAGCAAATTTGGTAGAAAGTTTCCAGCTCTAGCAAGCACAGCATAATGTTCTTATGTTCTTCTTGGTGTATGTCCTCCCAACAAGTTGTAATCTATGTATATAAAGATCCAAGTTAAAATACAAGCTCTAGGGGAAAAAAAAAAAAAACTCTAGGGAAAAAAAAAAAAAAAAAAAAAAAAAAAAAAAAAAAAAGGAAGTAGAAGAACTAAGGAGTAACTCCTTAGGTTTTCAAATTAATCAAAAGCAGCTTGGATCACAGTCCAGCTTTAAATATTCCACTAAGAGAATTTTCATCACTTTCTCCACACTAGAAAAGCACACAGAAAATCCATTAAAGTGTCTTGATGCTCTTCCCAGCCTAGTGAAACAAAATTTTTACTTAGCCTTTCATTCTGATAAATAGAAACCATGACAATGAAATTTTTTCACACTTGCACATGGCAAGGACAGCCCAAGCTATTGGCTGAAATATCATTACCCCTACGGAGTCTATATTTAGCCTGTACCTTTCCTGTAATCCCTTGCTGGTGACTGCAGGTAGCTATCTCATTCAGAGTATGACAGCTCTGTTCCCTGATTCAATAGCTGTTAAATCTAGTTTGTTTCCTCAGCAGATTTTGCTATGTTGCTAGGTGAATTAAATGTGGGAAGCAATGTGAAGCCTTCTTTCTCTAAGTCCCAGCTGATTTGCAGGGAAGACAGGATAAAATCTCATATAGACAGCACAGTAATCCTTCCTGTGGACAATTTGAGTGCCCCTTACATTATTCTTGCCCCCTTAAATAACCGAAAGCAGGGGAGTTACCATGGCCTCACTGCAAGGATGCTACTAAGCAACAATCTCTGTTAGTCTTGAGCATGTTTTTAGGTACACAAATCTTCACAGTAAATTTCAATAAACCTATTAACCATGTGTCAACACCAGCAGAAAAGTATACAAACTGTTAAATTCCCTCCTAGCACATTCTTAGCAGTGTAGACAGGAGCTAGCTGGCACAGCAAGAGCTAGATGGCAAAAGTTATTTTCAAGAAGGGATGCCATTACAGCTGCATTACTCTCTGCAGATGATCACAATACCAATATTTTTTATGGCCTCATTCTGTAACAGCAAAAAAACTGTTCAATGATATTCTATACCAATCTAAGATAAGAGTAGGAAAATATTCATTATGTATCTTTATTGGGCCTGCCAGTTCTACTGTTATTTTTTAAGAGTTTCCATTCACACATTTATGTAAATGGGACACTGCAGCTAGCAAAGAGATACTGATGTAAATGAGACCATTGTCCAGACAGTAAGTAGCCATTATGATTTCCATTATTACTCACTTATAGAATTCAAATCTAAAAATACAAAGACTATCTTTAATTCTTCTAACTCTTTCACCTCCCCAGAACCTTCAGTAAAGGATATATTTCTCAAATTTCTTGGCACAGTCCAGAGAAGTCCAGTGTTGGCTGTCAGAACAGCTCTCTAATTTTATGAAGTAGGAAAATGAGCTGCCAGATTCCAAAGAGTCGAATAATTTACAACACAGTTTCCTGCTAGTTAGCATGTGTTCACACCATCAAAATGTTAATAATGAAATTTTTGGGGTTACTTGGGGAAAAAAAGGCAAAAAACCCAATAACAGACAAGGCACCCATGATTTTAAGTAGAAGTTACAAATATTGATGTCTACAAAGAATATATTAAGACAAATGTGTTCCAGAGCTTTAGAGAGTCCATTCTCTCCCTCATTTGTAGTAATGTTTTCATCCAGGAAGAAAAGCAATTGAAAAAACCAAGCACTCCCGATTAATATGGCATAAGTTTGCAAAGACATGTGTCTCAAATAAAGGTAGTTTTTACATTTAAATTACCACTATTTTAAACAGAACTGAAGTGATAGACAAAAATTTAACAGATATGCTAATTTACATTAAATATTCTTTTATATTCTGATTTTATAAATGTGACTGAAACAGCTATTCATTACTGAGAATAACATAATCATGTCAGTGCTATCACTGTTTTGCAAGAGAAGTAATGAAATTTCATTACATGTAACAATGACTTAGGTTGCAAATGCAATATGTAGCCGGGGGTGTGCATTCTACTGCCATCTGTTAGAGGTGGGGCAATTAATTGGGCAGTTTTTCTTTATCTCTTCCACAACCAATCCTCCTCACTTCTGTTAATGGGCCATTGAGTGTCACTGCATGGCTGATGAAATTACATCATCCCACTGTGAGAGGCTCTGCCCAGAGGGGGAGCCAATCATTCCTAACTGGATACAAACTGGGATTTAGGACACCAGGGCAGCCTTTTCCCACTGGATTCCCAGAGGAAGACCAGGCCCATCTACACCACCCTGGACCTTCAGAGGAAAACTGCACCCTTCTACAGCATCACTGCTCCAACAGAACCACATCTGTCACTCCAGGAGGACTGCAGCCACCATTCAATTGGACTGCTACCAACACCCTGACCAAGAGGGTGTCAGGTCGTATTCTGACTCTGTCAGTGTCTTTTTGTATTACTGAATTTTTTTGGTTTTATTTTTCATAATAAAGAGCTGTTATTCCTATTCCTGTTTCTTTGACTGAGAGCCCCTTAATTTCAAAATTCTAATAATTCAGAGGGAGGGGGTTTACATTTTCCATTTAAGGAGAGGCTTCTGCCTTCATTAGCAGACACATATCTTCTCAAAGCAAGACAGTAACATTTATTTTAGGAAACTAATGCCTTCAAGATAGCCTGGTTTCCTATAACAGTAGACTTTAATTTACTTTATATCCAAATGTGCTTCCATTCAAACACTTACAACCATTACTGTCTAGACATCACTAACATTTTAATTGTGTCCCTTAAGAAGTTCAATGGCCAAAGATTTCAAAGTTCAGAATTGAAAAATTTAATTGGAATTGGATTTCAAAAAAAGTTGTATGCAATACTAAGAACCCAAAGAAAAAAAATATTATTTTGTGTTAAACCTGATGCCTAAATTTAAAGGATAATTGCTGTACTTTTTTTTAAAAGGATGAACAGAAAAAGATTAACCACTTCATTTTACAGGAGTATTATGAAAACTGAAAAAACCTTCAGTATCAGATTACAAGATAAACATGGGGGCTGAATCTACGCATGAAAGGGAATTAATAACTGGTTTTATAAGAGAAATAAGTTTTATGAAGATCATGTGTGGCCATTGTTTGTGCAATAAGAACATTCACGTTCATTAATTTAAGACTGCCCAGCATGATTGCTAAGTTAAGAAGAAACTCAATTCCAAAGCTATACATTGTCAGTTATAGATAGTGCATCTATACATATATCTATGTATATGTATAGATACATATGCAGTTATAGAAGGTTATAGAAGTTAAAAGGTTATAGAAGTTACAGTTATTAAGTATTTGTGTGCATCCCTTTGAAATGTATATAAACCTGCAATATTCTACCCAAAAGAAAATTTCTAGATATTTTCCAAAACACAGCATCTGCTTTATACCAAATATCAGAGAGGTCACTGCGAAATTTTTTGTTACAAATCTTTAACATGATTGAATTTTCAAATCAGTCTGCAAGGCTAAAATGAAAAAACATGCTGATGTTACGACACATTCAGAACACTGTGTGGTTATATTGGGACAGTGTGTGGAGTCCTGAAGAGTGATTCCATAACTCAGACTGACTGCCAAATAAATTCAAAACACCTTTAAGGTAGTTAAACTAGTAGCAAAATATAAATATTTGAAGGGAAAAAGCAAGCAAACAAACAAAAACTATAAAGTAGAAGAGAATAAGCAATTAAAGACAAATAAAAAAATATTTAAAAATCAGGCTTACCACACACCTTCTAATTCTAGAGTCACTTTCCACTGTCATCTTGACTGTTTCCTATGGACATGCAATTGTTTCACACAGCCATGGGTTTAATCCCTGTACATAAGTTTAGGTCTTGAACTGCATCTCCACTCCTATCCATGGAATTATCCACTCCTCCTTCTTCCATTTATTTGATTTTATATCCTGCATAAAGGATAGAAGGTCTCAGAAGTGGCATTCAGATTTGTAGCTACCCAAAATTTACCCATTTTTTACTTAATGTGGAAGTTAGTTTCAAAATGTCCCTCACTAAATTCTTGAATCTCACCACGTCTTCAGAAATACAATCCTCTTACTGACATTTCAAACACCACATCCTGTACTTGATTGGAAGATTAGCAAATCAACCTCTCATTGCAGGGGAAAGGGAGGGGAAGACGACAATTGTTTTTCTGTGAAGTGAACAGGCAGTGATTAAATTTTAGTTGAAAACCTTTTGAATGTGCCTGATTGCTGCCAGTTAATCTTTTATCCTATTTCAAGGTACAGCAGGTACTGGTGCTTCAGATAAAGACATGACACACCTTCAAGACTCATCCAGCATATGTCCTTGTTTGCATTTGGGGAATCTTCTGACCCTTATGCAGGCCAGTGTCTGAGTCCCTGAGGCATATGATTTGATTTTCTTTACCATCTTCACTACAAAGAGCTACGTGTTAACATTGTAGAATTAAAATGGAGGTTAATGTTCCACCACTGTGTGTAAGCATAAAGACAGGCATGAAGTGAAAGCAGAATGAGTTTATACATCATACTGAGAAAGATTATACATCCTTAATCACCTTGAACAGCACTTCACTGAAAAAATATGAAATTCAAATTTGCTACGGAGTTGAGACATAATTTCCTCTATAAGAGAACAAGAATATTCTTTGTATAGCATCACAAACATTCTTTTATATAACCACAGATTAAAGCAAGTCTATTTTGGTTTTCTAAATATTGTTGGGAGGAGGCAGTTTTTCTAGAAATGCTAAAGAAACTACCTCGTATTTTGCTGTGATGTTTTTTCCCAAACCACCGTGCAGAAATAACCTAGGATGCTGTGTTCTGTAAAATCTGCAAAAAGGAATTCTATTAACTTTGTCAAATTGAACCTTGCTGTTTATATAACTTTCTAAGTTTCTACCTTATTCAGTCATACTTTAATAACATTCACAGCATTCTGTTAATTCATTAACAGAAATAGGAAGGGCAATAATATATATCTGGCATTATCTTCACTGGGACACACCAGTTACATCACACCTTGCAGTGACAATCTTTCTGATTTCTACTTAAGGAACAAAATAAGATATTAGTACCTCTTATCTACCCAAAATAATTTTTGGGCCTATGTAATCTACCCAAATTTCATTACTTGCTTTTGAGTTTAGAGTGTCAGGTGCAGTTAAAGAAGTACAATATTATTAAATATGCTGATGTATTTCAAGCTGTATTAGTAAAGGTTAAAAAATATAGCAAAAAGAAGATTGTAGAGAGTGGAAGAATTATGATATGGGAGATTAAATTATAAAAAAGGCAAAAGCAGAAATATTGCAGTTTGAGTTCTATGAAATTATCATGCTTTCAATATATTTTTAGAATTATATAAAAAAGCCAGCAAAAATTTTCAGTGACTTCTTAAGTTAAGATAGTTCAAATAAAACCAAAATAAACCCATCTGAAATCAGTTCTGTGTAATGACAAGGATATACAGCAACCAAAGGGATATTTTGAAAAAGTAGCTTGTCAGATCCTCTCATTTTAGAAAGCAATTGGAGTGAAATTATTCTACTAGTCAAAAATAATAGCACAAGAAGGAGAAGAGCTGAGATTCAAATTTTAGGATCTTACATCCAGCGAGAATTCATTATGTTCATTTTTCTGCTTGAAACTTGCTGTTCCCTACAGTTTTAGCTTTTCACAATACCTGCCAATAAAGTGTTTAAAACTGTTTTGAGATTCTGAGATTCTGAACTGTTTGTTTAGATCCTCAAATACACTGTGAAGCTGCATGTATTTCTGTGTAAACTGCACTATCCCATATTCCTAAAAAAAAAAAAAAAAGGTATTGAATTTCCCATATAGAGGCAGCTTACATGCTGGATTTCTGTCAGTGAATGAATCAACAGGCCTGGGAGTTACAGACTGCAACATATTGGAAGGGATCTTAAGTAGATTTTGCCACTCAGCCACTCACAACAATTATTCAGCATGAGAGATTTTCCTGTCTTCAGTCTTGGTCTCTATTTCTGAACCACACTGGTACATTTTTCTGCTTGCTCTAATACTTCTGATTCTTATCACATCCTTTTTTCTTCAACATTATTAGGACAGCAGAGTTCAACATGGAAATACTTTTATGAACTAAAACTACAGTGCAAATTCCAGAACAGAAGAGAAACTAACCACCTCTGGCTGTAAGCAGTTACAAGATATAATGCAATATCCTCTTCCCAAGGTAGAGAAAGAAAATCCTGCATTGTGTAAACACTCTCTGATTACATGGTAATACTGTACAAACCTAATCAAGATCAAGAAAAAGATCATTGGAAGCAAAAAAAGTGTGGAACGTAATGGGAAGCAAATGCTCCTATGAGAACACTGGCAACAAAACAGGACCAAGGAAAACTCACATTTGCTGCTAATAAAGGTAGAGGATCCAGTGATGAAGGAAGAACACATAAACACATTAGTACTCATTTGCCTCTTCTGCCTTTACAGGTGAGGTTTACTCTCAGCACATCTTACTGTACTTTATGGCAGCCTCAGGGTCTGAGGAAATGAAGTATTACCCAAAAGAGTAAATCACAATAGAGAGGAGGACCACAAATTGATCAGACTGGAAATACCAGGTCCATAGGACTGCATGGGACTCAAGGACATTGCCAAACAACATTGCTTTGAGACTGCTTTAATCTCGGAGAGATTGTACCTTTCTAGCAATACTACTGTTACCACTACAGATATAGCTTGTTTTCAGAGAGGGAAGGGAAATGAATGATTAGTAAGAGTAAAACCCAAGTCCAAAGATTTTGTGTGTGGGGCCAGACACACACAAAATATATCTCTCAAATGTCTTTTCCACTGTCTACTTGTAGCTCACTAACACTAGTCTGCATAATTGCCAGAAAACATTGCCATGATGCAAAAAAGCACTGCAGAAATCAGTGCTCAGCAGCAACGAAACCTTTGCTCTGTAAAACAGCACAAACAAAATGTTTCATCAACACTTTCTGCTGCCAGAGCATTAAGATTTCAGCAGCGCAGAAACCTGTGTAACAAAAAACCAAGACAGGTGAATACCCGATGTTAACAGAAAACTGAACCTTTCCTAGAAAATGGAATAAATCCCACCAGGAAACAAGAATACCTATTCCTTTAAATCTAAACAGGAAATTTCCAGAAATTTTGAAATTATTGGGGGCTGAGAAAATACAGATTCCCGATCATGCATGTGTTCAACATTCCTCCTCTCTCAGTTCTGACAAAAACTGGAAAGTCTACAGTACTGTCTTGCTACTGAAATTGAATTAATTTACTTTTTTCCAGGTGAAGATTGTAATATATGTAATTTACTTGGTACTAAGCTTTCATTAATAATGAAACTGTGCTGCACATTTAGGTACTTCAGAGCTGTATCAATGGGGTGGGGCAGAGGCTACAGCACTCTTAAGTGAGAAAGGATGGTGAGCAGAAGAATAAAATAACAAAAATGAAAAGCATCAAAACTGTTAAATTATAAACAAACAGAAAGGTCTTTGAAATAATATGCAAATAAAGACCTGCTGTTTTAACAAAGACACAAGGAAGAAGAAAAAAGCCTCTTTAGAGAAAAAGTGAACTTGATAGCCATCCATATATTATGCAGGTCACTACAGTGTTAAATATCACATATATGTGGTGTAAAAATAAATAACTGAATAATAACTGTATAATAATAACTATATAAGTAACTGTATAAATTATTATACAGTTCAGATTTTTGAATGCTGCCTTGTCATCCTACATAAAGAGTAATTATTATATATTGGCTAGCTATTTCTACTAAATCTGAAATATTTATCAAAAGTTGATAAATCTTTGATTGGTCTGTGTAAATTACTTGCCAACTATGAAATGGCAGATGTTATATAACACAGTTGGGTTTAAAAAAAACCAACAACTTTTAAGAACTAATACACAAAGAGAAGAATCTTACGTTGCTCTAAAGGTATTTCACAGGCCATCAGTGTTTGGCACTGAGACATACTTCAGTGTATGTCTGAAGCCTTATTTCCTGAATTTAAAAGAATACTGTCTTGTATGCCTGAGAACTAACATAAAAGAAAAAAAGAAAGTAAATTTTCATATGCTGCCAGACTGTACACACAAATATTTCTGATAGAATGCATAAGGCCTACCATGTATTAACTGGCAGAGTTGTGTTTTGGACCTTGATTCCTTTTCATTCAGTTCAGACAACTATGGAAGTTTCATTTAAATATTATGACAAAAAAGTGTATATATTTTATGTATAGGAATCCTTTCATCTTTTTTATCCAATAATTTTCTGGTCTGTACCAGCTTATGTCAGTTGACAACTTTATACTTTTGACAATTTCACCTTATTAACTAGGAATCAGATATAACTTCAGCTTCTTAAGTGTATGTGTGAGCAATTTGAATAAAGTTCTAAATTTAATAATTAGACAGAACAGATAATTCACAAGAACAGAAAAAGAAAAGAGTGATTGTTTCTGACCTAAACTTCCACAAGGATTTCAAGGCAGTGCTCCACAGCAATCTCACAGCCATGTCCTGGAAATACAGTCTGGATGGATGGACTTCACAGTATAAGAAAGACTTGTTGGATGGGTAGCCTGTGACTCAATACTGGAGCATATACTGTTTAATTCCTCCACCAGTGGTCTTGCCAAAGGGATGAAAGAGATGGGGCTGTTCAGCCTGGAAAAGAGAAGGTGCTGGGGAGACCTAATTGCAGTCTGCCAGTATTTTAAAGGGACTTATAAAAAGGGGGAGAGTGACTTTTTGCACAGGAGATAGCAAGAGGACAAAGTAGAATGATGTTAAAGTAAAAGAGAAGAGATTTAGAACAGATGTTAGGAAGGACTTCCCTTCTGTGAGAGGGGTGAGACCCTGGAACAGATTGCCCAGGAAGGTGGCAGATGCCAGATCCCTGAAAACATTCAAATTCAGTTTGCTCAGGCTCTGAGCATCCTGATCTAGTTGAAGATGTCCCTACTCAGTACAGGGGGTTGGACTAAATTACTTATCTGTTAGTTTGACTTTTGTTCCAACTTCAGTCTATATAGATCAAGGGAACTTTTTTTCATAGTTCCTGACACAAGTTTTCTTCCATCACACATTTGTCTTAAAAAGAAATAAGTAATTTAAAAACTAAACTATATATTTTTTAAAAAAAAATCAGAATGATGAAACTGAAATAAAATAACCGGTTAAATGTTACAGAGAATATTAAAAATCACATGAATTATGAACATGTACAAAACAAATATGAAAACCTTTAGACCAGCTGTTAACTAGCATTTCAAAGCCAAATGAAGTGAGTTCATAGAATAATGCACCAGATGGAATAAATATGTATACCCAGGGAATAACTCTTTCTTTATCTGAAATTCTACCTTACTTTTAGACACATACTTATCACCACTGAAGAAAACTTCATTCTGTGTAAGACCTTGAAATAAAGTAGTATTCTTTATGTCCTTGCCATTTTTTGCATATTTTTTTCCTTCAGTGTACAAAGGAGGAAAGTAGCAGGTAAAAAAATAGAAACAAACTTGAGGTATCTAAAAAAAAATTCTATATGCTTTCTTATTTAGCTTATGTCTGCACATGGTCAAATATTATATGTATTATTTAATAATAAATTTATATGGGTTCCTTATAAATGAAACTAACAGTTTTTGAATATAGCTTCTGTTTAACATTGATAATTTCCTACATTTGGATTATTTTGGATGTGCAGAACTATACAGAAATTACTTTAATTAGCAACTATAAAGGATATGTCAGGAAACTTCTCCAGTTTATGCTTAAATACAAGATACATATGTTGAAAATGGTGCTGTCAAACAACGTATTTAACTGAAACCTGATAGACAAAGTTGTACCAGCATGAAATGTGCTAATAGACTGATAGGAAATCAAGATGTTTCAAATTAGTTCATAACACACAACAGAAGGATCTTTTAGTTTTCATTTTCTCCAAATGATTAGGAGATGGACAAGAGCATTGGGTTTATGAGGTAGGGTTTTGATAGTGGAGGGGCCACAGGGGCAGTTTCTGTGCAAAGCTGCTGGAATCTTCCCCCAAGTCTGCTAGAGCCAATGCCAGCCGGCTCCAAGACTGGCCAAGGCTGAACCCAGGAGAGATTGAGGCAGTGCCTCTGGAATAGCATCTTTCACAAGGGGAGAGAAGTTATTGCTCAGGAGCAATCGCAGCCAGAGAAGAGAGGATTGAGAGTATGTCAGAGGAACAACTCTGCAGACACCAAGGTGAGTGCAGAAGGAGGGGAGGAAGTGCTCCAGGCCATGGAGCACACATTCTCCTGTAGTCCGTGGTGAAGACAATGGTGAGGCATGGTGTAGCCCATGGATGCCCATGGGAGACATACTGGTATCCACCTGCAGTTTATGGAGGACCCTATACTAGAGCAAGGGAAGAGTGTGAGGAGTCCTCCTCATGAGGAGGAAGGAGAGGAAGAGACAACATGTCATGAAATGAACAGAACCCCCATTCCCTGTCCCCTGAGACACTGAAGAGGAGGATGCTGAGAGGCAGGAATACAGTTAGGCCCAGGAAGAAGAGAAGGGTGGGGGAAAAGTGAATTAAGGTTTGGGTTTATTTCTCATTATCCTTCTCTGCTTTGAATGGTAATAAATGCAGCAATTTCTCCCAGTAAGAGTTTGTTTTGCCTGTGATGATAATAAGTGAGTAACCTCTCCCTACCCTTATTTTTGTCCACAAGCCTTTCCTTATATTTTCTCTTCCCTGTCCAGCTGAGAAAAGGAATGTTAGAATGACTTTTGTGGGCTCTTGGAATCCAGCCATGGTCAATACTACTATATACATAGAAATGAATTTTCTACATGTGAAAGCTATACATGGTCCTCAGATGCTGAAAATCCATCTAGGTCACGATTTACAAAATCTTAGCCAATACTGGCTGGTTTTTGTGCACTAGGTGCTTTAGACCAAAACTTTTTCACATTAATTTTAGCAAATGTGGGCATATACTAAGAAATATTACTCATGTGCATATATTATTTTATCCTAAATCTCAAGAGCCAATCAAATTATTCATTATTGGGCTTCTTTTGCTGTGGGGCAAAAAATGCTTTCAGGATATAACTTCATGATAAAAACTGTAGAAAACAGAGTGTGATGTAGACATCAAACACTAATGTATTTTATCTCAGTATTTTGTTCAACCAAGCGTGAATTCCTTTGTTGTTGATATACATTTTAATGTTGCAGTAACATGAAGTTAGTACCCAATGTATAGAGATTAAAAAAAAATATGTGTTTCTTTGTTTTGTGCTATGACTGTAATGATTTTGCATAACCACTGCAGCAAGTTGTGGAAGAGACAGGAAATTAATAAAACCTGCCGACTGCACAGAGGATGAAATCATTACTGTGAATTTTCAGCTGCGCTGCACTAGGTTATTTACTGCACACTACAAAAACAGAGGATGTTTAGCTCAGATGCAGGCAGAAAATAAAGGCCTTCTGAGTCCAGATGTCTTAACTGTGATGAAAAGATAAAAGTTGAATTTTGATATGTTAATATTTTATTTCTAAAATATTTTAATTATAATTTTTCACCCCCTAAGGCACTTCCCTTTCCTGTTTCCTTTAAAGCAACCAGATGGTCGAAACTCGTGGAACAAGAGCTATTTGCACATTTCAATCCTCAGTCTTCCCAATATTCTGTAGAAAACACAACACTGTTACTTAAGAAGATAACAGTACTGCACATACAAAAATACCCTTGTGGAAAGGAATATAGCTGGGAACCTGACAGTTAAATTAATTTCTCCTCTCCTTGCAGACTAGAGTGTAAATCCTTGCTTAAGGAATAATGAAGGAAGACTTGCTTGCCTGAACAATCTGTAAGAGACTTCAACAGGAGCTAGTACAGCAATAACATGAATTTATAAGAAGAGTTTTTTAAATTACTCTAAAATCTACAGAAACACTGTGAGTAGTGCCGAAGTCACATACAACTATGCCATGGTTTAGTTGAGGTGTTAGGGCATGGGCTGGACTAGATGATCCTTAAGGTCTCTTCCAACCTAGTTATTCTGTGAATTCTGTGAACTAACATAATAATCAGAGCAGTGTGAGACCCTCTCTGTAGTCACAGCTGTAGTGCATAGGGAGATAAAATTTATTTATACAATCTTTAAAAAACATATAGGCAGGCAGCAGCTTGAATTGAATCCCGGTTCATTCCTAGATTCAGAATTATCTGTGATTTGGAAACAGGCAACACTGTTAGGACTTGTCACAGCTGTATTTGTACTTGCCATGAATGAGTGTTTTGGTTTGCTCAAAGAAATGGCAACAAAGGTATTGGCAAAAGCAGGTTTACTATAGAAGTGAAAGCATGAAAAAGTTTGCTGGCAAGGTGCACACTATTATTTACTAGATGATTGAATCACACATGGAAAAATTAGACTAAAATCTGAAATCAATAAATCTAAAACTAAATGATCTGCATAGAGGCTGAGATGGAAAGGGTTAAGGATAAAAAAGAGTAAGGGAGACCTACCCATTGAGTCACAAGTTCAGGGTGGAATCTTTTGCCAAACTTTGCCCTGAACTTGACCAACAATTTAGACCAAAAGATTTAAGCAGCACCTATACTTAATAGCACTAAATAGCTGAATTGACACAATTTAACCAAAGATTCTGTAGAATTTACTATAGCACTACAATACCTCACTTACAGTCCAAACTTGCTTACAAATCTGATATATGTAGGAATCTAAGAGAGTAACATTCATAGTACATTTGCTATGCCATATTCACATTCACACACATACAGACTAAAGGAGTATGTATGAGGCTCCGTAGTCAGCATTCAACAGCAAACCTCCAAGTACAGCAAACTTGGGAGTTCCCTGTCTCTGAGAGGAGTCCCACTCAGAGGGAGTTTGCTGGTCACAGCCTGCTGCAGTCCAGCAGAGCTCAAAAGGTCCCACTTAGGACCACTATTTATAGGAGGTGCTTAAGGCAGAGTAATTTTCCATCCTGTCCTCAATCCAGGTCAGTAACTTTCTTTGGAAGTTCAATAACAAAAGTGTTGTTCCACTTGGGTTGTTATTCAGGCAAGAAAAATAGGTTTCCAAGGCTGTTCGTTAAAAAGCAGGATCTCATTAGACAGCAGAAGTTCCTGGCAGGAGACAGTGTTTCTGTTGAGCTCAAGAGGAGCTTAGGCCAGGTGCTGTTTGTCAAGACTGAGGCCTAATGAGCATTTCTGAAATAACAGTGCAGCTCAAGGAAAGGGGGGAATGCACAACCACAATACCTTACTTCAGTCAAGAGGTAAAGTCCAACTTCTTTGCTACTCAGGAGACAGGGAAACAGTCTTCAGAGGACCCTAAGATTTATCTTGGTCGAACAATTTTGAAAAAAAAAAAACACAACTATTTGTACACACTATTTTTACAACTATCCAAAATTAGCCTTTGGAAGGGAGGTGGAGAAGAAAAATAATGTAGCTGTGACCACATCATGATTTGGATATCTGTCCTTATAGAACAGTCCTCTATTTTAAATTAACTTCACAGTCACTCAGATAAAGGTCAAATATATCCTCAGCTATACATGCTTAATGCAAGTGTTCATGCACTGCAAAGAATAGTTGGGTCTATGCTATATCTTCCCATGAAAACAAGTGCTTACCCACTGCAATATGCATGACTGACATCCATCCCTGACCACATATTCTTCCATTACATGATGTTTATTTTAATGTCACTCAGCAAATGTAGGACAAGTCACTGAGGCTGTTTCCAGACAGTCTTGATGCTATGTTTTGCAGTGTAGTATGAGTTGCAATCTGACAGACAGGGGCATTAGGCCTGCTATAAAATGGGGAGATAGTCTAAATCTCACTGTACTGCTTGATTTCCAGTCCCAGGATGCAGAATAGGTCAGCTAAATCAAGCCTGCACTACCGGCTGCTATTAAGTCCTCAGTGAGCTCTAAGCTCTCTCTGCACTGGGAAAGATAATCAGAAGATGGGGGACAGTGGACATATGTAGAAATACAAATCATTCCATGGACATGCTTCTTAGAAATAGTGGGTTTTTTCTTGTTCATTCTCTCAGGATTTAGCAGTGTCCCTAAGAAAACTTTCTGGCCTCCTATGTGATACCTACTACCTCTACTCCACCTAAATTCCTCTGATGAAGCAACGGCCAGGAGTAGCGCTACAGATTTTCGTCACAAGAAACTGTGTTAATGAAAATCTAATCATAAAGGGGTACAAAAGCCTCAAGAGTGCCGTGATATTTTCTTTAGAAACATCAGAGGATATGGACTGAAGAGGCTAGTGTAACGCTAACTGTGTTCCACTGAAATATCACCTGCTTTCTGGCAAGGTAAAAAAAATAAAGAAAAGCAGAATAAAACATATTAAATATCCTCCCCCCTCAAATTATCCACACTTCACCTATTCAAACAAAAAAAAAAAAAAGACTAAACAACAAAAAACTTAATCCCATATAATTTAATGGATCTCAAATTCAAACTGGAGGAACTCATGAGGTCCCTAGTCCAACTGCCCAGAGATAGCAAGGCCAACTCTGAGGTCAAACTGATTGCTTAGGGTTTGATCCAGTCTGGTCTTGGAAAGATGGAGGCTGAACAGTCTCTCCCACCCCTTGACTGTACTTAGGGTGAAAATGTCTTTATAGGCAATCAAAATCTCTTGTATCAACTTGTGTCCATTATAGTTTTTTCCTGTCATGCAAAAAGAGCCTCCAAAGTGCTGTTTGCATGCCTGCAAAGAGCCTGGCATCTGATATATTTTGCATGCAGTTCATGTGAAAAAACAGTCACTGTACAAAATCAAGTGAAGTTTTTGAAATACAGGCTGAAACTTTAAAATTTTCAGCTTGTGCAAAGAGAGTTAAGAAGTATGCCACCTTGCCTATCCATTAAGTTTTAAGAGATACTCCCTAGCTTTTGCAGTGTCCCTTACCCAGCAAGAATATGTGGAAAACATCAGCTAAAGCCCCCCAGGAAAGACAAACAGAGAAGTGGCAAGTTTCTGAAGACAAATTTGCCTGGCTTAAATATTCAACTTTTCTGAAATAAGAGTATTTACAGGCGCTTCAGCTTGGAGTCAGAGCTGCTATATAGGAACCTTTGAAACTTTTTGATAACTCACACACTCTCCAGAGTATCCTTTTTGGTTTAAACACTGAGTTTCCTTCCAAGAGAAATAAAATCCAGCAACAATCCTACATGCATTTGGTGCAGACATTTGTTAGAACTGCTTCACATACTTCCCTTTCTCAGCATAGCCCATTAGGCTCTTCATAAATATTAATTTACAGAATACCCAAGGGGCATAGTTTTTTTGGTTTTTTGGTTTGTTTTTTTTTTTTTATCAAAAGGAAGAACAGACAGAACACCTATTCCCAACTTCACAAACAAAATCTTCAGCAGAGCAAGAAACTAAACCTACATGCTTTACTTGCTTAGGCAAACTGTAGTTCAACACTTTCTTTTCTCTCCAGACCACTCTACTACTCAGTTGTCATGATCTTTTGGAGATCTTAGATCAAATGTTGACAAAGAGACAGGATCAGGGAGGAGATCCTCCAGCTGGGAGACAAGAGGCCATACTCACCAGCAAATAATTAGTTACAATGTGATATGGACTTCAAGTACCTCCCAAAAGAAATTTCAGACAAAAACCAGATGTTCATCTGATCATTTCTGAATATGCAAACCAGTTGTGGGGGTGGAGTTTATTGTAGTTTGTTTGGAGTTTCTGCAAGTTTTTTGCACTTGAACAGATGGTTTCAACTTTGAAAAACAGACATCAGCATTTAAAAAATTCAATAAAAATCATCATAACAAAAAAAAAATCTCATTCTGTGCTAAGTCTTTCTGCTGTCATAAAGAAATTATTATGGACATGTTATTACAGAGTTTTGCTTTTCTAATTAAAAAAAAAATCTGTGTATGGAATTTAACTTCTGTTATTGTTTAGCTTTCAGAGAAAAAATGTTATAACCAGCCACTGAGAAAAAAAAAAAAGGATGCTTGATAAAACAGTGATAGCTAAGTTCATTTACTATTGACATAATGTTTTGTTTACAAAATTTTTCCACATATTCACGTGAAAGTGAGATAGCACCATGTGTGACAGTCTTTCACCCTCACAAAGGGATTTTTATTCTGAGGGCTCTTCTTAGAGTTATACAGTTGATATTTTCCTGCTTAGCATATGAATTAGAGGGAAGATGCTTATCTTGAGGTAACTTGCTTCCCTCCTCAGCTGGACAGGAAAGAGAAAATATAATGAAAAGCTTGTGAATCAAGATAAAGACAGGAAGGGATCACTCATCAGTTACAGTCATAGGCAGAACATACTCAGCTTGGGGAAATTAGTTTAGTTTATCACCAGTCAAATAGAACAGGATAATAAGAAATGAAACCAACAAAAAAACAAACCAAACCAAACCAAACCAAAACAAAAACAAAAAACCAACAACAACAAAAAGCTAAAAAAACACCCCAAAAAATCCCAAATCCAAAACCATTCATCCCATTCCTCCTTCTTCCGAGGCTTAACTTCATTGCTGATTTTGCTACCTTATTTTCCCCCAGTGGCACAGTAGGACAGGGAGTGGGGCTGTGGTCAGTTCAGCATATGCTCTCTCTACCACTCCTTTGTCCTCAAGGGAAGGGCTCCTCACACTCTTCCCCTGCTCCATTGTGTAGATCCTCACCCATGGGGTGAGTCCTCTATGAACAGCTCAAATGTGAGTCCTTCCCATGGGCTGCAGAATGGGTCCCTTCTGTGGGGTGCAGTCCTTCAGGAACAGGCTGCTCCACAGTGGGTCCCCTGTAGGGTTACAAGTCCTACCATAAAACCTGCTTCAGCATGGGCTTCTCACAGGCTCACAACCTCATTTAGGCATCCAGCTGCTCTGTTTTGGGGTCCTCCATGGGCTTCAGGTGGATCTGTGCTACACCATGGAACCTCCATGGCTGCAGGGGGACAGTCTTGGTCTTCACCACAGCTTCAGTGCCTGAAGCACTTCCTCCACCTCCTTCTTCACTAACCTTGGTATCTGCAGAGCTGTTTCTGTCATATATTCTCATTCTTCTCTGCTGTTAGTATTCCGACAGTAGATTGGGTTTTTTTTCCTACTACTGTCTCTGATGGACTCAGCCTTGGCTTGTGCTTGGCCACTGCTGTTGTTCCTCTTAGCTGATAGCTGAGGTTCAACAAAATTCCTCAGTAATTCAGTGCAGAAATGCAACACTTTAGGTATGGGAAAGTGTTTTAAAGTTTCTGCACTCTCCAAAAGTCTCCAAAAGTTGCTTCATTCTAGAGAATATCATCAGTGTAATTCCAGAAAGAAGTGTACAGAATTGCAGAACACCAGCAGCAACTTTCAAGTATGTTTCAGACATGATTTCAGACAAATTTCTCTGTATCTGTTAAAATAAAATAAAAACTCCAACATATACAACAACTTTCTCAAAGAACTTAACCTCCAGTAAAATAACAACTTCTTGAATAAAAATCTCCATTAAGCACCTCTCTGCTTTTAGTATCTATTAGAAGAGAAAAGGACGTTAAAAAATATTCACATAATGGCAAATCTGAAAGCTTTTACTTGGGTGTTTTAAGCAGTTTTTAAGACTGACTTTAAGTCTTATAGTTCAATTTTCTCCCTTCCCTAATAGCTTTGCTATGCAGAGGAACACTTTTTTCAATGAGGAGAGAAAGGGTTGTTCTAAATATATATACACACACATTTACATGCCTTGTTATACACAGATAATTTATGTTGAAACAGCCATCTCTGCCCACTGTTTGGACAATCTAGCATAATGGTGAGTTACAGTTATTCATACATGTATTTTGCAGATACAGAGACAATTTCTTGTGCCTCTATTCTCACTTTATGCCTCTTTACCAACAGTATATTTTAAACAATCATATAAGCAAAAAATTAAGTTGCATTATAACAAGACATGTAATTTCAGAGTTTATTAAAAGAACATTTCTGAAGATTCACATCCCTGTAGGCAACAGCTGGTGATAGAAAAGGAGCAGCTGGTGGTTTTCAACAGCTGGTGACAACAACCATTGATGAGAGATACTACATTACAAAAAAAAAAAAAAAAGACAAACACTTATACTGCTTCTGAGCACTGAGACAACTACACTGGCAAAAGGAGACAAAAGTGTTTGCTTGCCTTATAGATTCAGGGCATGTCTACCACTGGGGACAGAGTAAGAACTGACAAAAAAACCAACAAAATACCATAACAAAACAACAAAACAAACTAACTAACTAATTTGAGTCCGAAACCTACACTAGTTTGGGTATAATGACAGAATTGTTTTGTTAACATAGCACTTTGGAAGGTGGACTTCAGTAATGAATAGATACCTAGTTTTGTGGTAGGAAGATTTGAAGTTGCCATGCCTTGCACTATTACACAAACAAAATTCCTTAGAAAGCGTTTTCATGTATCTGCTAAGTCCTGATAAATTTGCAGGATAAGATTCCCTTACCAAAGGTCCCAAAGCCCTGCAATCTCTTTTGAAGGCCCTCAGACCACGTGTTGCCATTTCCTCACCCTCTATATGGAAGATCAATAATGGGTAGTAGTCTGTGAGCCACACCAGGCTCGGAAGTTTCCTTGTGACATCCTTAACCCATAGAGGCAGCAGATCTTCCTACTGGTTGGGCCCATTTAGCCCAACTTCTGCTTCATAACTGGTACCCTCCTCCTTGCTGGGGGATGAATAGAGGATCCCCTTGATCTTGAATTGTTTCTGGTAAGCTGTTCCTTCTTTAGGGAGGCCAAGCATGGCCCCACAAGTCTATGTCCCTCTCTGATTCTCTGATGCTTCTCAGCCTTTCTACTTCACTTCATATCCCCACTAGACTGAGCAGCTTGTCCACCTGGTCACATCTGATGCAACTTACAGCACTGCTACAATCCACTGGGAGGCATGGGCATTCCCTATAGTCTGAAACCCGAATGGCTACATAGAGTTTTGCACGTTTTTCATGTTTTTTTTTTGTCTGGGTTGCTCTGCTCTGTCGGTGTCGATAGCCTTAGACAAGACCTCAGAGTAGACATCACATTTGAGCTCTTTTGGGGAACGTAAGGACCAGCAACTGAGCTGGTTGCTTTTGCTGCAGTACTTCACCCTGCCTGTGCAAATGTACTCCCACTTGCACTCCCTGGAGACATTAAAATCTCTCTCAGATGCTCCTGGCAACACCCCTTCTTTGCCTGACTGGCTGACAAGGTGTGCCAGGTCCTGAGGGGGCCCTGGGCTGCTGCTCCAGTTAACATTCAAATAACATTAACCCAAATTCCTAACTCCACAATGATCACGGGAGAAAAAACATGCCTCCTCAAAGTTTCCATCCCCTTTTTAGCACATTTTTAATCCACAGAAAGCAATTTATTCTATAATTAACGTCCTAAAACACCCATCTTGTTAGTATTGGCCCACATGCTCTGCCTTTTAAGACCTAATCTGCCAGTCAATTTTTTTTTTTAAACAAACAAAGAAATTTTTAATGGTTTGAAACAAACAGAAGAAAAAAAAGTTAACTAACAGTGTGTAAAGAAGCAAGCTATTACTACTGGCAAAATGTCCTTCTTTTGGAGCACGGAGCCAAGCCATGTTGGGTCTTGTCAAGCTGAGCCAGTCTTAGCCATGGTGGGACAGGCTGGGTGTCTTGGCTCTTGCTGCATGGTGGGATAAAACGCTTCAACAGAGAGCTGGGCTGTTCTGTTCTTCCCAACAGAGATGGAAAATTCGCTGTTAATCACTGAGTGCTACAGTGATCTAGTGAGAGCCCAGTCTGAGGGCAAAGGGCTGCTGAGAGATGAAACAGGGCTACCTCAGCCTGTGGGAGTTCCAACACAGGTACAAGCAGCTGTGTTCTCATTGCAGCCCACATCTTCCCTTCTCCAGAGACTTCTCTACCCATGGTCCTTGTCCTCCACAGGAATATTTCAAACACAACAGTCATAATGTAATACAAATCCTGGAGCTGGAGATGACTCCCCATCAGAAACAAATACTCGCTGAATATTGTTCCCATGCCCCACCCATGCACTAAGAGACTGCAGCCATTTTGCTCTCTCGTGCTCCCAGACATAAATAGATTTCAGCACTGCCCTACTTGGCTTCCTGAAGGCTCTCAGGAGCCAGGAGTGTATGTTGAGTTGCTAATCACCCTCCATAGGTCTCCCCAAGTCCTACCAGTAATCCTCTCTGCTGTATGCTGGCCACATGGTACTCCAGAATCTCAACAGGAGATTTAATGGAAGGGAGACCAAAGGAAAGCTGTTCCATCGACTAAAACAAGCCAAGGGCTTCAGCTTACATGGCTTGCCCAGTGTCAGATTTCAGCACAGGAGACTCTGGACTAGGGAGCCCTCAGAGGTGAATGGTGGAGGGGAACTCAGTGTGTAAATGGCAATGCAATTTGGGAGAAAGGAGGAAAGATCAGAGTGTATTTAGAGATGCTGTGTAATCTCTATGTTACATCCTGTATTTTCCTAATCATTCAGGAAAACACTGCAAGTGAACAACAAATGTGCCCCCATGCTGGCCAGAGGTGATCCACATTCATACACACACCCCCCCACTGGGTTTGAAGCAGTATCCCACGGGAAGCTCAGCAGAATGTCATCAACAAGGATGCTAACACACAAACTGGCTATCAGCTGTGCCTGAGAGAGCCTTGCTGGAATGGGCAACCATAGTGTTGCTGTCACAGCCTCACTTGGTGATGCTCCAATACCCAGAGCAGGCAGGAATCCTCAGACCATGCCTTCCTACACCCACCCATTACTCAGCCATCCTGGAAGAGTGAAGATTAGGGTGATGCTACATGCTCTTCAGTTCAAAGTCTCCTGCATCCATCATGTCAGGGCTTGCTCCATGGTTCAGCAGGGGTTGACTCCCTCCCCTGGCTCAATTGTAAGTCACTTATTTCAGAAATATTTTCTTTCAGGACAGGACAGAATCTTAACACTTGTTCCCCTCTAAATCATCTCAGGATAACTCATCAAACCAAACACAGACGATAAAAGCAAACTACTCAAAACTCACTTAGTTGGAAAGGACAACTCATGTGCTTGGAAAGGACAACAATATTATGCAGAAAACCTTAGCCATTTGAAAATTTGTCTGCTCCAAATCAAACAAAAAGAAAGAAAAAAAAGCAGTTGTATTATTTTCTCCACATGATTCTACAAAAAGTACCAAAATCTCATAATTACTATATTCTTCTGCCATAATATGAGAGCTTCATAGTAGTGCCATTGTGACAATACACATTTTAATGTTTAATTATATTAAAATAGTTAACATATTTAATAGTTATCATTGTGCAGACCACACAGATTAAATATTAATATTGCCTCTGCAAAATTAGAAAACATATATCAGTAAATATATTTTTCTGGGTGTTTCTATACACACATAATATATGTACAGATATACAGATATATACATGAACAAATCTCTATATATATTCACAAAACTCCATTAAAATATGTTAATTTTAGAAAGATGGCATTTTCTGATGAAAAGCTGTTTCAATGTTTCTGTTTTTGGGGTTTTTTTTTAAGAAAGCAATCTTTTTTTATAATTTTCTTATTCAGATATACATCCTTCCCACAACTGCCCCTCCAGTGTCCACTCAGCCTGCATCAATATTCATATCTCTCTCTAATCATAAGATGAGGTCCCTGAAGGCCTATAGTAGTTAGGTTCTCTTTATATGACCATTAAAATAGATAACTGGTTTTGCCATTAAGCGCCTCTCAGCCTTCTGTGCAGTTATGCAGAAGTGCTTATGGTCCAGTTCCTGACAGGGAATTCACTCTGACGGAGCCCTAGAGAAGCATTTGGGGTACTATCTTGCCAATAATGCTTAGAAGCAGAAAGTTAAGTTAACAAAGTCTTTCAGTGAAAGTTAATTTAGCTATAACCTTGAGTCAAAACCTTACTGAAGAAGTACATTAGAAAGAAATCTTAGCTTAAATTAATGCAACCTGAAAGCTCAATAGAGACGTATTAACATTTTTAGCTAGACAAATCAAAGCAGGGAGGCTTTTGGTAAAAAGCAGCACTAATTAAGACAGAAAAAAGAACTCCAGAAATTTCTCTAACCTAGAAAACTTACAAAACCTGTAGTGGAGCAAACAAAATAATATTTTATATCAACAAACTTCAACCAGTAAAAGCTCTTTTTTAAACAGAATTGTTTTCATGAAGACAATGCTCTATTATTTCTTCTTTCTTTCCCTCTGTTTCTTTCTCTGCTTATCCCTTTTTCAAGCAGTTTTTCATCTCACTCACTTTGCCCTTTTCTTTCTAATTCCATGCGTTCCGTCTGCTCTGCAACTCCCCTGCATGAAGCCTTTCTCACGTTAGTCAACTCACTGATAACAAACTTTCTTTTTTCCCCACACAAATATAGGACAGATATCAAAGGGCTGTTGTAAGCAAATGTTGGACAAAAGGTAACAAGGCCTTCACACCCCTCTAATTAAAATGAAAAGTTGTTTCTCTGAGAGCTTTGATGTCTAAGATGCTCATGCTTATATTCTAACCTATTAATTTAAATTAGAGGAACATGGCCAAAGGCTGGAATGTTTTCCACTGGTGATCTGTGAACACATTCTGTCATTGTTTTTGGTAAAGCCTCAGTCCCTATTACTTCAGGACCTCCTATTTAGCTCCAGCTCTCTCAAAATTTAAATAAACCAAATTTTGGAGTTAGACTTTTGAGATTATACTATAAATATAATTGCAAGGACAAATAAATTCCAGTACTACATCAGAATATTACTGGGGTGTGTTTTAAAACATAATCAGTAAGTGTCAGCTGTGAAGAAACCATTATTATATATTATTCAGTCATGAACTGAAACAGTGATTTTATACAGATACTAAATGGTTGTTTTGGGTAGTTTCTGTTGTTGCTGCTACAAGATTACAGTGTAAGCAATGATTTTGGATCTTCACAGTATTTCAAATTCTGCTTTTATGAATGTTACGTACATCTTTAGTACATATTAAAAAACCTACCAACTAACATGAAATAGACTCCACCAAAAAAAGTCTCCACCACAGGAGCAACAAATAAATTAAGTTTGGCTTTTATTAAATTACAAACAAGTTACTAAATATATGAAGCCCAAAGGGCATAACTTCTTGTCATCCAAAACCCAATCATTAAAACAGGACTATATAACTTAATGGAATTAAGCCTAGGTATAAAGAACATCAGAGTGGAAAAAAAGAAAAAAAAATTGATGTACAAATTCCTTATCAAATTGATGTTTATATAGATTTTTCTGAAGATGTTCAGGACAACAAAACCCATGATTACAGTTATTATCATCTCTGGCTAGTAAGATGACCTTTTAAGTAATAATAACCTTTTCAAGTCTATCTTGAATATAGAAAGAATTTTTTTTTTTTTTCTTTAAAACCTGAAGTCCATTTCGTATACCTAGATATTTTGGGTTACTTGTTAAAATGCTAGTTCTCATTAATTTAAAACTTATCTGCTTAATCCACTTCCTAAAAAGTCCTATCTTAATTTCCAGAGGCAGCACTGCTTCAACATAGTGTAGATGTATTCAGCAAAGTCCAGAAAATAGCATCACCTAGTCCAGAACCCACAGGAGCAAAATTACATAATTTCATCACATGCAAACAGAAAAATCTCACTTGGTTATAAGGGCAGAAAGTTGCAAGAGAAGATCTGTGCCAAACACTGCTAACTAGAATTAACCCACTTCTGAATGCATATTCCATCTTGTATTATGAAACATTACCCTCAAGGCACATGAACACACAAAGGGGAAGAAACCTCAAGAGCCCAGTTTGTAAAGGTATCTTCAAACACGTCTTGAAATCAGAGAAAATGTAAAGAGTAACTGAGGCAAAGCCCTGCAGGTGTTTGGAACAGCTATTTCCTTAGGAGACTTCTGTCTTCCCTCTAGTAGGCATTCTCATTAACAACAACCATACACATTTTACCCACAGACAAGTTTTTGTTTTCTACTTATGTAATTCGAGTTTAAAATGTCATCTTTTCTAAGAGGCTATCTTGGAAAATAACTCCGAGATGGGAATGGCTACATTGTTTAAATTGTTGCATTATCAATAGTGCAGTTTGTATAGGTACTACTAAACTAAATACAAACTTGCAACTCAAGTACAATTTGCCTTGGTGTAGCTGCAACAAAAAGGGAGGCTTGCTCACATGTTTAAAAAAAGGATAAAACTTAAGTATGTGAAAAGGATTTTGCTCCAGCTGAATGGCCTTTCCCAGAAGTGAGAGACACCCAGCAATACAATCTGGAGTGGTTAGCTGATGGATAAGAGCACCTTATTCAAACTTCCTGGAACAGCTGCAAAACCACTTTTCACTGCTCTGAATTCAACAGGTCTGAAATTTAACTTTTACTGTTGCTGGTTCTGTAAAGCAAGTTTTGTTTGGAAAAGTTTCAGATACAATTACTAAATCTGGTAAGGCAAGCAATGATTTTCTTTATTACATGCAATAAAACTTCTATTTTTTTCAATAACTGGTGTCAGAAAATTTCTCTGAAAAAGAGTAGATACTTAGGAAGGCTGGAGCATCAGATCATATGTATCAAAACAAGAAAAAACAAAAGCAAACAAACAAAAAACAAACAAAAATAAAACAAACAAACAAACAAACAAAAAAGAAATTGTAATAAGCCACTTTTTATGGGTGTTAAAAAAATAATCACAGAATTGAGTGGGTGCCCGGAGCTTGTTAGAGCATGGTGGGAATGACACCTAAGTTGTGTTAACCAATTCCTGTATTGGCCATATACTTAAGAGATGAACTTGACCCTTGTGGATCTCTTCCAACTCAGAATATTCTGCAAATCTGTGATTCCTCCACCCCAGCTACTGTCCTTCAGTGGGTCACAATCTCAGGCCAGGAAGCCTCTCCTGGTCCTATCCCATGGGTGTGACTGCTCTTGTCCTCTTTCCAGCCAGCAGGAGGATTGCACACCCATTCCAAAATGACATGGTTAAGCACAGTCAAAATACTGACACAGACAGCTACAGAGACAGTGTCTTTACTGATACCTACTTAAAACACCAGCAACATGTACACCCACAACAAAAACACCTCAAGCTTTTTTTCCTCTTTGACTGATTTGTGTTAAAGTCCATTTATAAAAAATATACATGCTCTCACTGTGGTTTCACAAATGTATCTTAACTTGTAATATCTCTGTACTGGTTTTGGCCAGGATAGAGTTATTTTTTTTCATTATATCTTGTATATTGCTATGCTTTGTTTTTACTATTAAATTATTGTTGACAATGTAGGGAAGTTTTATTTATTGCTGAAGAGGGCTTATCAGTGCAAAGGCCTTTTCTGTTCTTCACATCCACCAGCAAGATATTGGGAGTGGGCACATCTGGGACAACTGACCCTGACTGACCAAATGGCCATTCCCTACCATACAGCATCATGGTCAAGGATAAAAGCTGCAGGGAAGGAGGAAGGGGGACAACATTCATAGTCATGGCATTTGTCTTCCTATAACTTCATTTTAATGGAGCTCTTCTTCCCTGGAGATAGCTGAGTATCTGCCTGCCAATGAGAAGTAGCATTATAATGAAAACAAAATACGGAATTAATTCACTATTTCTATCTCAGACCATGAGTTTTATCAGTTTTACACTTTCAATTTTCTCCTCTGTCCTGCTTCAGTGGTGTGAGCAAGCAGCTGTGTGGGGCTTAGCTGCTTACCAAGGTTAAACCAAAACAATCACAAATATCAGCACAAACTCCACAACCCTCTAAAACACAGTTTAGAGATTCTGGATGCCTTAAGCAGCCACTGCTTCAGACCTTGAGTCTTCCCAAATGCAGTTCTCCTTCTACTTGCCAGTGAGCTCAATTTGACATCTGGTAGCACATTACATGTACTCACACAGAGAATTGCAAAGCCCTAGGGAAACATAAACCATCTGCTGTTGGTAGACCTACAGGCCTCACCACCCAGAGCCATTTCTCCAGTGACAGACCTTTCAACCATTCATCGTCTCCAGCTGCTGGCATTTAGATCTTTGAGCACATGCACAGAATTCCTTACATGGGAAATAGTTAAGACCAGGATTATTAAGAAGATAGGATACACTGAAGTGGACAGGAACTGGGTGCTTTGTCAGCAAAAGAATACTGAGCAGCAGCTGTTTATTTGCAACTGGCCCCTCTTATGTAACTTCTCTCCTTTTTCTCATGCTTGTACAATCACCACAACCCCACACTCTAGTTCAGCCTTCCATTTCTTCACCCTCATCTCCTCCCAGACAGCCAACTTGTCCCCAGCTGCTTTATTCCCTGTCAGCCTCAGTTTGGCTTCACCCATATTCAAATCCTGTATTTCTGATACTATTACCTAGGTCACCTTGTCTTTCATGACAATACTGCTAAAGTTACCTACTATTGCTCTTGCAAGACAGCACTTCCACAAGGTCCCATACTACTCTTCTCCATCTCCTTAAAAAGGTCAGACATTCTCTACACAACTGATTTGTCACAGCAGTACCTCTGCCATCCTTGCACTGTGTTATGGAACCTGTGTTACATCCCACAGTTTTGCATTCTCCATTCATACAGCTAACCTGTGTTACATCCCACAGTTTTGCATTCTCCATTCATACAGCTAACTCTCATGGCCAGGGCCTGGTCTTTTCCCTGCCTGTCCCAGCAGTACCTACATACACACACTCACACTCACACTCACACACACCCACACCCACAGACACCCACAGACACACCTTCAACTCTCTGAGCTGCTGTCAATCAGCCTCTGAGGGAAGAGCTTTGGACACAGCTATGCTATGAGTTAGCAAGCTTTCATTCATTCCTATAAGACCCTTCACCACTACTGAGGATCTAGGACTCTCCTAGAAACAGCTGCTCCTACTCTTGATGGATGTAAATTACAGTGAATTGCTGCAGTGACTGCTGAGAGGTTGGAAAAGCTTTGCTAGTTGAGCCCTGGGAAGATTAAAAATGAAACACCATGTTTCCTGCAGAGGAACAGTTGCTAAGTAGGGTACTACTCTTCTGGTCTAGGGAGTTCTCCTACAAGTTGCTGCTCTGTTACAGAATTAGCATTCTAATCCCAGCATCAAGTCACAGAGGAAAAGCTTCATCCTTTTGGTTAGGTCATGCTCCAGTATGCTAACAACAGGCTGAAGCCTTGAGACAATTAATACATTTGAAGATCCTTTTGTAGTGCTAAAACAGCATATGGAGACCTTAATGAAAGTGGAAGTTGCATTACTTTTTGATTAATATTGCTGCCAAAAGCATAAGTCTCTGTTTTGGCACAGAAAGAAAGCATCAGTGCATTTGTTTCCTGAAATTAAATTAAGTTTATTAGACAGGAAAAAGAACAACTAAATGTGACTTAATAGGAAAAACAGGATGAAAATCAAGATCCAAAAGGCAGCAATGTCTAATTGCAAGGATTTGGAAAAAAGCTACTGTTACTGAGAATGGCCTATACTAGGATATATAAAATACGACATCTGTTGTCTTCTCCAAGAGTAAGTATCTATTAATAGATTAATAACTTTTGTCTCCATTAAAGCTCTGTGAGGTCACCCTATGCAGTATATTGAATTTATTAGTCTGGGCTAGAGTTCAGCTATGTCAAGTGCAGAATGGCCAAGTGTCAGAATATCTATTGACTATGCCCCTGGAATCGTAATATTAAACTGAAACCCACAAGAGGAACTCAATTTCATTCCGTCCAAATAAAATCATAACTTCTCTCCTTTTTCTCTACTTAAGTTCTCTACTTAAACTACAGGAACTCTGGAGGAACTAATCTGCCACCAAGCAACGTAAATTGAAGCAGATCATGCCTAGTTTCAAATAGGTCCATTATTCTAATATCTGCTGAAAATGTTTGCAATTGTAACCCAGTCCGGGGTGAGTAGAGGTCTACAAGTCAGAATGAATTATTTATGAATGATCTCTAGAATTTAAGGACTTACAGGACCAATGGATGGTTTTGAAGGTTTTAGTAAAACCAAGTTACTAGCAGCCTGGAAAAGTTTCAGAATATCCAAAATGTTGTGGAGATCCTCATCAGGAGAAATAGCTTCCCATGGAGTAGTTATGATTTCATAGATACAAATACTTTCTGCAAGGAAAGCAAAAAAACCCAACACAGAGATCTCTAGCTAGATGTTTTTTACAGAGCTTCTCTTGTAAAAGCTGTTCTAAAAGCCATTGAGTGTGAAATAAGGATGAGATATGGATATACATGATAGTGATAAGCATATTTGGAACATGAATGAGGAAAAAAATTAGCTCATCACCAAATTTTCTTGGGACTTTCAATCTGAACTTGTTTAGCAAAGATTATCTGAAACAGTTTTACTATAACTGAAGTTATAAAACCCAGAACCAAAAAGTTATAATGAAAATTCCAAAGCAACCTGTACCAGAGCAGCAGCAGACACTGCTGTAAACCAGTGTGATTCAGAAATAATTCCCTGTGATTCAGAAATAATTATATTTTCTTTTTCTTAATGGCATTTACTCTTAAATGTGACATTCTACACTTACAAGTTATTTACTAGATTTAATTCAGCCACATACATTAAAAAATAAATCAATTTAATGGAATCATCCTATCAATTCAACAATTTTTCACTTTAAATGTCCTTTTGCAAACTGAAAGAGCTTTCACTTTCCCAGTGAAGATTTTTATGTTTTCTTAAGCATATGTTACCTCTTCTTAAAGCCAGTCAGACTTCTTGAGGTCAGAAAAGGGAGAATGAAACTTGAAAATACCGAGAATAAAAGTCAGTTGGAGAAGTGAGTTGGACTTGCAAGTTTTTCTCCAGATTTAAAACAGGTAACACACCAGTGAGGGTTAGCCATTATTAGCATTAGTAATGAAGTCAAAGTGGTAGACATGATTTGAAAAGCAGTTCTGTTTTGAAAACATATCCTTGTTGTTTATCTTACTAGCACTGTAACAAAAAATACCATAGCAATTCAACTGAGACTATAAATTCCTTCAGAATGGTGTCCTGCCAAATTCTTGCTTGCTTTTCACCAGAATCATTCAGGTTGCATAAGACAATTCCTTTCCTTTGGAATTCTCCTTCAGATTATTTAGAATTCCACATCTTCTGGATGATTTAGTGCTGATGCAGTGTTTCACAAAATATTTCTTCACCCATACAAAAGATTACATTTCTCACAATGTTCTCCTTCTTTGCACCCATATACAGGTTTTCATATCACAATAAGAAATAATTTTATTTAGTTTTCACTATGAATCAAATAGTTTTTAAAATCATCCATCTGCATCTGTCCTGTTGTTGCAGAAAGATGTTTCATGAATTTTGGATCATCCCTCCTGACTTTTTGCACATGGAGAATATTTTGGCAATGGTGCTCATCTTATCTGCCCATTTATTAAACAGCTTACTCTGACATTAGAGCAAATGTCAATTTACACAGGTCATTTTTCTTCCTGAGTATTCCTACACTAATGTGCAATATTCAACATTTTGTTTCCTACTACTTGAAAAATTAAAACAAATTTTTTTCTACAGCCCAGTGCTGCATTTTTTTTTTCTTTATGTTTGTTTGCTTGTTTGTTTGAGTTTTTTCAGGTCTTTCTTCTTCTTTTTTTTATGTTTTTTTTTGTTTGGGTGTTTTTCCCCTGTAGATCATGCCCAGCACTAAAGAACATAAGGTTTCTCAGGATTTTAAATTAGTGACATAGAATGAGATTTAAAGAACACATCCATGCTTTTATTTAACTTAAATTCAACTGCCTGAATTCTTTTGCAACTAGTCTTAATTCCTCCAGATTTGGTGGTTTTACTGCGGGATGCTCTGCGGGGTAGGGCTGGTTTCCCAGCTGCTATCTGGGTACACGGTTAGCCCAGTGCTTAAAAGCACTGTCTGTCCGAGGCCCAAGAGCAGCTCCCAACGCAGGCGAGCCTAGCAAGAAATAGTGATTCCAGCTCTAAAAGTGGTTCTCAGCTTATTAAGTGATCAATCAGCCCATTAGATTTGAATCTTTCTAGGCCTCGCAGTGCAGATCTGAAGAGAGAGGAGCCGTATGGGATTCCGCAGGTGCAGCTTTTGTTCGGATCTTTGGTGGCAGCTATCTGCGAAGGGTTCCAGGGACGTCTCTTCTGACTAACTGGGCAAAAGTAGGGGTTTTTATAGGGTTTAGGGGGATTGGAAACTGTCCAATGGTGAGGGTCAAAGGGAAGTAGCCTATAGCTTTACAGATAGATAAGCAAGGGTCTGAAGACGGAAGAAGGACTTCTTTTTGTCCTAGTCAGCATGACTTGGCACTTTAGGCTGCTGACCACCAACGCCTTGCAAGGCCTGTGCCTGCTACATGGTGGTACCACTAGCAAAAAGGGGACAACATGTTACCCATCTGAACAGGATTTTAGTTAATGTCCCTTTAAAAATATTCTGCTTTTGTAAGGAGAAGCAGATTAAACCTACACAGTTTTGTACTATCTTCATCTCCCAAAGGGCAGATAAACACAGGATGCCAAAGAGATGAACACTATAGAATAAATCTTTCCTGTAAGTAACCTAAACTACACAGAGTTTCAAACCTGACATCTTTGTCCAAATAGAAAGTAGAACCTGCTGTATATTTTACTTGAATTACTGCTCTTATAAGTCTAAAATTTTTTTAATTTTGATCAGAAGTTCTAGTTAATGAAAATTTAGCAAGGTAAAAAATATGGACTTGGATTCTAAGTAGAATTAAGTTCCAGACACTCTGCCTGGTCTTAAGGTCACTCAGTCAAGCACCAATCCTCAGCTGCAGGAAGAGGACAGCATCTTCATCTTCCCCAGCTACAAGCCACCACAAACATGGGCAACAAAAGGAAACAGAAGCAGCTCATCTCAGCAACAATTGTGAGGGTGATACTGTACAAACCCCTGCCCATTATGCAGGCAAACTCTTCTCATTTACACCTGACAACCCATACCTGGCAATATAGGAAAGAGAACAATTAGCTGGAAATGTGGCCTTTGTCCAGTCAAGGGTGAGCACACTACAACACTGCCATCAGAGCCTGTTTGTTATCCCCAATCGGATCTTTTTCATATGCCACAAAGTTATCTCCTTTCAGAGAAGCTGCACATTTTATACTCGTTTTTCAGAAAATGTGAAGACCCTGTCGATCTCTCGTGGTCCAAATGTTGCTTTAAAAATAAATAATCAGAAATGCCAAGATTTCCAGGAGGGTTGGAGAAGAAAAGTGAGAAGAAAAGCTTGGTGAGAAGAAAAGCTTGGTGAGAAGAAAAGCTTGGTATCAGAAAAATTATGCTGCTCTTCATATGTTTCAGTGTTCTAGTATACGCATAGGAACTTACACAGGGAGAAGCAGGAAGGAGTTTAGGTCTCAGCTGACAGAATTATAGTAGAAAGTGCTAGAGGATTAAAATACCTTAAACAGGTTAAATTAAAAGTTGTACTGTCAAAAATATGTCTCAATGGTATCACTAAGACATAGTGTAAGCCAGCTTCAGGTCACTTTTTATTTTGCTAAATGTGTTCTATTTCCGACTAACAAGAGTTACAACTTTTACATACACACACTGTTTCTGTTGTGTGCTTCTACAATAACATGTTGGGTCATTTACAAAGGGTTATATTGTCCAATAAGTCAAAACCACTGAATAACTGATGCTTACAGTGAATTAACTTCTTGACTGGAGTCAACAAGAACATGGTATCAGTTAAACACTGCTACCCACTGTGGTACCCAGGTACCTTGTTCTGCACCCCCTTGGCAGGTAGGAAGTGTCCCACAGTCATCACCCCACCTGGCTGCAGGAACCAGATGTTGGTACAGATTAAAACCTAGGGGATAGCAAAGGAAAACAGCAACAGAAAACACTCTGGGCTTCAGTAAAGCGTTTTTCAGCCTGCTCAGGGACTGAAGGGATGGATGCTGTGCAGTGCTGTTCCAAAAGGCAAACTGGAGGAACTGGTCAATCTTCAAGAACAACCTCTTCAAAGCACACCAACTACCCCAGCATGCAAGAAAACAGGAAACCAAAGAGTGAATTTACAGGTTACACAGGGATGTAAGCAACAGTGTTCAAGCTTCAGGGCAGCTATTCGTTCCACAGAAGGATGAATTGAAAAGAAGAGTACATTTATTAGTGAGTCCACTGAGTGAGAACACATTTCCAGTTTATCAAATGTAAAAACACTGATTCAAATAAATCATTGTACATAAACACAGCAGTGATACAAAGTTTACAATGGAAGCAAACAAGCAGAGAACGTGTTTTTACATCCAATACTGAAAATTCATGTAGGAACCTGTGCTTGTGGGGTTTTAGGGCTTTTTTTATTCCAAGCAGTTATGGCCCATCCTCAAAACAAAAACCAAAGAATAAAACAGTACAACTACTTCCTTTCAAATTCAGCTGGATTCTATCCTTTGCAGATCTGACTCATTGAGTCAGCTAAGATGAAAATTAGATGATAAAAAAGAACAGAATGAATTTTAAATTGTTAAGTCATGTGTATTCATCAATATTTATTTTTTCAGCTTTAAGATCAAATTATTCAGAAGGCAGACTCAAAATCCATTAGCAGCACTTAAAAATATGTTGTTGTACAAACTTCTTTATAAATGTGGTAAAAAGATCCTATTTCTAACAAGTAGTTAATAACCTAATAAAAGCAAGGAAACAAAAAAGGGCAAAGTGAGCTAAAAGAAATATATCACCTTCAATTACTGTCCCAGGAGACTCTCTGGTGTTTCACTTTGACATTGTGCTATCAGCAACTTTAATGTTACAAGATGGTAGTTGCCTGGTTATACACATAGTTTGTTTTGAAGCTCATCTCTAAAAAAAAATACTTTACAATATCCTTCTAGAATTAGTAGAAAAAAAAGAGTAATGTTTTGAGGCTTTTATTTTCATATTTCTGTTTGCCTATTTAAGCCAATTCAACATGACAGGATCACTAACTTAGTCCAAAAATATTAAACTTTATAATATTGATGGTGTTCTAAACACTGTTTTATCACAGAGCAGCACGGTAAACTGTGGGCCATCCAGGCAACTCCTGCAGTACTGAAGGAGTGATAGACAGCTCTGCTACAGGGATGTGATACTGGACATGATGGTCACCAGCACAAGTGAGCTAATCAGTGACATCAAGACTGGAGGCAGCCTGGGCTGCAGTAATCATGCATTGGTGCAGTTTCCAAAGTGTGGACGAAGCTGAACTTGGCAAGGGATGCAAATAATAAGGGGGGCTTCTATAGGTGTGTCAGTCAGAAAAGTACAGTCAAAGAAAGCATTATTTGGTGAACACAACTGGAAAATTTGTAACAGTAGATGAAGAGCAGGCTAGGGTATCAACAACTTATTCATCTCAGTCTTCAGAGGAAACCTCACTTCCCATACCTCTTGAGTGGAAACATTTCACTCATTTTTAAAAGGGTTAGGAAAGGGAAACCTGAGAACCTGTCAGCCTCATCTCTGTGCCTGGGAAGATCATGGAACAAATTCTCCTAGGAGCCATGCTGAGGCATATAGAGGACAAAGAGGTGGTTTGATACAGGCAGCAGAGCTTCATCAAAGACAAAACCTTCCTGACCAAACTAGTGGCCTCCTATGAAAGAATGACTGCAAGAGTGAACAAGGGAAGAGTTAAATGTCATCTATCTGGACCTCTGCACGGCCTTTGTTGTGGGTGTTTGTCCCCCACATGCTACTTCTTTATAAATTGCAAAGATATGGATTTGATTTATGGACTGTTTAGTGGATGCAGAATTGGCTAGATGGGTGCAGCCAGAATGTAGTAATCAACAGCTCAATGAGTAGGTGAAGGTCAGTGACAAGTGGTGTCCCTCAGGGATCCATATTTGGACCAGTACTCTTTCATGTCTTCATCAATGTCATAGACAGTGGGATCAGTGCACCCTCAACAAGTTTGTAGATGACACCTAGCTGAGTGGTATGACTGACATGCCTGAGGGATGAGATGTCATCCAGAGGGACCTGGACAAGCTTGAGAAGTGGGCCCATGAGAATCTCATGCAGTTTAACGAATACAAGTGCAAGCTGTTTCACCTGGATCAGGGCAACTCCCAATTAGCTGGGGGATGAAGAGATTGAGAGCAGCTCTGCTGAGAAGGACTTAGAGGCAGAGGTGGTTAAAAAGCTGCATGTGAGCTGGCAATGTGCACCTGTAGCTCAGGAAGCCATCTGCATCCTGGTCTGAATCAAAAACCAGCAGGTTGAGGGAGGTAGGTGATTCTGCCCTTCTACTCCAGTCCAGTGAGATCCTACCTAGAGTCTTGTGTCCATCTCTGGAGTCTTCAGCACAGTAAAAGACATGGACCTTTTAAAATAGGTCCAGAGGAGGGCTGTGAAGATGATCAGAGGATTGGAGGAACTTTCCTATGAAGACAGACTGAAAGAGGCTGCTCAGCCTGGAGAACAGAAGGCTCTCAGGAGATTTTGTAATGGCTTTTCTGTACTTAAAGGGGGCTTGTAATAAAGATGGAGACAAATACTTTCATGATGTTTTGCAGTAGAACAAAAGGTAATGGTTTAGCCTAGATTAAAGGAAGAAGATTTGTACAATAAGTGTGGTGAAACGCTGGATCAGGTTGCCCAGGGAGGTGGAAGATGCACTATTCCCAGACACATTTAAAATCAGACTGGACTCATTGATGGGTGATTGGTCTAGATGGCCTCCAAAGGTCCCTTCCAACAAAAGTAATTCTACGATTCAATCTAAGCAGCTCCATGGCACCCACTGAACCCACTGAACTTAGGATTCCCAGGGTCTCAGATTTTAATGTCAGGAATCACTCTAATTCAGACAGGAATTGAGGTTTCTGTAATCACTGTTGAGAAGTGTGTCACTCTCCCTCCACAATAGCTGATAAGAATGAATCGGCAGTGGGAGAGAATTTTGATCTCAGGACTACATACCTGATTCTGCTTGGACGGAGTTCACTTTATTCATAGTAGCCTATACATAGCCTTCACAGTAGTGCTCTGCAGGGAATTTGTGACAAAACCAGTATTAATAAAACTCCAGTGTTTTTACTTCTGCTGAGCAGTGTGTGCATTTGCCAAGGGCTATTCCCTACCTGGCACCCTACACACTATGCCTCCTCAGCAGGTAGGCTGGAAGTGCTGAAATTGCCAGGGAACACAACCAGGACAACTGACCCCAACTGATCAATACCATGTGACTTCCACACCTCATGGCATCATGCTCAGCAGCAGAACTCAAAGAAAGGAAGATGGGAGAATGTATATGGTTACCACACTTGACTTCCTCAGTAACTGTTACACATGCTGAGGCCCTGCCAAAAACTGGCTCTGTGTCTGCCTGCCAAAGCACTGAATATTTGTCTTTGCTTGTATGCACAGCTTTATTTAACATATTTAACTGTTGTTATTTCAATCCCTGAATTTTCATCTTTTTGCCCTTCTTATTCTTTCTCCTCCATTCCACTGACAGGGAGGGAAGTAGTGGCGAGTTCCAAAATTTAAAATTACAGTGATATATTTTCAACACTCAGAAGACTTGTTGAGCTTAAAATAAAACCCAAAAAATTGCATTTCTTTAGAGGTATGACATAGGGAGGTTTTTATTTCTCTAAAAATTCATAAGAGTAAACAAATAGAGAAAGTGATGGCAAGTTATAAAGAAAACTCCAAGTAAGACCTTGAGAAATATTAGTGAGATATGCAAGAGTCAATGTCTCACAGGTTTTCTCATAGTTCAAACTGCCCATGCCAAAGCCTTCAAATGGCATGGCTATATCACAATTGTGAATAAGGGTTATAAAATGTTAATGTTAGATGTAAATGTAAGTGTTGATAAATACTCTATATATTCTCTGAGGAACATATGGGATCTATTAAGTAAGAGGACACTGCACATTTCCTCGCACTCTCAGATGTGTCCATGAAACCAATGCTTTTTTAAATTTATATTTTCCTTCAATCCATCTATAAATATTGTTTCCTTAATGCTAAAAATATTCAAACCACTAAAAGTCTAAGGCTTAGAATTTTACTGCAGGTTTAACAGATATCTCTAACACTTTGCAAGTTGTGATTTTAATAAAATGTGACAGCAGCATACTTTGATTAGATGAAGGTTGCTGTACCTTTTTTATTTCTACTTGATTTTACCAATATCTAAGCAGATCAAATGTAAAATATTAAATGAAAGGCAGAGACTTTCTTCCTCCTTTCCACTTATTGATCAAGAAGTTAGGACTGAATTATCACTGGCATTTTATTTAGAAGCTCGAGCAATTTAAATAGCTCTGTACATCCTTCCTACTCCATTCTTCTAAGTGAGCCAATATCTACTTTTCAGTCCTCCCTCACTCAAAGTAGGATTAGTCAACAAAATATAAAAAAGTGACTCAGGCTCTTGAAAATATAAAAAAAAAGTTAAAAATCAGTGGGTTTGATAGTCTGTATTCCCTTTCACATAAACACAAGCTTCTCTGTCATTTTCTGTGCTCCCCCACACACACTCAAAACCCCCACAAAAACACAAATCAACCAACCCTAACACATTTGAGGATATTGTTGCTGGATTTTTCTCCCACACAGAGAAATTCTAATCTCCTTCATTAGAAAAGAGATATTTTACTTAATGAGAAGTTCCACTGGTGTCACTGGAGATACCAATGAAGCTTATGCAAAATATCAAAACCTGATTCTTAAATCTGGAAAGGGAAAATAAACTGTACAGAATTCTGTGAGGAAGGACACTCAAAGGGTAAATATGGAGAAATGCAGCCCACCTATCAATAACCTGCATCTAACTAAAGCAGAAACCAGAAGTATGAAATTATAGGAGGCTTCAGTTAAAGGGACAGCCTAAGATATTGCTTCTCTAAGCACAAAGATATGTCTTCAACCTTCAAGAGTATTGTAATTTAGTCCAGAACTAAAAAGATGTGTTTCTTCATTCAGTGCCTAAGACTGCATTTGAATGCACACACCATAGCAGGAAGTATCAAAAATACACCAAATAAGAACATTAAGATAATTTCACTATGAGAGTTTTGAAAAACTGATAATGCATCACATGCTGTGATACAGCTTTCTGGCTCTTTTGGGAAAATGATTGGTCTTTTAAGAATAGGTAGTTCCTTTTCAGTAATCACATCCTGCAGTTATTCTCTCTACAATATGCAAGCCAGAACTGCTAAAAAAGGTTTTCACACCTTTTGCTTCAGTACCTTTCTGGAATGTATGCTGTACTATCTACGGCAACCAGCTGTGCTCACATTGGATATCCCCAGTTAAGCAGGATCAGATTTTGGCACTGTTATTGTTAACTGTAAGCATTTGTTTGTTTCATTAGTGGCAATTATGCCCAGTAGGGACTGCCAAAGGCACATAGTGATCCACGAGGTAGATTTAATAAATAAGCTTATATCAGTGAAAAATATTCCATCAAGATGTGATGTGAGAAAGCCCTGTATTTTAGATTTTCTTACTTTTCAAAATGTTTCAGTTAACTTCTGAACAATAAAAATCTGACTTTTTAGATGTTTGAGACTCCAACCTACTTTCAGATTAGTTGTGGATGTGGAAAAATTATTAAAGAGCAACCTGCAAATTTCACCAAACAATTCCTCATTTCAAGATAAAGAAGCCTTCCTGCTTCTTGTCTACCATGACTAAGCCTTTCAGCTTACTGACTTGGAATCTGACATAAAAATACTTCTTTGTGTATCTAACAAGAATACAGTGCTAGCTGAAACATTAGGAGTTTTGGCTTCACAAAGCTCAACTATACAGACATCTGGACCTAAAGTTGAAGTTAGCCAAAAAAACCAAGCATAAAAATCCCCTGTTTTATATTGTCCTGGAATAAACCTTGAAATCTGGGTAGGAATAAGAACAGACAATTCAGACAAATCACTGTAAACTGCTGAAAGCATCAAGCACTAAATTCCATCTCAAAAACTCAAAGTCTTTACTTCAGAGAAGTACTAAGTAGAACTCAAAGAGCCATACTTTGGCTTCAGATAATTCCATGTCAGGAAATGTGGGGGGAAAAATGAGAAAATAAGGCTGACTGATTTTATACTGATTGAGATCTTAAATAGTACTGAAACTTCTCACCATAAGCCCACAACTTGTTCAACAGGACAGGATGCTTACTGTGCTAAGCACAGTTGGCAAAGTGCATTTTAATTGTCAAATACCAAGTGTTTGTCAAGCATGTTATGACCTCATCCAACACTTTCTGGCCACAGACACATGTTAGAAAATATGTCCAGATGTGAGATTTTCTTCCTGAGACCAGCAGTACAGAGTTTGGGAATCACTTGGTCTATATGTTTTAGCATTAAATAATAATAAAAATATAAAAGACATCAAAATCACAACCTGAAAATTTTGATTGTACTATTTGAGGAAACCCTGTATTTATAGCTGAAGAGGCTGATATCCTGAAAGCAATGGAGGGTGACACTGATAACTACTGAGAGTTCAGGCTGTCTTCCAATTAAAGAGTTTTGCTTGGACTGTATATACACCTATAACTCTCACCACAGTATAAACCTTGATCTCAGCAATCACAAAATTCTGAACCACCAAACCAAACAAGAATTAGGTAACTAATTTCCATTAACAATCTGAGCCAAAATTATTCTCCTTCTATTAAAAATACAAGCAAATAAACAAATAAAAAATCCCTAAAAAAAACTACCCTCCCCCCCCAAAAAAAGAATTAAAAAAAAAAACCTAAAAAAAAACCCCAAAACCAACTTATTCCTGAACAAACTCTATATGTCATGAACTGTGGCAACACCATTTGGGGAAATCTGGTTGTCCTGATGAGCTTTTTAATTCCTATTCAAAAGCATTGAAGCTAATTAAAATCTAGTAAGGAGGAAAAAAATCCAAACAATTTTTTGTGAGATATATTCAAAAATAAGTGGTCAGTAATGAAAAAAAAAAAGTTTAATTCAAATGTTCCAATGTTGCATCTTAAACTGAACCATATTTTCCCCTTAATGTACAGAAAAAAATATAAAATGCTTTTAAAAATAAAAAAGAATCCTGTGATTCTCTAAAAAACAGAGTAGAAATCTTTTTTCTTACTTTATTTACACTTGTATAGTTGCAGGAATTGGAAAGCTCTAAAAAAACCGCTATTTTGGGAGAATAATCTGTTTCATAAAATATCATCTGCATGGGATATTTATTCAATCCTTTTATAAGAAGAGATTTGGCATCTGAACATTATGTATGACAGACTTCTTTCACACCATCTGTTATCTGTAGCAAATCAGAAAGCATTTCTTCATTATTTTTTTGTGAAGAACTCTCAGTGCAGTTCAGAACACTACAAAAAAAAATATTTGCTATTTTCTAGAGGAGAAATACTGGCAGTGGCCATTCAGTTCCAGGGCTTAAATGCTTCATTCTTAGGGGATCCTGCTCAACAGTAGGCTAGTTCACAATGAGTTAGAAATTTTTAAGGCTACAGAACAGGAAAAAAAAACCTTTTTTTTTTTTTTTTTTTTTTTTTTTTTATTTTTTTTTTTTNTTTTTTTTTTTGTTTCTAATGTACTCCCAAATGCAGTTGTCTTTCATATGATATTCATTCACAAAGAAAGTAAAGTAGACTCTAGTGAGCCATTGCATTAACTTCAGTTGCCCACATTGAACAATTTCTTCAGCTGTTGACTTTGTTAGCATGAACATTCACTGATATCAAAATGTAACTTTATTTCTCTGTGTATGTTCCTTTCTTGAACTGGAGCTCACTTTGGAATGAATATGAGTTTATGAATAAAACTATAAAACATAAAAATTGGAAAAAAACCACCATCACACACACACACACAAAATCCTACAAAACAAAACACAAAAGTAAAGCCAGACCAAAAAACCAAAAAAAACCTCAAAAAAACAACAACAAAAAAACCCCAAAACCACAAAAGAAAAACCAAACAAAACTAAACCAAAAAAAAAAAAAAAACCAAAACAAAAAACCCCAAAATTTTAAAAAAAAGTCTAAAACATTATTTTTATATTGGAGTTTTTTTAGATTTTTGAGATAACGTGCCTATTTTCTCAGTATCATGCTTCCGAAACATCTGTTTCTTTCAATAACACAAAGTTACAAACACAAGTTTTAGGTGTAGAAATGATTCTGAAACAGATTTACTATTCTACTTCCATCTTTGCCATGTCACAAAACTACTACACATCCAGAAGTGCTTTAGCGTTTGAAAGTAGTCATAGAATCACAGAATATGCTGAGATATAAGGGATCCACAGTGATTATCAAGTCCATCTCCTGGCCCTGCACAGCACAACCCCAAGATTCACACCAGGTGCCTGAGAGCATTGTCCAAACATTTGAACTCTAGCAGAGTTGATGCTGTGACCAAGCTGGGGAGGAGCTAAAACGTAGAGGTCATGTTATCATGTTAAGTCAGGATGGGAGCATAACATTTTCTGGAGCAAAAACTGTAACTAGGAGAGAAATAAAAAGTTTCAAATACACTGACCTCACATATGATCTACTCAACCAAATTCATTTGGTAAATAAAGTTTCACATTGATAAATTACCTTTTCTAAATTAACTTAAGTCACTGAAAATTTCTTGGAATTTGGGAAATAAGAATGGATTAGTCAAACAAAAGAGGATCAATGCAGCTTCTTATCTTTTTTTCTGAACATTATTAATCTGACTATGTTTTTCATCTACCAATCAGGGTAGATGCTGCTAGTTGATATTCTTGATGTATATGTACCTGTTCTTAGAAACCAAATTTATCCAGTAGTTAGCCCCAGATCCTCTGATCTCCCTATTTATTAGTACCTGGCTGTAGAAGTCCTTGGGTTTTGCAGACACACTTTTCCCATTGGTACTCAAACCCCCTCCTGTTCTGTACATACTGCCCTTGCTCCACAAGAGTTGTCCCAGACCTAACGCTTTCTCAGAAGATGATTGTCAGGCTGTCTGCCCCAGAAGGTGAAAGAACCACCAAATATCTGACTGTCAGACTGCTGGTGTCTCCACTGTCTGGCACCAAACCTACTTGCTCCTATAACTTGCTGCCAGACCTCTTATCCCATGCTGCAGCTAATTTGGCTTGAAATTATCTGAAGTGCTCAGTGCAACACTGAAATCCCCTAGGGAAACATTCACACTCTTTGCAGTTACGAGCATTGAGACCTCAACACACAAACACCACACAGGACTCTACTGAGGAAAACAGAAATAGCATTTAACATGCAGAAATGAAAGATTCTGGTGATCAGATCAGTCCTTAGCCGAACCTATTGACCAGAAATCTGTTTACACTGAAGTCCTTTCTCCCTCCCTGCTTCACCCTGCCTCCTTGTCTCCCCATTTTCATGTGCTTATTCCCCCAGTTCACCCCTATTCCTCCCTTTCTCCACCTTTGGTCCTTCTCTAAATATCTCATTACATCTTTGACAGTACCCCTACCCCCTTAAAATATTCTACAAAATTTATTACACAAGCCCAAAATGGCCCTCCTTCTGCATTCCATCATGACTCACATATTACTTTAGGCCATTAAATACTCTTCAATCTTAGAGGCACTTGCACTCATTAAGATACAACATCCCTCCACTTACTGTTTATTTGCATTTTTGGTGATTAGCCTGTGATTATATTACCTATTAATTATTAGCTTTTATCCTCCTAGAAATCAAGTTGATTAAACTGTGCTCTTTTTCCTAAGACTGACAGCAACTTAGTTGGTTTAGATTTCCTTCTCTTTCCTTCTTCACTTTTATATCCCATTGATTCTTAATGCCAACTGTCCCATTTGAGTTATAATTAGAAAATCTTCAAAAGTAAATCTCTTTTAAATCTAAGTGATTTTTAATCTGCAAGTGAAAGTCCACAGGTTGTTTTTATACCTCCTGGTCCTCCTAAGTGAGACTTTGAAGGTCTAATGCCAGCTGGATTGATCCCTAGACCTTGACATAAAATAATGAGAAACTTAGCAAGAACTCCCCCAAATAGGCCTAACTTCCTTGATTTTTGAGTTCTTTAGAAGCCCTAAAATGAAACTAATTCCACAACAATTCAGAAACCTTTCAATGGCTCTGTTGAACAGAAGTAGACTTTTCAATTTATAGTTTAAAAGAAACAAGTTTGCTCTGTGAAAGCAATACAAATACTATTAACAAATTCTGTGGTACTTTTATAAAACAGAATTATGAATACTAGCTTAAGAATTGAATTAAATACACTGCTTTTTCATTAAAAGCAATCTACAGATTCCTTTTGCCTGCTTGTGCGTCCTGCAACTTGAAAAGCATCAGGGTGCTATAGGCTGGCAACAGATTCTTTCAGATATAATAGAAAGTCTTATGAAGACTTAAAAACCAGAAATTACAATCACAAGAGGCTGTTTCATGATCTGAAGATGTCTGTAACTAAGATTGGTTTGGGGCATCTAACTTCTACCCCCTACCTCCTCCAAAAAATCAACATTTCTTCAAGAGGTATTTTCCATCAACAATAGCATTTTATCCCTACAGGGATCCTGCTCCATAAATACTATCAGTTTTTGTCTATCTATTGCCTTAGAAATACATAAGCTTTGTCATAGGAGATTTCATATCCTGCAGCAGTATGTCTGTTTTCATCGCCCAGCTCTCTATTTTAATGCACACACTTCAATTACTTCTCTAGTCTTGATGAGCTTGCAAATTAAACCACGGGCTGTCCTTTTATTATCTATACATGAAACCAAAGTTATAATAAAACTAGGCTTCATTTTGACAAAATATATTTGACTCCTTTATATTGTGAGAATGAGGAAACTTTTTTATTGTTTCTGCATCCAGGCTTTCATACTCGTGTAGTCCTGCAGCTGCACCTGCTCATGTTCCTAAAATGATCGCTTCTCATTAGCAATTTTCATTTCTAACTCATTTCCTCAGTGATTCTTCAACCCTTAGGCTATTTAAAAACAGACAAAATCCAAAACATATACTTGCACCCAAATGCTGTAACATGAGAATTCAATCCCTCTTCCTCCTCTGCCTAAAGCTAAAGGAGGGGCTGATCAGGAACGTGAAACCTTCAATGCAGTTTTGGGACAATTCTTAGCTTCTCTTTCTCCTTCAGAAGCAGTAAATAATATATATCTTTTTTACTTTAGTATAGAGGAAGACTAGCTGCCCATTAGGGACATATTTTGTACCTCATTTGATAGTATATTTTTATATTGATAAATTTATTTGTATATCTTCCAGGATAATTCATCATTCAGATATCAGCATGACTAAGAGTACCCCAAGATATGTTTGCATGAAGTAGAAATTGAAAATTCTTAGGGTGTTGTTTGTCTGTTTAGAACATTACAAGAAATCATATGTTTGCATCAGATAATTTTTCTGAACTTACAAAAGTAATATATGAAGAAACAGGTATTTTTTAGCATTCAAGCCAAAAAGTTTTCCTTTCATTCCTAGGAAATGCAAAGACTTTCCAGTAGACCTAACTGAACCTTTTCCTTTATCAGTTGTGACTGGCATAGTTAAATCTAATGTGGGATCTAATCCTCTTTGCTTCCCTGTGGGTCATTCCAGTCAGCCATCATGTCACCAGCTATAGCATGTCTAGACAATATAGCACATCTAGACAATATAGCACATCTAGACATTTATTAAGCCTCATCACCTCCCTGGAATAACCATTGTTTTCAAGAGAAAGATACAAGGTTCAATACAAGTTTTTAATATCATTACTTTAACGCTTTCATGTTTTCCAGAAAATGTGCAAGTTAGTTACATTTCCTGGAGAACAAGACCATTCTGTCCCCTTTTTTTTACCCTCCTGCTGTCATTCATGGTTCCTGGATCCCAACTCTCTATCAAGAGAAGCCTCTATTTCAAAAACTGAAGCAAATTATTCAAAAATTACATAGCTATCCTGTCCATTTTAATATCTGATTTTCACAAAGTTTGTAACTCAAAATCATGTTTGGATCTCAAGCCATTTTCAACTCTCTACTAAAAAGCTTAAGATCAAAGTGCAGATCTTGTAGGAAGGACTGAATTGTCAAATCTGTTAGTATATTTAACCCAGTGATAAAATCTTAGCACTCAATAGGCACATTTATTAGATAAGCAAACAGAATTCCTATGGCTTGACTTCCCTCCCCCTACCATGGGGAAGCTGCATAAGATAAGGCTTAATTCCTGTTCCTTTCAATAAGTGTCACAATAACCTGTCAAATTGCTAACCATGAATGACAAAGCCACAGGCTAATAGATACCATAACAAAAATGTTCAAAATCAAGCTGGCATTTTCCATAAGAAAACTTGCACAAAACTCCTTGGAATAACAGGAAAAGATGGAAAGTATCATTTTGGTGAAGAAAAGTCAAAAAAACATATTTTTTAAACCTACTTCATATAATCTATACCCTCTAACATATTCCTATTCCTATTCCTCTTCCTATTCCTAATCCTAATCCTAATCCTAGTCCCATTCCTTTCTTTATAATGGATTAAGTGCCTTTCACACCTGAAGAATAAATTCACTCATATCCAAATGATTTTTATTTGAAAAATTATGGTCACATTACCTTAGATGTACTTTATTACAATTTCAGAGACTGTAAACAACTTCAAGTAAAAATAATCAAACCTCTTAAATGATGTATCAAAATTTCCTCATTAAAGATAACCAAGATATGACTTCTGGGAACATTCCAATGAAATAAAATAATATATAAAAGCATTTCTTTTCTACTAAAAGCACATTTTTTCCTACTTCTTGAATACCTGAAAATTACTTCCATCTATGCACATAACACAGAAGCCTACTTCCTTCTAACTTTCATTGAAATGATTTCTTAAAAAAATATTTTAAAAGTATTGTTATAGAACCAACATACAACATCTTTAGACTACTTTGTGAAATATATAGTCCCATAGCTATGCTGTATAATGGACTACTTGAAAGTGAGGTCTACACACTACCTAGCCCATAAAAAACGAATGCAGTTTTTACTTATTAGTTAGTTTGATACCTATTCCCCAAAGACCAGGTATTATCTGCATACTAATGGGTATCAGGTATTCTATTTATCACTTTTGTGACTAACTGCAAGATGATCTGCAGCTTCTAGGGCAGAGTTTGTAGTCTATGAGTGTGTTTTAAAACTGAGAATGAACCTTGTCATATTGCAAGAAAACGTTAAGCCAACTAGAAGGAAAAAAATTACGGACATAGTAAGCAACTTTCTAGCCTGAAGGCCTTAATAATTTAGAATTTAAAAGAAAACATAAACATTATACAACTGTCATGGTTTAACCCCAGCTGTCAACTAAGACCCACAAAGCCTCTCATTCAGTACTCCACAGTGGGGTGGGGAGAGCATAGGAAGAGTAAAAGTGAGATTTGTAGATTGAGACAAAAGTTAAATAGGAAAAGCTAAATCTGCAAAACAAAAAAGCTAAACCAAAACAATTAATTCATTTACCACTTCCCAAGGGCAGAGAGGTGTGCAGCCATACCCAGGAAAACATGATGCATCACGCATCATGGTAACTTGGGGAGACAAACATCACAAATTCTGCATATGTCCCTTCACTTTCTTCTTCCCCCAGCTGTATATACTGAACACAATGCTGTATGGAATGGAACATCCTTTTGGTTAGTCAGGATTAGCTGTCCTATGTCCCATCCTGAATTGCCATGTACTCCCAGCCTCCTCACTGGTGGGGCAGTGTGAGAAGCAGAAAAGGCCGTAACTCTGTGTGAACACTGCCCAACACTAGCAAAAACATCCTTGTGCTATCAACTGTGTTCAGCATAAATCCAAAACATGGCTCCCTATTAGCTACTACGAAGAAAAGAATCCCTGTCAAAACCTGCACAACTCTATAAGAAAATGCTGAAGAATCCTAGGAATTTTGTTCTGTCTACATAAAGAATCAACATTCTGAACACTAGACTCATCCATCATCTCCTCCAGCTACCAGGACTCATCATGACAGTTCCTTTCTCACATAAGTCAGTCCTGGCACTCACTTCTCATTTGTAAGTCTGTGGATTTCAAGTGCCTGTCTATTGATAATTCTTCCTCACAATATTTTTAAGTGAACAGTGGGGAAGCCTGGCTGGTTGTTGCAGCATGTTTGCAGAAATTATCTTGTTCATCTAGAGGGGATCTGGTTCAGCTCACAGGCATAGCTTAGCATAAGAACAGGAAAAAGTGTTTCTACAACAGCATTCTTACATTCATATAAAGCTGGTAGGAGGAATGTTGTGCAGCTGGAATATAAATCAGTGTGTGGAGATGATCAGAATAGTTCTGTATAGCTGGATAGATGGACACTTTTTGATTAAAGATATTCAGATAAATCCCAATCCCAAAAACAGGAGTAAAATTTCAGAACATAGGATAGTTGTCCTGCATTTCCTCTTATAGGAAAGAAAAGGGTGAATAATAAATGCAGTTCTTGAAATACTTGTTTTGAGATCTTATTTTCTGATATTTAATCACTTTACAGAAGCAGTCGCCTTCTAAGTCAGCTAAGAAAGGCCTGAGCAAGATTCAGTTACTGCAAAATGAGCATCACAGAGTCACAGAATGTTTAGGGGGTGGCATGGACCTTAAAGATCATCTAGTTCCCACCCTCCCTCTCTGGGCTGTGAGCTCATACTGCTGGTTCATGATCAAGCAGCACTCCCAGCTCTTTATCTGTAGTGTGGCTCTCAATCATTTCTCTGCCCAGCCTGTAGGTGTGCCTGGGAATATCCCAGGTGTAGGACCTTGAGTTTCTCTTTGTTGAACTTCACAAAGTTTCATGAGCCTGTCCAGGTCCCTCTGGATGATGTTCCTTCCCTCCAGCATGTTGACTGCCCCACAGAATTTGGTGTTGTCAGCAAACTTGCTGAGGGTGCCCTTGATCCCACTGTCTGTGTCACTGGTGAGAGGCTGAACAGTATTGGCCCCATTACTGACCTCCAGGGACATAATTTTTTACTGGATGGAGTGTTTGAATATTCTAGTCCTTCCCATTAAAAGTTTCATTTTAAAGACTTTCTACTTGCTTTCCTTTTATCACCTCTTAAGCTATCCTCTTAGGATCAGAGCTAAAATTCCTGAAGCTGATTCCTAAATATAGGAAACCAAGTCTTTACTTCAGCTACTAAAGAACAGACATTTTCCTAATGCAGAGAATCCAAAGCTCCATAGGCAGAGAAGTTCAGTCCAGTTATTCTGCTACCTAATCTAAATCAATTGAAGGCCCTCTTATTTAAAGGGAAATATTCAAATACAGATGGCTAAGCAGAATCGGGTCTGAAATTCCAGTTCTTTTATCTCTCTAAGCATCCACCAACATCAAGCAGAAGTCTGGGCCAATATGAATCACAAAAACTGGCCCTTCATATTCATTAGGCCTGAAATTACCTCTTAATCCAAACTTCTAGGGCAAGCTGCACATTTACTGAAGTGCCAGAAAATAAGCTACACATTTCATACTGTTATACAAGCTGCAATAAAGTGAAAGGTTCCCAAAAAGAATAGCCATTACATTTTATGAGTCTTGAACTGAAGCAACAATCTCTGAAATATCAAAGATATCATCTTGACTGCACTACTTGCATATAAACAGTGCACCTGAAGAAGTAATTCAACTGTCCTTAGAAGCTATTTTCATGTAGACGTTCTCAGAGAATTCTCCAAACCTGTGAAAGAAGCCATTCAGTTCCTTAAGGGGAGCAGTGGGAAAGAATAAAATCTCTGTTTGAGAGAAGGTTACAAGGAGAAATTGCATTTGCAAATTGGGTCTATTTTCAATAAAATGAGTGACATAAATGGTTTCTCTTCATTGGAATGTGTACATATTTTTTTAAAAAATGGCTGTAAGTCAGAATACAGAATGAAGTGCAACCTTGCACTCAAACCTGCCTTCCAAAAAAATTTGCTGTTTGAAGGACACTTAGCACTTGCCCAGGGACAGAATCCTCAACCTTGTGGAGACTGCTGGAACTCTTCTAACTCGAGTTACTGCTCCTTGTTGCCCATTGCTACAACCACATAAGAACGAAAAACACTGCTCAGGGACAATGAGATCAAGGTTGATAATATGTTTCTGAGGACTCAGATGAAGAGGACAGGGACCTGTGGAAGATTTCCAATCAAATCAAGGAGAAAGGCTACAGGAGGAACAGATATATCCTGTCAGTGAATCCATTGCTCTCAAGCTGCCAAAGCATTTTGTCTCCTATAACACTGTATTGGTCTTCAAAGAGCATACTGCTGTCAAGGAATCAGTGACACCTGACAAAAAGGGGGCAACGAATCAGGAAAGCAAGATGAGATGTGAATGGAGATGTGAGACAGATAGGTACATGATTTTCAGGAAAAAGGAAAGAAAAATTATTTCATTCTACATAAAGGAACAAAAAGAATACATAGAGCTCTCATACAGAATATAATCTGAAACAGGATCTGTAAAAGGTCAAAGTGATCTGTTAAGGAATGACTGTGGCAGCTACCAAAAAAGCAGAAAAATAAACTGAGCATTATTCAAAATATACTAAGCATCATCCAGACAGCTGGAAGATGCTCCAGTCACAAATCTTCATTCTCATTTTACCACTTTGATATCTACTGAAAAACCAGCACTCTGAAACACACCTAATTCAGAAAGTTTTAAAAGTGTGTTATTTTTTTCCCCAAAACTTAGGGGATAGACCAGCCAGGAAGGTGCTCTATTACATAGCAAGAAGTGGTTAGGGATATGAGAGTCACTGACAATCTATGCTGCTGTGATCTGTAGCTTGAAGAATTAAAGATCTTGAGGTAAGACAGAGAAGCAAGTAGCAGGAGAACAGACAGGGAAGCAAGCAGCAGGAGAATGTTCAGACTTCTGAACTGTTTTCAGTCTATTCAGTGAACTGCTGGCAGGATTTCATAAGTTGCCTAGAAGATCGAGGAGCTCATGAAGTCTGATTGATCTTCAAGGGTAGCTTCCTTAAAGCACAAAGATTATCAAAAAAGTGAGTCAAGTGTTGAATCAAATTATCTAAGTGCAATAAAATGAGCAGTCATAGCAGAAAGTCTCCAGACACCTTAAAGAACCCCAACTAAGCTCAAATGCAAGGAGAGAGGCTCAAAGAAGTGCAGGTAACCATATATTTATTACAAAGAAGAACTCAAGGAGCATTTGAAAGGCCAATGCTTTCACTTGGAGTGAAAATTGGAAGGATAAGTAAGGGCCAATGGGAAGGTACTGGTGTACACTGAAGCAAAAGGAAAGCCGAGAAAAGCTTTGTCTGAGTAGTCAGTGCGGTGGATATTCTGGTAATGAAGCAAAGACTGCTGTATTTGGCCTCTCTTATCCCTGCAGATTTTCAGTGGCAAGTTGGTGTCCTAAGTCCTTGGCAACAGAGCTTGGAGAAGAAGGATGTGATTAGAAAAAAGTTTAGTCAGGGTCTGCTTGAACAAGATGAACATGTACAGGTCCAGAATTTCTAACCAAATATTCAGCATTGCAGAGTAACCTGGCTAAAGTCATCACAAAGATGTTTCACCAACTTGGAAGGGCAGCAGTGCCAGAATTAGAAAAATCAACTAGAAAAATATCAATTTTATGTCCCAAAGTGGGCATTGAGGAGGATGTGGGAAACTGAAGTCAGCCCCTCCTCCATTCCCAAGATCACAGGTGCTCTCGAAACAATTTCTAGGCATGTGAAAGGCACAGAATCAGCCTGAACAGATTTACCAAGCACAAACCCTGTACCTGACTAACTTTATCACTTTGTGTGACACAAACTGAATTCAGCAATACAATCACAATGGAATTAAAAATAGATAATTAATATCTCAAAGTAAGTAGAATTAAAATACTTAGATAATTGTGCTAATTTCCAAATTGTCCTTGACAAAAAATTCCTCAATTTTCTTATTTTCAACTCAGATACCATCTTCTTGCTTAAATCCCCCAATATTGTTTTAGTTTTCCATAATCTATATCAGTTTTTCCAGTAGAGTCAGGACAGGCGTCTCATAATAACCAAAATACTAGTGTTTACATGCAAGCCATTCATACACTGGAGCTTGTCTCAAATACCTTTTCTCCCTCAAAAACAAATACTAGGTTAACAATAGCTAGAGCTAGAAGACCTGCTTAGCATTGGGATGTAATTTCTATTTGCTCAGTACTTTCAGACATATGATCTACAGCTCTGCTCATTTTCAAGGACTAGTCAATTTGTAAACACTTTTTCAAACCTGGCTCACTTTCTACCCATAACATAAGTATTGAATTACAGGTATTACTAAGTCTCTACAATCAAGCTGAGTGTGTGTCAGTTTGCATAACATTCAAGAGGAAAACTTACCTAAGTCTTCTCACCCTAATGATTTTCAGCACTTGAAATTTTCAGGCTTTTCCTCCTGCTTCAGCTGCTGTCACTTTCACTTCCATTATCCAGCCTCCTTGCTTTAAGCTTGATTTTATCACCAGTCTTAAACCCAAAACAGTTATTCTCAACCCAAAACAATGAACTTCTTTCTAAACAAAAATTTCTCCTCCTTACTTTGCTTTGACCATATGGCTAGGGCCATTTAAAAACAAGTGAAGTTCCAGAGTAAAGAGACCTTGCAAAGGAGGTTTTATTACTATATTTCATCACTTCATTTTTGCACACTTACAACACAGGTTTTCATACCCTAAAATTCACACAGTGGGAAAAGGCAAAGAAGATCCAGAAGATTCTTTTGTGGATTTCCCCAAAATTTCTACAGCATGAATTTTTCTACTCATGGTCCCTCATTTCTCCATAACAGAACACAATTAAGGCAGGTGTTGCAGGCAGGATGCTCTTGAATGTTGCTTTGGTTAATTTACTAGCAACTCACACAAGCCTTTGGCCAGAGTTTGGGCACAGGAGCAGATACTCCAGGGCATAGATTTCAGTTTTACTGTCAGTCTAATTATAATTACTTTAATTCTCTTCTATTACATCAATGACAAAATGGAAAGAGAGAGGAATGACACAGGGAGTTAACCCAGACAGTCATGGCTCAGGTGTAAAATGGTCAAAAGGCAAAAAAAGCACATTTTGAGTGTTTTCCCAGGCAATGGAATGACTAGAAAGAAAGTACTCTGACCAGTAAGAGAATCAGCTTTGTTAATAGTTTTCAATGTAACAGCAGAATATGATTTTATTATTTTCCAGCTCAGAAAGTAGTGTTTATGCCTGAAAAGAGATATTGCCAGAGATGCAAATAGCTCTCTGAAGTTCATCTGAAAAACATTAAAACTGCTTGAAATTCTTATTTATACACACAGCTGTGATGCAATTACAATGGTTATGCAAAATACAGTAAAAAAAAATTAGAGTTATAGCAAAAAACATCTACTGGAGTAAATACTCCATCTGTGCAAGATTTCCAAACTGTCATTCATATGAAAAAGACTTTTCCAGACCTCCACTGTTGATCAGAAGTGAGATCCAATTTCTGAGAAAGTAGAGGTTTTGAGAGGTATCACAGTAACTGAATTTTTCCTTTAAAGAAAAATATGCATGGACCACCTCTGTGGTATTGATTTAACATTTTTCATTTATGACTAAGTCCTTTCTTTATGTTCCCTTCTTCAATTTTTTTCAATTTGCATTTGAGTAAAGAGAGGTTTTCATTTTATTTCTCTAATTGAATAGTATTGATCAGTACACCTGTGACAGTACTTAGCCCTCTTTATAAAAAATTTCACTGCAACAATTTAAGTGTATTGTCTTCTTTTATATCACTTAAATTAAAATCTGATTTAAACTTGTCTAAATCTTTGGTCAATTAAGATATCTTTCTTTTTCTCTTTTTGTTTTGTTTCATTTTATTTTGTAGAATCATAGAATTTCCTGAGTAGTAAAGGGATCCACAACTATCATCAAGTCCAACTCCTGGTCCTGCACAGGAAAGCCCCTCACACTTTGCATCTGAGGTCATTGTCCAAATACTTCTCGAACTCTGTCAGTGCTGTGACCCCCTCCCTGTGGAGTCTGTTCCAGTGCCAAAACACCTTCTGGGTGAAGAACCTATTCCTAATATCCAATGTAAATCACCTCTTAAACAGCTTCACGCCATTCCCTTGGATTGTATCACTGATCACCACAGAGAAGAGATCTGTGTCTCCCCCTCCTCTTCTCCTCACAAGGAAGTTGTAGACTGCAATGAAGTCTCCCCTCAGTCTCCTCCAGGATAAACAGAGTGCCTTCAACCTCTTCTTGTACAACTTCCCCTCAAGGTCCTTTCACCATAATTTTACTCTCCTCTGGATCCTTTCTAATAGTTTTATATCCTTCTTTACGCAGCACTCAAGGTGAGGCTGCCGCAGTGCAGAGCAGAGAGGGACAATCCCCTCCCCTGCCTGGCTGGTGATGCCCCCCAGGACAGGGTTGGCCCCCCTGGCTGCCAGGGCACTGCTGGCTCAGGTTCAACCTGCCATTGACCAAGACCCTCAGTTGTCTTTCTGCAATACTGCTCCCCAGCCTCTCATTCTCCAGTCTATGTGGACATTCAGGGATGACTCTTCCCAGGTGCAGAATCTGGCATTTGTTTTTGGTAAACTTCATACGGCTGGTGACTGCCCAGCCCATGGATTTGTTGAGGTCTCTCTGCAGACCCTCCCTGCCTTGAAGGGAGTCAACAGCTCTTTCCAATTTAATGACATTGGCAAACTTATGTAATATTCCTTCAAGTCTTATGTCCAAGTAATTTATGAAGATGTTGAAGAGCACAGGGCTGAGGATGGAGCCCTGTGGAATCCCACTAGTGACAGGTTGTCAGTCTGATGTCAGCTCATTCATTACAATTTGCCTTTGTGCTCAACCTGTGAGCCAGTTGTTCATACATCTCACAATGTGTTTATCCGCCTGTGTGCTGGACATTTTGTCCAGATGAATACTGCAAGAGACATTAACAAAACCTTTGCTGAAATCCAAAAAGATCACATACCTTGTTTCCCACATAATAACCAGGTGTGCTATTTGTACTAAAAGGAAATTAAGTTTGTCAAACAAGACCTTCCCCTCATGAATCTGTGGTGGCTGTGACTGATCATTGCATTGTCCTTCAGGTGTTTTTCAATAATACCAGTTGATCTTTGGCCACAGGAATTTTCTCCCTACAGAGGTGAGCAGCATCAACGAATTCCTCTCATGTCGCCCAATCTTGTTTCCACTGGGCATAAAACTTCTTTTCCTGGCTTAGCTCTAAAACAAGATCCCTGGTTAGCCAAGTTGGCCTTCTGTTTTAGCTACTTGACTTCCAACATTTGGGAAGTCCCTGCTGCTGTACCTTTAGGAGGTGGTGCTTGAAAAATGACCAGCACTGATGGACCCCAGTACCTTCAAAAGCATTTTCCATGGGGTCCTTATTAAATAGTTCCCTGAGGAATCTGAAGTCTGTTCTCCTCATGTTCAGGGTTGAAGTTTTGTTGGCTCCTGTCAACAGAACATCTTGGTGCTTTCCTGGGGTTCCCCTGGTTCTAGAAATCCATCTTGCTCTGTGGAAGGTGTCTGCACCAGAACTGTTCACTTTGGTGAGTGATGGTTATAAGATTACCTTAATTTTTGTGCTCTTATACATACACCAGTACCTCACTGCAACACTGATAAAGTGTTTCAACTTTAATCTTATTATGACCACAGCAGAACTGTTATGGGATGGAAGAAGTAGGATGAAACAAAGGTGTATGAAAAACTTTCACAATCTGCCAGAAGATATGGGCCAATTCAACCAACTTTATTTTGGCTTAAAGTCTTCAAGCAGAAGTGAAAAGACAAGTCAGAACTCTCATGATTTTTGTGAATATATATTATTTGTAATGTCAGTTAACTTGTCTCATTCCTGAGTCAGGCTAGAACAAGAGGAGGTAATAAAGCAAGAATAGAAAACCTTGGAATGAGGTCTGGAAGGGAAGAAGTTTAGATAGGGAACAAGGAAGGGGATTCCAGAATAGAACTTTCATTTTAGTGCACAAGAACCAGCTCATTCTTGAAAGAAGTGAGTATTCCAGTAGATCAATCTGATTCCCTGCAAGATAGGTCAGGTAACTTAACCAAGTCATAATCAATCTCTGTTCCCACAGACAAAAAGCAGGTGACTAAGGCTACCTTGCTCTGAGACCAGTCTCAGTGACACAGTTCAAAGGGCAGCAAGAATACCCTGTTTTGTGTGTTCCTTCCTCTTCTTGATGTGAGACTTTCAGAGCTTTTATGCTTCAGACTTCAAGCATTCACTGTTTCAGCCAAGTTCAATGGAAATCAGTGTCCTGAACCTGTGTAATCACCACAATACAAAGCAGCATGAATCAAGTTGCCTACAATTATGGAGTATTTGTAACCTAAATTTCCTCTAGTATCCTAACCTATGCCACAGGGATAGGAAGATTTTCTCTTTGGAATGGTACTGCAAAGAAGTTAGTTTGAAATGAGTCATTGTAATCACAGGAAACTCTAACAAAAGAAAATTTAACTCAATTTTCAAACAGGGCACAAGTGGTGTTCAGAAAGCAGTTTAGGGTCATACTTGAATACAGACCAGTTCAAGAAAGGACTCTGTTCTGTGAACAAAAACCATAGATGCACAGCAAAAATAAGATCCCATGATCACTGTGCTAAATTCTATTATAATGAACAGACAAAGAAGTAAGTTAATTTTGTTGTCTGCACTGGTATTGCAAAGTCTTGTGAATCTTTAAGTTTTGTAAGTGAAATAATTTCCAAGTGTTCCTTGTATTAGTTTTAGACAATGTTTCACTTTATAAATACTAACAAAGTAGAAATTATTTCATCTATTTTTAAAGAATGTTTTAGTGTTCTTTTTCCACCCTGGTACAACATAAAATAATATATTCCAATATATTTTCACAGTCACTGTGCTATTATTCTCACTCAGAAGAGATGGTACATACAAAGCAAATGTTTAATCTCTCCTGGGTGAGAGGTTACTTTCATGGGAAATTCATTTCATAACGATTTCATACCTGTGATACTTAAGAATGATCTTCCAGGATCACACAATGAAACAGAAATCTTCTTGGGAAATGATACTACATATCCTGTTAAGATTTAGGTCAGCTATGTTTTGAAGAACTTCCATCAGGATGTAAAGATGTCCTCAGTGAATTGAAAAGGGCACAATAATAAAACTATTTGAACTGGGGAATGTGTGCAATAGGAAATAATTTCAGTAGGACACAATGGAACATAAATTGAAGGTTAGAAATGGAAGCTATTGATGGAAGTTATTACAATAACTTTCAAGAAAATAAAAATATGCATATCACAAATTATCATGTTATGAGAGAAAAGCTAGAGAAAGGAGAAAAAGGAAAGATATATTTGAAATGTAAGAGAAACATTTCTGCAAATTTCTTGTGGCCCCTGAAAAATTTTCAAACTGATCTGCTTTTTTTGCTGCTTCATATCAATAAGTAGGCAGTGAAGCCCTACAAAGAATATACCATACTATTAGGGAATGCAAGATCAAAAGACTACTGATAGCTCACAAGGATTCCAGTTTGGAAATCTCAGATTTATTGGTTTTCAATCCCTCTTATTATAAAGGGACTGATAATGAACTTCATACAGAAGAAATAACTTGGAGAACCATGAAAACAACAGTTTACAAGAAGTTTCATGAAACTTATGCTGGAAGAGAGGTATACTTAAGAGACTTCAGCAAGATGTATTCTTTTTATCATTGTTATTCTATTATTTTCCCACCTCAAATGATTTTCCTCCAAGACATAAGCAAATTAAATCAAACAGAAAAAGCAATATAATGTTCTTGATTCTGGGTCAAGTTTAGAATGATAGCAGTAAACAGAAAATACTTTTACCCAAAATATTTACTTATAAGTCAGAGATCATATTATTTGTTCCAGATGAAAGTATTCTCCATATGAAACATTCACAGAAATGTTGAAAAAAATCAAACCCCAAAAAAGATAAAGTCCTCTGCATTTCAACATTAGATAATTGCAATTTTTACCTTCTGCAAGATTCATGTTTATATACTGCTGGTATTTTGTTGTTTAAGACCATTGAGTAGGCAAGTAAACACAGTGATGCCTTTCCTCTTCTCTATTATTAAGTCTTCAGATTCAGATTTTATGATTCAAACTATCTTGGGGCAAGCATGACTGAGACACATTCCATCATCAAATGTGTTATTTAGTAAACCAGGGCTCCTAAGTCACAGAGCAGGTGATGTATCTATATCAAGAGTAGTGTATCCCAATGTAATATCATAAAATGCAAGATGTTTTCTCTTACTACCATAGTCAGAGTGATAAGAGGTCGATGCCAATAAAAAAATAATTGATTGTTTTTAAAATAGGACTTTTTTCCCATAAAATTCTTACCTAGTTTTAAGTAAGTTTTATCCTAGTATCACATAATCATGTTAGTATTTCCACACAGCAAGCTCCATAACATGTATATGTGTCTTTTCCACTAGTAGAAATAATCTTAAATCTATGAACAGCAGTGAGACTGCTTTTTGCTGGCATTTCAAGTTTATGTTGAATTATGAGTGTGTGAGAATCATATAAAAATTTGAATAAAATAGGTCAGAAAAGATCCTTGAAATGGAGTTCAACCATAAACTTTGTGCTGCCACTACTAAAACAAATCCCCAAGTGTCAATCTACACATCTTTTAAATACCTTCCGAGGGATGGTGACTCAATCATTTTCGTGGGCAGTCTGTTCCAGTGCTTAATAACCCTTTCCATTAGGAAATATTTCTTATATCTTATCTGAACACCCCTTTGTGGAACTTGAAGCTATTTCCTTTTGTCTGTCACTTGTTATCAGAGACAAGAGGCCAATCCTCACCTCACTGCAATCTCCTTTCAAGTAGCTGTCGACAGCAATAAGGTCTCCCGTGAGATTCCTTTCCTTCAGGCTAAACACCTCTCACTTCCTCAACTGCTTTTCATCAGACTTGTGCTCCAGACCTTTCACCAGCCCCTTCTCCCCCATTGCCCTTCTCTGGAAATGCTCAAGCACCTCAATGTCTTTCTTATTGTGAGGGGTGCAGAACTGGACACAGGAATCAAGGTATGGACTTGCCTGTGCCAAGTACAGGGGAACAATCCACTGCCCTGGTCCTGGCCACACTATTGCTGATACAGAACAGGATACCATTGGCCTTCCTGGCTAACTGGGAGCACAGCTAGCTCATGTTCAGCTGTTGAAGCCCCATGTCCTTTTCCACCAAGCAGCTTTTCAGCCACTCTTCCCCTGGCCTGTATCACTGCCTGGCGTTGTTGTCATCCAAAGGAAGGATGGGGCACTTGGCATTGTTCAATCTCATGCAATTGGCCTCAGCCCATCAATCCAGCCTATCCAGACCCATCTGCAGAGCCTTTCTTTCCTTCAGTAGATCAGCATTCCTGTCCAATTTGATGTCTCTATGCCCTCATCCAGACTCTTGATAAAGTTATTAAACAGAACTGTACCCCAATAGTGAGCCCTTGGGAGACTTGTATTTGATTGTCAACTGGATTGCACTCCTTTCACCACACTCCCAGGGCTCAGCCATCCCATTTTTTATCTAGTGGAAAGTACACCTGTCCAAGCCAGGAGCAGCCATTTTCTCCAGGAGAATGGAATGGGCAGTGGTGTCCAGGTTACCAAAATCCACAGCTTGCCATCATAGAATCATCAGGCATGGGAAAGACCTCTAAGATTGAGTACAGCCTTCAACCTAACACTTTCAGGTCCACCACTAAATTATTTACCAAAGCACAACATCTACAAGATTTCTGAATCCTTTCAGGGATGGTGATTCTGTCACTTCCTTATGCAGCCTGTTCCAATTGCTGATCACCCTTGTCATCCATCCTAAACTGCTCAAATAAGTTAATTTATCAGGCTGATCAGTTCCACAGTTTTACACTAGCACAACATCAGTTTTTAGACATGGGTTTTTTGGTCTGTACTCCATACAGTCAGTAGAATTGTTCCAACTTACACTGTCCAAAACCACCTTGTCCATGGCTGCTGTATGACTGAAGAAAAATATTCAGTTTGATAAAATTCTCACATCTTTAGCTAAATAAATTTTGCAAGTCTGATGATTTGGGGTTTAAAAATTACTGCCTAGGAATATATTTAATGAATTACCATTTTCAGAGTAAACTTTTTAAAATAAAGGTTATTTCATCAAAATACTCCTAATCCATAGCTAATTCTCATAGAAAGATCTTAACAGAGTACCATTAAAAATTCAATACGCAGAAGTAGAGTTGTACATATAGAGAATTAACCCCAAAATAGATTTTGTAGTGTATCTGTTGTATTTTGAAGAAATCTTCTATTTCTCTTTTTCTGTAATGACCTGTGACAGGTATGCTAGAGGAAATGTTACTTACAGATAAAACCCCTGCAAATTAAATACATGCTTGTACAAGAAGTACATTTTACCAATTTTATATATATATATATATATATATATATATATAAAACCCTATTTTTTAGGTCTAATTTGTAAAGTAAATTTCTAAGAGGCCAAGGCAGTATTAATTAGGAAACTGAAAAAAGAAAGCTTATCCCTTGTGATTAAACTCCTTGTTTAAACTGTTACTGCAAACACCAAGAATAATTTCCCTTTTCAGTGTTTCAGATCAGCAGGGTTCATTGCATGCTGAGTTTGAGGACTCTTAGTAAGTAAGCAAAATGCATGAATTAGAACTGTTAAATTTTCTTTCAAGTATAATGTAGAAATACATTAAATAAATTCTTTGAAACTACTTCCAGTCTCAAAACAGTAACATTTTCTAAAAACTGTAAGATATATTCCTACATGAAAAAGAATTCACTTGGTTAAAAAGAATCCTAAAAAATACTCAACNTGTCCAATTTGATGTCTCTATGCCCTCATCCAGACTCTTGATAAAGTTATTAAACAGAACTGTACCCCAATAGTGAGCCCTTGGGAGACTTGTATTTGATTGTCAACTGGATTGCACTCCTTTCACCACACTCCCAGGGCTCAGCCATCCCATTTTTTATCTAGTGGAAAGTACACCTGTCCAAGCCAGGAGCAGCCATTTTCTCCAGGAGAATGGAATGGGCAGTGGTGTCCAGGTTACCAAAATCCACAGCTTGCCATCATAGAATCATCAGGCATGGGAAAGACCTCTAAGATTGAGTACAGCCTTCAACCTAACACTTTCAGGTCCACCACTAAATTATTTACCAAAGCACAACATCTACAAGATTTCTGAATCCTTTCAGGGATGGTGATTCTGTCACTTCCTTATGCAGCCTGTTCCAATTGCTGATCACCCTTGTCATCCATCCTAAACTGCTCAAATAAGTTAATTTATCAGGCTGATCAGTTCCACAGTTTTACACTAGCACAACATCAGTTTTTAGACATGGGTTTTTTGGTCTGTACTCCATACAGTCAGTAGAATTGTTCCAACTTACACTGTCCAAAACCACCTTGTCCATGGCTGCTGTATGACTGAAGAAAAATATTCAGTTTGATAAAATTCTCACATCTTTAGCTAAATAAATTTTGCAAGTCTGATGATTTGGGGTTTAAAAATTACTGCCTAGGAATATATTTAATGAATTACCATTTTCAGAGTAAACTTTTTAAAATAAAGGTTATTTCATCAAAATACTCCTAATCCATAGCTAATTCTCATAGAAAGATCTTAACAGAGTACCATTAAAAATTCAATACGCAGAAGTAGAGTTGTACATATAGAGAATTAACCCCAAAATAGATTTTGTAGTGTATCTGTTGTATTTTGAAGAAATCTTCTATTTCTCTTTTTCTGTAATGACCTGTGACAGGTATGCTAGAGGAAATGTTACTTACAGATAAAACCCCTGCAAATTAAATACATGCTTGTACAAGAAGTACATTTTACCAATTTTATATATATATATATATATATATATATATATAAAACCCTATTTTTTAGGTCTAATTTGTAAAGTAAATTTCTAAGAGGCCAAGGCAGTATTAATTAGGAAACTGAAAAAAGAAAGCTTATCCCTTGTGATTAAACTCCTTGTTTAAACTGTTACTGCAAACACCAAGAATAATTTCCCTTTTCAGTGTTTCAGATCAGCAGGGTTCATTGCATGCTGAGTTTGAGGACTCTTAGTAAGTAAGCAAAATGCATGAATTAGAACTGTTAAATTTTCTTTCAAGTATAATGTAGAAATACATTAAATAAATTCTTTGAAACTACTTCCAGTCTCAAAACAGTAACATTTTCTAAAAACTGTAAGATATATTCCTACATGAAAAAGAATTCACTTGGTTAAAAAGAATCCTAAAAAATACTCAACTTTCCTCCAGGTGGCTGATCTGAAAATTGTCTTTCCCCATTTTCTGTAGCCCAGACAGAGAGGATAATTTCAGCTGTTGAGATTGGAATGCTAACTTCGTCGTGTTTGCCTCTGTTTTCTGCTTCAGTCAGCTTTTTTCTGCTACTGCTTTTGGCAGAGGTGGATATGAGGAATTCAGCTTCTTCCCCTTGGTAACTAGAGAAAACCAGGTAAAGATCTGGAGTTGTCCTTTCAAAAGCCCACAATGAGTAGAAGTTGCTTATACAGTATGCACTCCTTATGCCAAAGGAGAATGGCCAGCAAAGGAGGAAGTCTATTTTACTGTCAGCAAGAGGTAAGCTACTGTTTCTGGGAGAGAGACAAGAGTACAGCAAGCATATAATTCTTTTTTCTCAACACCAAATTAACCTACAATAAAACTTCACAGCACTGATTTTGACCTATAAGCTCTCAACTTTAGTATTGGGAGCTACTTTTCTTTATTCCTATATGTGTATGGAAAAATTAGTCCAGGCAATGTTCAATCCAGTCTTATCTCTGGAGAGATTAAAAACACCGTCGTTCCCTGGTTCCCTGGGAAAAATGAAGGTGTGGAGTAGTTCTCAGATCCCTCTCTTTCAACTTCATCTTGACGAGTCACTGTTTACTATTACAGCCCTGTCGTGCAAAATAGTTATGGAGTTCTTTTTGTCTCCAGCCCAGCAGCAGTGTTTCCCAGATGATCCATCATTGTACAGCTGACTACAGGTTTGGTGGGATTTAGGCCAGAGCTGGACTCAGTGAAATTCTCTCACAAAGAATCCCACACTTCATCTTACCATCTGAAACATTTAGTAGCACTTCTGCTAAGTGAATACCAAACCAAACAAAAGCCAGAATTCTGTCTAGTACTTGTCTTCTTCCACATAATAACATCAATTCTACTACTGCAGTTCATGCATTTATTTATTTTTTTTTAAGTTAAACTTCAACACATTTTGCTTTTACATCTCACTTCAATATTCTCATTAATACCAGAGGCAGTACTAAGCTTTATACTGGTAATCATTACATTCAGTATCAACCAAAGATTTTAGAATGTCTAGGCAAGGTGCTTTATTGCCTATATAGAGTTTATATTGAGTCCTAAAAATCAGAATTCATAGCCCAGATTCAGAAAGGCAAACAAAAAACTAAATGGCCGAATAGCTAAATATTGTGACACTAATGATTTTGTGTGCTCTCAACAATTTAGAGAACCCTGAAATCTGTGTCTCAGTTACAGCTGAATTACATAGCATGCACTTTGAGGTCCCAAGACATCACTCAACTCATTAGAAAAATCTGCCTTCTGAGACAGGAGACTCCACCAAACATGAAACATCATGGATTTTTCCTGTATGGTCTATTCCCTCAGGAGCAGGAAAAATAGACACTTTCAAAATTCTTTTATAGCACTTCAGCTAAGAAAAGAAAGACAGAATACAATGGCTCTCTCTCATCTTTCTAAATGCCATGGTTTGGGGAGCATCCTACATTGCACTTCTGTAAAGACATGCATTTTCCCTTACTGCAAATTTCCCTGCTTACAAACACCAAAATAATGGATGGCATGACCAATTTTTTCCCCTCATAACATACCCCAGTTCACAATCACCTGCAGAATAATTTGCATTGCCATTTAGACTCAAAGGTCATTACAAAGCCACATTTTGCATGTGGTGGTTTATCTAATGAAGTTTACTTAAATTTCAATTTACAGTGGTCCCTGCATTGGTTTTAGAATCTGCCCTTCTAAAAATGTTGCTATTTTTAATCACTATATTAGCCTTTGCTTATTGTCCTTCAGTCAGTTTTCACTACATTGAATCTGAATGGAAAGCAAAATTAAGCTATGTTTGAATAGAAGATCTACCTTAAAATAAAAACCAACTAACCAAACACCAAAACCCTCACATTAGGTTTATCCATTTTACAGTGGAAGTGGATATATAATGAAGAGTTTGAGAGAGCAGAAGACCATTTCAATAGTGACTACTCTGGGGCATTAACCTTGGGCAGCTGTCAGACAAATACCCAGCAGCTCTGTCACTACTCTTCCTCACCAGGATAGGAGGACACAATAACAAGACAAGGAAAAACTCATGAAATGAGATAAAGACTCCTTACCGAATACTATCACTGGCAAAACAGACTTGACTTGGGGAAAATTTGGGTTCCTGTCAGTTAAATTAAGATTGGTTTAAGAAACAAAGGCAAAATCTAAAACTCCTTCCCTTACTGTATTTCCTCCCGAGACTCAGCTTAACTGCTTAATTCCTGATTCTTCTAACTCTTCCCCCCAGTCTATATTTAGCTTAATACACATTTAAGCATTTAATAATGGACAACACAAAATAAATCAATTTCTACAAGAACTGAAGACCAACTTGAATCCTGAACCAGTCCAGTATTTTAGTTCCAGGAAAATCTAATCATCGTAAAAGTCCAGTTAAAATAAGATTCTGAAAGTAGCAGATAGAGGGCAAAGAGGACAATAGTCAATTATTCTCATTTTTGCTTTGACAGTAAATTAACACAGTATTAATATCAGAGCCTCTTGAGTCCTTATTAATGTAAGTTAGCTTAAGTCAAACGCTCCACTTCTTTTCTTCAACACTGGAATGCTATTTGTATTTCTGATATTTTCACAGCTCTTACTACTGTTAGTTTCTCAATTTAAACAGAATATATTACAGACCTCTGAAGATTTACTGTTTAATGGTTTAACTCTCCTCTAAAAGTGACATAAGTAACAGAAATAAAGAACTCTGAAAATTGAGCAAATTCTTTCAGATGGGTTGATATTACCATAAGCAGCCAAGAAAATATTTTGAGCATTCTAGTAGTGCATTACTTCATTCTAACATTACATACACCAAAACAGTATATTAGCTACTTTATCTCTGAAGCCTGCTTCTGGTTTCTTTTACTGAAAAAAGTATTCTCATCAATACAATCATGGTAGCAGCCAAACATTTAGACAGCAGGTTACTAAATTTGTGTCTTGGTTTTGGTTGGGATAGATTTAATTTTTTTCATGGTAGCTGGTACAGTGCTGTGTTTCGGATTTAGGATGAAAAGAGCGTTGACATCAAACTGATGTTTTAGCTGCTGTTGAGCAGCGTATGAAGCTAAGGTCTTTCAGTTTCTCATACTGCACTACCAGCAAATAGGTTGGGGTGTACAAAAAAACTGAGAAGAGACATAGCCAGGACAGCTGAACCCAACTGGCCAAAGGGATATTCTAGACCGTATATTGTCATGATCAAGAAAACCTGGGGGAGCTGGCGGGGGAATACAGCCTGCCACTTAGGGACTGGTTGGGCTTGAGTCACTGGGTGGTAAGCAATTGAGTCATGCATCATTTGGCTTGTATATTCTCTTAGCATTTTTGTAAGTTTCCCTTCCTTTTCTGTCCTGTTAAACTCTTTATCTCAAACCATTAGTTCAACCTTTTTTTTCAGATTCTTTTCCCATCCCACTGAGGGGGTGTAAGCAAATGTCTGTGTGGTGTTCAGCTGCCTGATGGAATAAACCACAACAGCAACTCAGAACATATTTTCAAGTATCAAATTCTATTTAGAAACACCAAAGGTGATAAATATTTTGGCAGAATCTTTATCCTTATGCTCTTGAGAATGTCTAGTGTCAGAACAAAGCATACTGTAATATACTCAACAGTGTGCCCCATACAACTTTTCCTTGTCCTGTAGCTCATGTCTGTCTTTCTCATGTCAGTAACACCTTCATGGAAGAGCATTCCACGATGCAGTCCAAGCAAGCCATGTCATTTTTCTCACTTTTCTTACAAATTATTGCCTTGATAAAGATACTATATTATTGATAGCATCAATGAAGGCTGTAAAAGTTACAGCAAAACAAGAACTCTAAATTGAGACTTACAGAGCAAAGATATGTTTCTTGGTATTTAAATGTTTACACAAGAAATTCCAAGGACTATTTTACCCCAGTGTTGCAGAACCAATCTTTATCTCTGCAAGAAGTCTCAGTTTGGATGTATACCTTGAGTTTACCAGTCTGTCACAAGATAAGGGTTTATGATTATTGACATGATGCAAATGCACTAAAACTTATTGTGGAAGCTTAAATTTAATTCTGAGGAACAGTGCAATTCTGTTTTTATGTACTCTTTCAGTAGAAGAACAATTGCCAAAAATTTCTTACTGAAAAACACAGACAGGAAATGAGAAACATGGACACCCATTCTCCAAGGAAAACAAAATCTGAAGCTCCTCTGGTGCTGGAAAATGTTACGTTCATTAACTATGTAACTTAAATACTATACTGCTTGTGCATGGTAAAACTAATTAAGATTAATTGATAACAGCTCACTGAGATCATATGTAGTACAACTCGATCTAATGAAATGTTCTTTACAATAATTTATGTTTTGTTTTGGGTGCTTTCCACTTTAAAGACTGGCTGTTTATCTTCCACTGCTCAAGTCTATAAAATAATCAACTGTGAAGAGCATTTTCCAGCAATTCATGCAGGATTATTGAAAAAAGGTATCTGCTAAAAACCCAACAATTTAGCTTAAATTGAGCTTCTTTTTTCTGTGAGCAAGGAGAAGAATAAACCAGACTGATCCTTGACAATCACAGTTTTTAACAATCATTCGCATAACTTACCCAAATGACTGAACAGGTGTGTAATAACAAATGCAGTTTACATCTTAATGCTTGTATGAGTGCCATACTGACTCATTCCCCTCCTTCCATCCTGTGCAAGGCTAGAGCAGTTGATAAGGTGAACGGCAAGTATTTGATAATAAGAACAGTGCTTTGTAAAACTTCCAATAAATACCTGTAGCTGCCTTTAGCATACTGAGGACAACAGGATCTGGAATATATTAATCCAATGCTGTAAATAGATGCCTGTAATACCACATATCTGGTAACATCTGGGTTGATTTTCTTGGTATTGACTATTTTATTTTACCTCAACTTGTGTTGCATTCCTTTAGAAAGGGAGATGAGTTCCAACAGAGCACTTAGAAAGAAGAGAGGGCAGTTTCTGGGGAACTTAGCAGTATGCATGGGAATATTTAGATGGCAGTGCTACCCACAACAGCTGAAGAGATACACTTGGAAAATACACAACTATATCTCAGAGGTAATTGATTATCTTCTAGGGGCTAAAATATTTTTTTTTCATTTCACTTCAGACCAAAAAGTTACTGTACAGTCTGAAATCAAGTCTATTCATAAAAATTATTATTTTACTTCTGAATTTCTTTTCTCTCTGACCCAGTTATTGATTTGCCTCCATTTTAAAAGTACTATAATTCTTTTAAACTGAATTATATTAATCTTGAGAACCCCTCTGTCATCTTTGAGGAATCTATTAAAAAGATGTCTATATAGGTATGCTGTAACTCTCTGGCCAAGCTATGTCCACACTATTTTGTTAGCATCTCACGACAGACAACAACTAATTTGGACTTCATTCCCTGAATTATGTCATCAAACTTGGAATAAAGAATTTTTTAAGAAGTCAGACAGAACTGGCAAAGAAGTCAAAGAAGAGAGAGACACTGACAAGTGTTAGAAATTCTGGAGTCCTTACAGGGGCAGCCACTATCAAGGGGCCTGAGAACCACATTCTCAAGCCCCCTAAAGGCAGGAAAAAACCAACCAAAGAACAACCAGGCAACACCTTTGCTGCAGAAAATCAGGACATCAGACTTACAAAGCATTAGGTTATATAGGTACAAACAGAAGCATACACAAGATATATATACAATCTGAGGGACAAATAAAAGCAGTAGACTACTGTCACTTTCACCTGGCCACACCTGGTCCAGATTTTTACACTATTAACCATCTCAAAATCCCAGCTTCCGGGATCCTAAATTCAAAACAACCTCTACTTTTAATAAGATGAGAGTCCTTTAAAACATAAGAAAAATTATATTGACCTTCAGATAGCTGTTTTAATTTTTTCATTTTTCTTCCAAAACAGAAAAAAAACCCAAAAAAAACAAACCACAACAAAATCATTTGCATTCATATCCTTTTATTACAATATAGGTGCAATAAGTGACACCCAAGATGAAAGGGAAATTTAAAAAGGAGGTCAACTTCTGAGCAAGCCCAACCCTATATTTGGGAGTAATAGCAGTCTCTTCAGGCTGGTTTAGCCTTTAGAGATCTGTGATTGAAAACAGTTGCTGGTTAACAGGTTATCCAAATTAATTCATTTTAAAATTAGTGACCTGGTATCATAAAACTTTCATTAGAAACATGATTAATGTGCGTGGAAAGAAGTGTTACCTCGAATAATGCAATTACACTCCACCCATTAGGTGTTTTTATTGGTCATAGAACCAACCACTGGTGAATGAGAATCCTATTTAGCATTGCAACAGCTCACTTCACCATGCTTCATACTCATGAGCTACACACAGTAGAACACATGGAAATTCAACATGGACCCTGGGAGGAACAGCCCGAAGACAGTGTTTAAATTTAGAAGTAGTTGAAGGAAGAAACACTTCACCTGACTTTTTGTTATCCTGCTTATGTTCTTAACAAAGTATTCTTATTCACTCTGCTGATATTAAAGACCATTTTCTACTGAACCTGCATGGAACAATGATGACTCAGTGAATGGTTATGCAAATCACACATCAGTATTCCCAACAGGTATTATAGAGCATAAATCCCATGCTCCTTCCTGTTAAGGAAGAACTACTGAGAAAATGAATCAGCCAAGTATCACCTGTCTCAAACATTACAAGTTTTCTACATTTGAAGTATAACTAAACTGCCTTGAACTTGCATTAGAAAAGTATTTTCAAAATACTTCTATGGTTATTTACAACATTGATAGTTCTTAGCTTATATTGATAGTTCTTTACTTAGTTTATAATGTGCTTGTGTATCAAAACCCTGTTTTAACAGGGCTATGCAGATTATGATAGTGACAATACACTGCTGGACTAGAAGCAGTTATAATACTTTAATCCTTCACTGTGACACTTGAGGAGTGAAAAAACCCCATTGTTTTGGTTTGGTGACTGCTTGGCTGTCAGAGTAGGATTACACAGCCCACACTCCCTGTCCCCAAGCATTTTCAATTCTAAAAAAAAAAAGCTAGGGTCAGAATATGACTGAAGCAGAAGATGCTGAGAGAATTATAACATCTTTTTTCTCCCTTGGGAGCAGTAAGGCAACTACATTGTAGCTTTTCTTCTGCACCTTGGCTTCCAGCTCCTCCTGTTTGCTACCCATGCTGGGTGCATTGCTGCAGGTAGTTCAGCTGGGATGCTGATTTTGCCCCCAACTCTGGCAAGCTGTCCCCAGGCTCATCTCTATCGAGCCTGGTCTTATACCCTTCAAAACTAATTTACAACCCTCTCAATCAACCTGGAAATCATGGACTGGAGTTCTTTACCCCTTTTTACACAATTGAACCCTATCTGCCTCCAACATGCCCAGTGAACAAGAAAGAAACATGGATAAACAAAAATGTATGAACACCTAAAAAGTTTCAAACCAAGTTACTGTGCTTATGATTGATACAGAAAATTACAGTCAATTCTCTCTTCATCTTCATCTTTTTCTGATGAAGTGCTGAATACTTAACCCATTTTCTTTCAGGTATCTAAACTGAAAGAAACGATCCCTACATAAGCATCATTTTCATCAGCAGAGGTTCTTTCTTTAAAGAAAAGGTGTATATGAAGACTTTTAGCTAAAAACTGATATAAAGTGTATTTATATGCAGGATGTTCAAGTGAAATGAGTTAGAGGTTATTAACACCCATGCACAATTTAAAAATATTTAAACATAACATAATTTTTCTAAATAAAAATCGCCTTTAGAAAAGTTTTGTATGGCTACTAAGAAGCCCTGTAAAGTACATATATCACTTTGACTATTCTAATAACATTACAGCTATCTAATTAAGTCTGAAATGAACCCGATTTTTGTGGCAAAGAATTTTTTTCCTTTGTGTTTATTCCTTTTTTTCTTGCATGTTGATCTGATTTAAATAGTTTTCTTAGATTAGCTGATATTACTACATGAGAATTCATTAATCTCTAATTAGCATTTTTAAACCCTTACATTTTGATTTAAACATGCATGAAGTCTAATCTCTGTAACTGCAATTAGAATCGCTAATTTAATAAATTTTGAACTAATGAGTGTATTGTTCTAAAATTGTTTACCATCACATATTTCACAGAAAAAATGAGATTATAAAAAGTTTATGGCAATACACTCTTGGAAAACTTTTTTTAGCAGCAAGGTGGTCTTGGTCAGTCTTGAGGTTTTAAATTTTTTTTCTTCTAATTTGATATAAAACCAACAGTAGCCCAAATTTATTCAACTGTCTTAATATTATAAAGATTGATAGACATTTATCAGCTATAGAGGTCATTCTGCCACAAAGTTGTGGCTGTGACATTTCTGCTTATTAAAAAGAAGCAAAGAGTCTTATTCCCTTCTGTTAACTAATAATAACTTATAATACAATGAGGAGTTTGTACACTGGTGTAAACCTCACTGTACAGTTCTGCTCACTTCCTGTTTTTAAGACAATAAAATTCACACCAAATAACAGCAATTTTTTACTGTAAAAGTCCTTTTACATAGAGAAAATCACCAGGGTCAAAAATGGTGCAAAGATATATTTAACATCCAGCTAACATAATATAGAAGTGTTGAATTTGGAGAGAGTTAAGTCAGAGCCAGATCTGATATCCACATTTCCTAAAAACAGGTCTGATCAGTCTGTTCTCCTGCACCATACAATGGCTGCTATTTATATTTGAGGCTTTAGCTGAGAACTGAGAACAATTAAAGTTAACTGTTGCTGACATATTGGCCAGGAAAGCTCAAGACAGAGGAATTAGTTTAAGGTGCTTGGGTGCTCTGCTATATACCTTGTCTTTTGACCAGTGCAAGGATATACAAAGGAGGCCATGCCTGCAGCTTGAACAGCTGTGCCAGTGAACCTTCACCATTTGGGTAATTTCTTTGTCACTTGGAAGAGCCCAGCTTCTCAACGGGTTGTTTGTGGAGCATGACGATGGTAATAAGGATGGGATGGTCATTCAACTGTTAGATTTAGCACTTGGGTAGCCCTATATTCCAGTATTAGCATTGCCAGAAACTGGCCACAGGCTGAGTGTTTGCGAGCTGAGGACTGAGCTTTGTCATGATTGCTACATTTGACCTTTTCTTGACCTGTCTGCAACATTTTTTCACTTGGTTTAGCTGTGAGATTTTTGTTAATTAACCAGTTGTCCATTGCTGATTTTTTTTTTTTTTTTTGCTTCTTTTGTCTTTAGATTGTGCAATCACAACTTTATATATAGTCACAAATATCTATTCTCTACGAATATATCATCGTACAATTAACGTAACAAGGTACATAGAGAAAAGAGTACTGACAGGAAAGCAGAGGCCTTGATTTGTAATTACCTCCACAACGGCAACCTAAAGTTCTGCATGCAGACTTGCAGAGGATTCTCAAGAGAGGATTCTCAAGCCTATCTTATCAAGCATATCCTGTAGTATGCAAAGTGTATTCAGATATCACATTTGCTGGGTTTCCCATATGTCAATGAAGCATGAAAAAGGCTCACTATCAGTGTTCTGCTTTTGGCTCAAGAGCAGCAAGTTGCAATTGCATCTGAACTACTCCAGACACTGCTCAGGAACCTACAGACAAACATACAGCACAGAACAAGCCCTCCTATAGCTGGGTGTCCTCATTTGTCTTTGCTGTTGAAGGGTATATAACACTTCAGCTTGTATAAAACAGCCAAGGAATATTAAGGGACATTCTGTTGATGAACAAGGTTAAGCTCCAACTTAGATAGGTAGGAAGCTGGAGTGAACTTTTCCAGGGTTTATTTTTGGGTTTTTGTACTTTGTCATGATAATGCTTGCATTAGGGAGTATTGAAAGTGTTCAGTAGACCAACTCTTTAGAGAAGAGTGAGTGAAGGGAAAAGTCGGGAAGTTTAATTAACATTTTAAGGTGAAAACCAGTTATTTTCTCATTCAATTTTTTCTATAATAAAAAAAAAAAAGACAACTAGAAGTATCTTAATTGAAAATGTTTCCATTAATATTTATTTCAGCTAAGCTTCACAGCAAGACATGCCTCTTCATAAGTACATGAAGAGGTTGTTAAAAACGCTTGCAATGTAATGGTTTTGCTGATAACAGTAAAATGTGCATCTGAGCTCAACAGGATTGATTCAAGTACAAGGCATGTTGCTGAAGGTGTGTGAAAGTCAAACTAGTCAAAAACATGGAAACTAATACTTCAATCAGCTTAGTATAAAGTTAATCCAAAATCTTGTTAGAAATTTGTGAACCCATCCTCCCTCCATCTGCAGTGAACTTGCAGAATTTAGCTAACAAAAGCTCCTTTATTCTCTGTGTGAGTCCTGCATATTTTGTAGGATTTCATTCAATTCTTCAAAAACTTTGAAAATCCAATAATAACCTACATATATACTATACCGATATCATACAAACACTGTCTAAAGTGTTTGAGAATCTCAAACTGAGAATCCTCACAGCACTGAGAATTCTTATAGCATCTTCCAAAATTTGACACAAAGCTCAATTTAGATGTGCAAGACTTAGATGTGTCTGATTAAAACTGCTTATATTAAACATTTTATCAAAACCCCTTATATTTTCCTTATTCTTAGCCTTGGGTGTGTGGGAGGTGGGGATTCCTTGAATAAGGGTAGCTGAAGAATGTATTTTTAATAGAAAATGCTTCTGTTGTCTTTGAAAGACACAATGTTAGCAGATCCTGTATTTTATCTTAACTGTACTATGAAAGTGTAGATAGAGAAGTCATCACAACTGCTGTTACGATTCAAATCTCTTACCCAGTTCCAACACAGCCCTCACAACAATATTTTGGTGCTTCAGATAGATTTACTAATTTTGTGCGTGTACACAACATAGATGACACAAAGATTATCATTATCATCTTTAGTTAAATAAAGGAAACAAAGCACAGGTGCCAAGAACAAGATCAATGAAAGGACTAGCATGTTGCTAGATTGGACATTATGCAATATTTTGTATGAATTGTTTTTTTAATTCCCCTTTTTGGAAAAGATTGTTGTGGCTAGACCTGTCAGATATGGGAGGTCTGGCTCTTCAGCTACTTGCGCACAAGCTCTCCCAACTTGCACACACTGATGTGACTCCAATACTCCAGCAATGTGTTGTGTGAAGGAGCAAGCACTTTTAGACTGGCTTATAATCTATTTCCAAACTTAGGAAATAACCCTCTAACCTCTGTGGCCAACCAAATAAGCTTCATGAAGGTAAATTTTGTACTTCTATGTTTCTGTGTGATAATGCTGCATCTTAGACAAAAGAAAGGAATATCAGGATGGCTGTAGAAGAACTGTCTCTCCACTCTATCCTTTCTTCACCTCCCATCATAAGCAAAGCCATGAAAAGATTTTACTGGTTCCTAAAAGAATGTAACCTTGAGCATTAGACATTTAAAGACTAACAAAGAGCATACATCTATCATCCATGGACTTTGGCAGGAAGTAGGACAAATAGGGAAGCACAAATCCAGTTATGACCTGACAGTTATAGCAACTAAGAGAGAGGAATCACTCCAACATCATCTCTCAAAGGTCAGGACACAAGAATAAATCAACATTTCTATTGAAATCATAGACTAATTCATTGTGGGAAGACAACTAGGGCTGAAATTAGAGAAAAGTGGTAAGCTATATTTACATTCCAGCAGAATTTATATCTTGATCCCATAATCCCATATAGAGGACGAAAGCCTCCTGAAAGTTCTTCATTTTTTAATTTACTTCTCATGATTTTTTGCTGCCACAGACTCAGCAAACATAAGTAATTTTGAAATTTAAAATGTTCTCTCACATTTTCATATCACCTTTCCCCAAGGCAGTGATGGATGCCACAGAACAGTGTCAGTGTGAATTCAGCTGCAACACGTGGATTATTATACTTTCAAACCATGTACTTCTAAACACACTGATAACACATCACATACAGCCAGTAGGGGATTTGTTTAGATAAATTTTAGACATCAGAGTACATGAACATAGAAAAAAAAAAAATATATATATATAATGCACTGAACAGAAGTTCTGCCTACAAGCAATCAACTGGTAAGATTGAGTATTTGCTCAACTGTCTTACAGTCACAAACATGAGCAAATTTAGTTCTTCATGCAAGTATAAAACTAAAAGTACAAACCCATGATACTTGCTTGCATTCTCTTAGTAGCACAACAGCAGTCAGAAGTTTACCACCAATGACTTCAGATTTTTTTCCTGAACTTCAATCAGGCTTCATACTGAGAAACATTAATTCTTTTTGTCAGCCTCAAAACCACTCAAACAGAAAAAAAAAGTTCACAGCCTAACAGAACACCAGCCAAAACCAATTCAGTATTAAAACAGAGCCTATAAACACAAGCCACTGTCCTTTATACTTACTTATGTAGTGCTACCTCAAGGAAGTCTTTATGGTTCACTCCTGATGTTTCTCATTCCTTCTTCAGGATCTCAGCCACCACTCACTCGCATCATAAATGCCAGATCTGTTTTGACAGATTCAAATCCCTGGGGAAACCTGCACTACATCTTTCCCACATAGTCTTAGGGGAAAACCTGTCATGGAAGTCAGGTCTTCATCCCACACTATATTTCAAAGAGAAAACACAGTTTCTTCTACAATAAATAAATAGATTTTTAAAAAGCAAAAATAAACATCTTATTTGAATTTTCATATACAACAAACAGAAACTTGATTCACCTCTTTTTTTTAACATACAGAATAAGCAGTGTGCCAACGTACTCTTTCCTTTTTAAGTAATTGGAGACATCTGGTTACCATTTGCTAATGGAAAATAATCAACCAATTTATACTTTGTCAACAGATCTGTTTTTATATGCTAAGAGGCTTGGGTGGTTGAATGTATTTTGGCTGTATTGTATAGAAAAAATGCAAGGAATTTCTCTTACTGAGAAGGCATAGAATTTTATTTTCAAGTCTTTTACATTTTCTGTCTTTTCTATATAGTATTAGCATTTCCAGATCTTATCTATTGAATGCTTTCTTGAATATTGCAGCATTATCTACTGTGTCTGTCTTAGATAATAGTACTCTACTATAAAATAGATTAATAAAATATTGGGCTGAATTTTTTCAAGCCCAAACTCTTCATATAAGGACACAATTTCAAAAAAAATAATTTATTCTTACCATATAGGCTGCAACAGGAGCCAAATATGCCTTTATTCTGAACTGAAAAATGTTACAATATCCAAAAGTTCATGAAACACATACTTCTCTATATTCCTTATTCTAGTGACCCAGAGGGACAGTGGATCAAAATCAGGACAATGTTTTGTCGATTTCTGGGGGCATGGTACTCTAAAAACAATTAACTGAGGGCAGGGAGAGAAATGGAGAGTAGGAACTTAAACAATACAGACTAGTTTACCAACATATTTATTGGATAGTTTGAATGATCTATAGTGAATTCTACTTCTTGAAGAGCTACTTCAGTTCTTATTTTTTCTACTATCACTGAAATTTCTTAAAAGCTCTGGATAACCAGCTATCTTATGACAGCTCAAATGGACCAAGTCCTGCCTTTTGCCTTTTGAAAATTAAGTCCTTTCAAGAGGATAATTTTACAATATTTAAAATCTGTGATAAATTATGCAAATCTAGAAGGTTTATCATTACTATAAATTGTATAAAGCATTGTGGATTCAAAGTATGCTTCTGTGAACAGCTTTATAGTACAGAGGCAACTCGAAGCAACATAGTTAACTGTTTAATTTTTTACTTGAAGCTGAATACATAGTAGAAGTTCCTTTCCTGAATAAATCTATGGCTGAAGCAGAACTTATGTAAAATTCCCAAAAGCCTTGCAACCAGCAGTAAAAAATATAACTTTTTTTTTTTTTTTTTTGATCCTGCCAGTACTACCTAGAGACACAGATCTTCCACAAACAGATCTATTAATACTTCCTAGGGACCACCCAGATCAAAAGTGTGTGGGCAAGTACTGGAAGTACACATAGTTACTCTTTAGGAAATGTTTAAGGAATGAAACAGGAAAGCAGGAGATCAGAGGTGGAGGCTAGGGAGCAGAAATATACACTATGCATCAGTAAGCATTAAGAATGATGGATAGCTGAGCCCTTCTGAATTCAGGAGCTATCTGCACAGCTTGTAGTATTCACTGCTGCTGAGGATATAATTCATTACATTAAATTTGTAAACCTGTATGCAAGATAAAAGGACAGAAGTAAGGGGCTTACTGTTGTAAGCAAACCATTGCTTCCAAAATGAACAGTAGTTGCACTAAGTTTGTATAAGCAGCATTTTTTATTTTGTTTACTCCTTTATATTAGCATAATACTGTATTAGAGGTGGCAGCTGACTTGGAGTTCCTTTATCTGCAACTCTGCTGTTTAAATATAAAGTTATTCATTTCCTGCAGAGGTTTGGTACTTTTTGGTTTGTTTGGGGTTTTTTTTAAATTAAACCAGATAATAACAATCTCTGGTAATTAATTTTGGAAGCATGATTAAAGTCCAAATGAAAAAGAAGAAGAAAATAATCTTTGACCTACATTACAACCAGCCACTCATATGAGTGTATGGCTCACTCATAGTTCACTGTATGAACAAAGGCAGTTCTGAAGTTTAGCTTGCACAAAGGTGAGAAAGAAAAAGTGGTGGGAGCACAATGAAACTAAAAGCTTTTAAATAGAAATAAGATCCAAAATAAAATAAAGAAGTTTTCATTCTTATTACTCCCTTATATCATGTGTAAGCTGACTTTACTATCATGCAGCGTATCTTGGGGCAAGAAGGCAAGTTCTAATTATTAAAAGCAATTTCACTAGGTGTGATGATAGAATTTTCTGTGCTGTGTCAGATACATATGTGTGATCATATCCCACAAAATGGAAAATCTGATTGCTTTGCTGACACACTGCAGAGTGAATTACTGTTCGTTTGTTGTAATTCACATAGGAAAGTGGAATGTAGAACCTTTCCATTTTTAGATCATCACATTAAGGAAGAGATTTGTCTTTTCCCTAAGAAAATATACTGCCTTCGGTCTAAAACTCAATGCACCTAAACATTTCATATCATTGAGGCTGTTTATAAATATTTTGGGCTTATTTAATATTTTATTAGCAAGAATTAGTTGCATTGCAAAATGTCAGCCAGCATAAATGTTGTAGTGGGCAAAGATTTATTGCCAAGAAGTCCAAAACCATCCTGCCTTGTATGAGAAATAGCATGCCCAGCAGGACCAGGGAAGTGATCGTCCCCGTCTACTCAGCACTAGTGAGGTCAAATCCTAAATACTGTGTTCAGTTTTGGACCCCTCAATAAAAGAAAGAAATTGAGGTGCTGAAGTGTGTCTATAGAAGGACAATGGAACTGGTGAAAGGTCTGGAACACAAGTCTGATGAGAAGGGGCTGAGGGATCTGGGGTTGCTCATCCTGGAGAAAAGGAGGCTCAGGGGAAACATTAATGCTCTCTACAAATACCTGAAAGGAGGCTGTGGCCAGGTGAGGGGTGTTCTCATTTCCCAGGCAACAAGTGACAGGACAAGAGGAAATGGCCTCAAGCTGCATCAGGGTAGGTTTAGATTGGATACTAGGAAAAACTGCCTCACTGAAAGAGTTGTCAAATATTGGAACATAGTACACAGGGAAGCAGTGGAGCTACCATTCCTGTAGGTATTTAAAAGATGGGTTTTAGTGGCGAACTTGGCAGTGCTGGGTTAATTGTTGGACTTGGCGATCTTAAAGGTCTTCTCCAACATAAATGAATTTATGATTCCATGACCTTTCTGTTTAAATTTTGGAAGAGATATTGATACCAAAGGAGTCACAGCCTATCGGAGCACATTAAAAAAAACCAACTATTTCTCATAATAGAAAGTTCAGCTGGTAAAGATGTGACAATGTCAGCTGATGAGTTGGCAGAAAAAATAGCAGAAGACACTGCAATGAAGCAAGAGACACCAAGTTAAAGTATGTGCTAGGTGTAGTTGCAAATGATGTTGTACTTAGGAAGCCAGGATGAGATTAACAGCTAGTTTATTAGCTAGGCCAATGTTCCGGGTTGCAGTAGTGCAATCGACTTAATTTTGAGATTGTGTTAAATAATAAATTTTTTTTTTAAATAGTTGTCCTTATCATCCCTGTGTTTTCCTGTATACAACCTCCAAATCTAGTTCCCTCAAACTTCCAACTACTTAAACTATCTCAGATCCCATACATTATTGCAAAGATCCTACAGGATGGTGGTGTCAGCTCTTGCTCCTCTTTGGCACTGTTCAAATACTATCACAACCACTTTCAAACTATTTGAGTTTTCAGACTAACACCAGGGACAGATTAGAGTCTCTTTCCAGCTCTGTTTTAAAATACCATTTGCAGGAGTTGAGCTTGCCATCTGGTGCTGAGAATTTCTCCATGGTATTTGCTTCATAATGTTGCCAGTCAGTACTGCTGAACAGAGAGGAGAAACACCAGTGTATCACTCAGGCAACATTCATTTCTCATTAGGCCTCTTCTATAGATGGTAAAGCAGAACACCAGCTTTCCTGTTCCACTCATCTCCCAAGAAACGTTTTTTTGTGTCCTGGTGATGCTTGTAATAACCTTTTATTACCCAACATAAGCTTTTAGCACTATGACCTTAACTATGGTTTATGATTTTTCCATATGCTTTCAAAAGACACAATTTCTTGGAAACCTGTAAATTGTATTTTTGTTGTTGTTGTTTTTGCCTATGTTAGAAGAAAGAAACTGGAATTTATGCCACAGGCTCATGACTAGCCCTAGGGAGATACTAAGTGCTTTACAGTCAGACATATCTTTCAGAAATGCAAATTAGGAACAGACTCACAAAAGCTGTACGTTATAGAGCATGACATAGTTATGAAGGAACAGTTTTCCAGCTCCAGTGTTGCCTAACAGCTAGCATTTCTTTCCACCTGTTTTTCCTTCCACTCTGTTTATCATCATTTAATTTTAGGAGCATAAGTCCTTCAGTTTAGAAGGACATTTATGCAAATAATCAAGTTCCTCTCTCAAAGCTCTGCTAGTTCTTCACAAGCCACTGACAAGTTAAAGCCTTTGTTGACGCAAGATCAACATAACTACAAGACTAATAAGAAAAGAAGACTTATGACTTAAGAAAAATCTTTCTATAAGAACAGAAAAAGTAGCACCCAAATGTCCACCTTGAAAGTTCTGCACCTCTTCAAAGAAATTAATGCATCCAGAAAATGGATACAGGCATGCATTTAGCCCATTTCTCCTTTTAGAACCTGTAAAAAATACAGTTGTCCCTTTCACAAGGGAAAGGTTATACAATATCTTGTAAGACTGTCTCTTCTTTTTGTTGTGAGAAAGTATCATCAGCTCATAAATTAAAAAAAATCACTCTACTTCTGTGAGACTAAAATCAGAGCTTCTGGAAAATTTAAGTCTAAGACCCTAAATAACACTTTCAACTTCTCTATGAAGTGAAAATCCCCAGAGGATTTCCACAGCTGCCTCTCACCCCAGTAAAAAGTAACTTAGAGCATAGATAGTATGTAATTATTTGGGCTAATGAGTGCAAACAATACAGACAAAGCAAGAACAGGTAATACAAAGCATTTATAAAACAGCCAAAGTATTTCAGGTTTACTTTTGAAAACACAAGCTTACCAGACAAACAATAGCCAAGTAACATTTTATGTCACATAGATAGCATTTCTCATTGCACTATGCATGCATGCTGTCCAGGCTGCATATTCAAGAGTCTTGACCCTTTCTAAAAGAATAAGCAACCATCAACTTTTTTTCTTTTTTTCTTTTTTTCTTTTTTTTTTTTTTTTAAGAAAATTATAGATTAATTGGGTTGAGGATGGAATGGGGTAACAGCCCAAGAGTTTTCAGAATTACTGTAATCACTTTCAACAACCTTAAAAAAACAAAGATTAAATAAAAATGGAGCAGTAACTCTAAATGTGTTCTAAAAAAACTAGTGAAGTTCACCACTAGAGGGTGGCACTGCAGAAAAACAACAGTTGTATTCAGGAGAAGAGACAACAACTTTTCATATAACTCCATCAGCAGAAACTGATGCAATACTGAGGCTTCACACTGTCTTTGGACCCTAATGGAGTGAGCACTTTGACATGACCGTGCCTCTGACCTTTTCTTTGGTGCAAGTTTCCCAAAGATTAAAATGTCCTTAAAAATAAAACAAAAACCAACCAAACCATACAACAAACCCCACACATATTTTATTAGAATAGAGAGAATGTTTTGCCTTTTATACAGACACTCAGAATGACTAATCAACCAAACAAGACATTATTATACACTTGCAACCATGTTGACCAAGGTACACCAGAAGCAGGATGAACTGCTGGATTTTAGACACCTCTCAGGACCTTCTTTCTTTCACAAGCTCTCTTCCTTCAAGAACACACCAACAGGTAGGTGCCTGCTCTCCTAAAATAGAGTATAACAAAGATGTGGCATTGTGCACCACAAAGTCTTTACTATATCAGTAATGATAGGTGTGGGGAACTCTGGCCTGCCAGAGAGTAGCCTGGGGATGCACAGGAAGTTGGAAGACAACACAGCCAGGACAGATGATCTCAACTAACTAAAGGCACATTCCGTTCCATACCATATGGTGTTATTCTCCATAAAAAAAAATTGGTAAGTAAGTTTACTTGTGCTACAATTGCTCAAGGGTTGGTGGAGCATTGGTTTTTTTGGGGGTTTTTTTGGGTTATTTTTTGGGTTTTTTTGTTTGTTTGTTTGGTTGGTTGGTTTTTTTGTTTGGTTGTTTTTTTTGTTGTTGTTTTTGCATTGGGTTTAGAGGTTGGGGTTTTTTCTTGGTTTATTTTCTGGGTTTGTTTGTTTGGTTGGTTGGTTGGTTGGTTTTTTCGTTTGGTTGGTTTTTTGTTGTTGTTGTTTTTGCATTGGGTCTAGTGTTTTGGGTTTTTTCTTTTTTTTTGTCTGTTTGTTTGGAGGGATTTCTTTTTGTAGAGTTGGGTGGCATGCAGTGTGTTTGTGTGATTCTATTTTTTACTTGTTGAACTGTCTCAATCAATGAGCTTTCTCTCCTTTACCCTCCTGATTCTCTCTCCCACCTCACTCAGAGGGAGTTTGGGAGCAGTGGTGTGGTGCTTAGCTGCCTAGCAGGGCTATACCACAACTACTATTTGCAAATTTTTAAGTACTCAAGAAACACTAAAGAGTTTGTTTCTCACAGTATTTTCAAGTAGCTGAATGTAGTGTTTTAGTAATTAACTGTTTTTAAGTGCTATTAGCTGATGCTTCAATGTTATAATGGCTTCCAGCATAATGGCAGGTTATGGATTTGTAAAACAAATATTGTAGATACTAATTTCAGAACTATCACAGATAAAATGGGTGATGCTCTTGTTATTTTATTTATTCTTGTTTATTATTCTAATAAAATAACAATGTAAATCTTTAATTTCATTATTCAGGCTTATAACTACATGGAATCCCATATCTGGTGTTTTGACAATAGTGCTTTATCTAACTTCATATGAGTTCCAAAACTAACGTTTTCACACTAGAACACTAGAAAATGATAAATTTATATATATATATATATATTCAAAAACTTTTTTTCAAAAAATAAGGTTTCATCCCAAATCTAATTGACTTTTTTTTTTATTTGTAATACCATGAACCACAGAAATTCAGGCCCTAAACATTCTTAAGACCCTCTTTGTCTTTAACTCTTCAATTACTTATGTTCATAGTATCTCAATCGCTTGCAAATTTGCCTCACCAAATAGTTTATCATTCTCTGGAAGAGCAAGCCTGCACCATTGTGTTTGCGTGTCTATGAATTATTTTCTGAAGATATTCAAACTACCAGTAGTCCACAGGTCACTTTCCATACCATCATTTTTCAATCTTTTGTTTTCTGAACTGTACATTCTAATTCCACCGAGGCTGGTGCTGCAACTTTGTGCCCTATGCAAAATACATCTCCAGAAAACTGATGTTTCCCTGAAATTCATATGATTAGCCAGACTTCCTTTCTTACAATTTTATGGGTGCCATGGTTGACATGATTTATTAAAAATATGGATATTGATCTAGTACCAATATCCAACTGTGACAGACAAAAACTCTCTAACAGTTTAAAGTTAGAAAGTGTATGTTTATTGCGACGCCGGGCAGCGTGCGGGATAGCTCCCAAATACACACCACAATTTACAGGTGATTGCAGAACCCTTTTATTGAATACTCAATATATTCAGGTATTGAATACTCAAAATACAAATACATATTCAGAATTTTGGCACATCCCATTTCCCTGCTTTGTATGTCAATTAGTTCAAAAGCTGTTAAGAATGCGTAGTTTGTTCCATGAAATGGGTCGGTGGTCCCTTTCATGGGGAGGGGTCCCAAAATGAGGAAGTAAATGAAGTCTTCCTCATTCTGACCTTTCTACCTTTTCAGTGCAAATATGAAAAATGGACCATTGGTAGAACTCCCATTCCCTGTCTTCAATTGGTTTCAGAACAGAGGAGGCCTACAATTGTCTTATGTTCCTAAAGCTATTTATCAGTTTCTATATTCTTCATTATAAACCCAGCTAACCAAACATTGTGTTGACAAGCAATCAATTAGTTAACTACTAACTCTTAACTTCATTGAGGCCCATCCATTTATTTTAATTAACCCAAATAGAGCTTATCTCTACCTAAAATCTTAGCTCCTCTAAAATCTCTAAATTCCTTAAAGTTTATGTTTCAGAAAACAAGTAGACAATTTCATTGAAGATCATACAAAGACTTGTGCTAAGGAATACATATTGGCATTGACAGATAAGCAATACAGGTCATTGAGTTCTCAAAAGGTTCCTAATATAATTCAGATTGGAAGCCACCTCTTGATAGCTAAACTCTTGGATAAAACCACTAAATTCAAACTTAGATGTGATTTCTCAGGACCTTTACAGGTGAATTTTGAAAATCTCTACAGATAAAGGTTCAACACACTCTGAACCCCTCTAAATGAGCTTCTAAATGAGGAAAATTCCTTCTTTGTGTCCTGTTGGATTTCCCCTTTTCTAAACTGTGATCTTTTGATCTCTTTACTTTTGCTCTGTGGATCTGAGAAGATTCATGATCCACCTCTACAGTCCTGCCTTTTGACAGTGAAAAGCTAAAACAAGATATCAATAGCCTTCTGTTTTTTAGGCTTAATAAATCCAGTCCCCCATAGAAGTTTCTCTTATGTTGTGCTCCAGCTCCTTGCCCATAACTGAGGCATGGTGGGACTCAGCTGAGCCCACTCCAGTTTTCCAACATTTTTCTTCTGCTACATATGCAAAACTAGAAAGAGTAAGTGTAGCTTCATGAGTGTTAAAATGGACAGTCTTTGTCCTTGAGAGTCTTCACTTATTATTGCAGCACAATATGTGATTAAATTTCACTGCTACAAGGAAACCTTGCTTGTTCATATTCCATTCATCCCTCAAAACTCTCAGATTCTCTTTTGAATAGCTTCTACATACTGTCTGAGCCCTCAGAATTCACAGAGATGTTCTTTCTGAATCAGTTTTTGCATTTGTGTTGGAGTTCATGGGATGCCTGTTGTCCTGTTTTTTCAGCTTATTGAAGTCCTGACAAACAAATCTCTGAACCTGCCTGGGTATGGTACTTCAGAGTATAAGCTCAGAAAACAAGAACACACAGATGTGCAGGCTTAGTTAAATATGACCATTATTGATGCTTAACTTATTTGTGGGTATGTCTCAGATGATCCTCAATGCAGAAATGAAAACTGGAAGACAGTCCTTTCCTAGATAGCATCCAATCTATAGAGAGACATCCCATCAGTGTGGAGACAGACGGATAGACATACAGAAAGAAATAATGGAGTAAATATATTTTACACGACAAGTGATTGTGAAAGCATAACAGGACCAAGCCATTACAATTTCTTTCCAGATATCTTGTGCACCTGCTTCCAAGCTCATTTTTCATCTTTGTGGAGGGGCTTCGTGAATAAGTATGCTAGTTTGGAGGTGCTTAAAGACTATAAAAAGAGAAAGAATAAATTACCTGAGACACGTTCTTTCAAATGAAATTTTTAAGGAGGAAAGTTAAAAGGAGACACAGGAAATAAACACAGATATTTATATAGATTTTTTTTAGAGGAAAACATATATCTTTGCAATATTAAACAAGTTTTTGGGTTTGGTTTGGGTTTTTTTTTTTGTTTTTTGGTTTTGGGGTTTTGTTGTTGTTGTTGTTTGTTTATTTTTTCATTCTGATGAAGTATTACAGGTAAGAATTGTCTGGGAAATGAAAATTTAGTTCTGTGAGAAACCCTCAAATGGCAAAATATGCCATTCTTCCACGATGAAATTGTTTCAGGTAAATTTTTTTTTAAGTGATCCAATTTTCTGGATCTTTTAATTGTTCTCCTTATTTCTCAAAGTCACCAGAAAGCCCAGTTGTGATTCAAAAACTTCTTGTTGGGAACTTCATCAATATCAGTGTTTCCATGAATTGTCCTCTGCAGAACATGTCCATGTTTGTCCTCTGCAGAACAACAACTTTAAGCCCAAAAGGCATATTTCTTTTAAAAGGGTCCAGTGCTATTAAAAATTGTATAGACAAGAGGAAAGTAAATCAAGGGGGATAATTATTCTCAAACTAACATCTAAATATTTAAATACTTTCAATATTTACAGAATATTTTGAATTGTTTCAGAGGATTCAGTCATGCATTGTGCTATAGGCATCCAAAAAGAAAATATCTGCCCCAAATTTAGGTGAAAAGAAATTCATCTGCTGTGCACCACTCTAAGGAAAGACTGCAGCATATAGGTGCTGCTATCAGAACAAGATATCCCTGGAGAAGGGATACATAGGAGTCACAGAAGTTTCTAATAGTCAGGGTTAATGCAACTGTGTTACCTACTGTGTAGTTCAGCTGTCTGTGACCCTAAGTCCAGGTTTTGTACAGCAAAACTATGTAACTATGGCTAAGGTTGCTGAAGCAACTGTTTTGTGATTAGAGAAATTGTGAGAAAGTCCATTTGATTTGCACCATTGTCCTGGTTTAGGGAAAATTCGTAGGGAGAATCCCAAAGGGGCCCCTCCAGAAAAACAAACCCACACAGCCCCTCCCCCCAACTGGTTTGGGGAAAAAATTTCCTCAGAGAGAGAGAGATGGAAAGAACCTGTTTATTATCAGGCCCGGCACTCCCCAGCACACAGAATGAACAATACCGGATGACAAAATTTGTTCACCGCTCTGAAAAGATCACACACTCCCAGAGTCTCTCCGGTGGGTGGTTGCTGTTTCAGTCCCTCCGGCGCTGGGAAAGGTGGACCCTCCGGCAGGCTGCAAGGTGTTCTTGATGTCTCCTTGGGTCCTGGCCTGGAACAGGTTCAGAAGGCTCCACGGGAAAGAAAAAAAAGGGGGACAGTCCAGAGAAAATTTGGACTGTACAGCTAAACTAGCTAGCAGGCAAAAGCAAAGCAGCAAAGCAAGAAGCAAAGCAAGGCGGAAAGAAAGAAGGAAAACCAAAGCAGCACTAATATACTGCACTGTCTGTCCCACCAACTGTGGGGGAGTGAGCAAGCTGATAACCAAACAAAACTTCACTGTTCAGGGCCAGTTTTGGAGGCACAGAGCACAACAACCAGCACACATAGAACAGACGACTGGGGATACAAGCATCATACCGTCACCCCACAACAACCATGCAATATAGAGTAAGACTGTTGAGATATAAACACAATGAGTAAAGAGAAGATAAACAACAGCCCAAAATTATATGGAAGTATACAAAATGCTGCAGGGAAAAAACATTAATATAAGACAGCTCCACTGCTCTGAAGCTCCATTTCAGGGAGCAGCAGATGCCAGACCTTTCCTAGCACATCAGCTACCGTCTGCTAGGGAAGACATTGGATGTCTTAAGTATGACGAGAAGATTTGGAAGTCTGAACTACACTTAAATAAGTATGTAAGTGCTTGGCTCAGTGGCTTGATAATGCTAGTTATCATTTGTGTGTGATATACAATCAATGACGGCTTTATACTTTGAAGTTTTATATAGCAATCTTCAGAGTCTTTCAGTACGTGAAAAAAGATGCCCCAAAAAAGTGACCCTGAGAGAGACAGATGGTTAGATCAGTTGCTACTGCTCATGTCCCAGCTGAATACTGAGAATAAATTTAGGTTGGTTTTTTAAGAAGTGCAGTAACATTCCCAGACACAAGTGGAGGCGTAAATAAAATTTGGTGACCTTGGGTGTAAATCTCTTCTGAGGTAATTCTGAAGTCATTGGTAAGATATATATGTGTACTGGGAAACACTCTGAATCCCCTATGACAGGGAGGCAAAACTGATCCTCAGAGTCCTTACAGTCTGTTTGGGCAGGTCAGACAAAACTTTTAAGGCCAGCACAGAGAGTACTATAATGAAGACAGGCATGCAGCTCATTTGCCAGTATTTACTGTATTTGCATTGCCTCATTTGCCATTTTTTACTGTATTTTACATACAGTAAAAAAAAATATGCAGTATTTCAGTGCATTTATTTATTTATTTATTTATTTATTTATTTATTTATTTATTTATTTTTATATATATAAGATGAAATATTTACCTGAATGGACATGCTGGTATGTGGTGACGTAGCACATTGCACTGTCAGTCCATTAAAACATTTGCTATACCCACCATTCAGATTTCAGCCATCATCAAACCTGTTAATAATTTCCAGATCTCTGGCCAAATAGATGTAAAAAATCTGAAAACTTACTAAAAATTGGTCCAGAGCAGCAAAAAGATTAGTTGTTGTAGGCAAGAAAACAGATTCAACATGCAAATTCACAGAACCATGAAGCAGAGAAAAATTAAGTTACATAAACTCAATGTAGGTTAGAAAAGATAAATAATGAGTATTACAAATAGGCCACCCTTAAGCACAATAATGGTCTGTGCTGTTAAACTCATAACCTAAGGGCCACACCTAATTTTCATGTGCATTGAGATTTATGTCAGGAAGGTAAGCTCTAATTGCTGCTACACTGCCCCAGGCTTGATTACTTATTTTATTGTAAAACCGAGGAGGAGGAGGAGGCATGTCACAGTGTATCTTTATTTATATTTGAGCAACTCCCAACAGAAGACCTTACTGGTATAATAAAATGGAATATAAATTATGTATATGTTTATGTGTAGCAAACATAACACAATTCGCCTGTTCAAAATCCGGTTTGGACTGAAGAAGTAAAAAAGGGAAATTGCTTTGGTGTTTAATGAAATCTGTGATATATATACATACAGTCTTCCCAGTGTAATTACTGACATATCAAACATTGACTTTGTATGTGCTCCTGCATTCTTTGATTACAATGAAGCATTTTTAGAACTCATGTCTGTGTTACTTGTGTTGAACTACAGCCTGTGAATCCCCATTTGGCTTGCCACTTCAGTCATTGGGAAAGAGAATTGGAACAGACAACAAGAATGAACTAAGGGACTGACTGTATGAAAGACTACAAAGAAGATGTGCAGACCTCTGGTGTTAGCTTGAAGAAGAGTTGTTCCCATCCTGTACCTGTAGGGCTTCTTAGAGCACTTCCTAGTGCCCTACTGCCAGTAGCACCTACTGAGAGCCTTTGAAGTCACAATAGACTTATCAGGGTCTCACATTCCCTTTCTCACAGTGTTGAGGAAAGGAAGTTGAATGGATAACACTTCCTTTGTTGCTAAACATCCTAAACATCCTTTATTGCTATGTCCTCGACTCTGGGCATGTTTTACTAACTAATGCTCAATTCAAATAACGTTTGAGTTGAATGTAAGTATTGGAATTGATATATATATGTATCAAGTTTGAACATAGCTTTGGGACCGAAGAGAGGGTAACTCATACTGTGTCTGCATCAGAAATTTGAAATTACAGACTTTGAGGTAACTAGTTTTTAATCTTATTATTTCAATAATTATTTCTACTTAGATAGTATTATACCCAATTCCATATACTAGAGAATTATTAACAAATCCTTCTGAAACAATGCAGGAGGTTAATTCTTTCAAGTGGCATTTCATGATGCTGTTAATAACAGTATTACAAATTAGTGATGTTTCTTGTATTATAGATACACATACTATTCTATTAGTATTGTTTTCAGGAAAATATGAGAAGGAATTACAAGTTTCTAATAGCTCTAAAGTCAAGATAACTGAAGACATCAATGAAGAAGTTAAAGGCATAAAGATATTCTGCAAGACAATGAAATCCCTTTGGAAAACTCTACTGTATAGAATACAAAGCCTTTCAAAGGAAAAGTGTTTATGAGAGACAGTAAGAATAGTGAAAAATTCTGTCCTTCTGAGCTAAGAGATGCCAGCAATTACTTTCAAGGAAAAAAATAGGGCAGAACAGAAGAGAGAAGAGATGTGTTACTACTCAAAGCAAAGGACTGTATGCATTCGAACTCCAAATGTCACTCATTTTCAGACTGTAAGTATATAAATTAATTACAACATACATTTATCTCTAGGATTCAAACTTTAAGCAAAATTTCTAGCTTTGCTAGCAAAGTATGTGAAATAAAATGCACCATGAAGAAGTTCTAAGATACCCAGCTGTAAAAGCAGACGAGAGCTATCTGCAGTAAGCCAGGAAGGCACTTTATGAAGACAGTTTTGCTTCTTAAAGAAGACAAGGACACTGAAAATTACAGTTCCCTTTACTTCTGTTTATTCTTGCCTTCTTCCTGTTTTACCATAAGAGCTGCAATTATTTTCAGCATGTTACTTTTTCTTACTGGAGAAAGCACAAAGAACTGAAGGAAGAACACTTCTCTCCCTGCAGTCAATACCAAAACCTAAAGTAACATTGTTGTAATCTTGGCCTAGTTGAAGTTCAAAGAGACAAGTAATGGATCAGTGTTTCTTTAAGATTATGCAATTTCCCATTGAAAGGTTTATAAAATGCAGTAGATAAAGGACAGCTTCAAATTTCCTGGTGTTTTTCAGGCTCATCCTGTTGTGTTCTTCCAGCTCTGCTTTGAAAAAATAACAAAGACCAGACTTTCTCTCAGTCTATTCTCCTGAAATAGCATCGGGAAGAGCTCCCTTACATCCCTGCAACCCTAGCAGCTCTCTAACATGCATCCCAGTTCTGCCTTCAGGTGAGATCAAGCTTTCCTCCTTTAAAAGGCTAAGCAGAGATAAAACACTACTGTGTCATTAGTGAAAAAAGGCGACATTACAGCAATCATCTCAGACAGTAAATCACTTTGCACACTGTGCCACAACGATGCTAATTAAACACAAAGCACTCAGTCCAGCCCATATTTCAGCTGAAGAATTGCCACTGAGGACAATATTACACCAGCAATGAACTTGACCTAATGTCCTTGGAAAGATCACTCCAGAGTGACATTTCTGAAAAGAAAAATGGCATAGCTACAATGGTGAGACACAGTGGAAGGAAGAGGGCAGTAGTTCAAACCTTTTCATATGGACAAAAATCACTGATTATATCCTGGAGATTCCTGCCTCTTTTAAAATTTAAATTAACCACAAAGCTCATCCCTTGCTTCTCATATTGGCACTTGGTTGTTTTAAAAATATTCCGTACTAGGCAGATTAGAAAAAGAAAAGACTTTTCTCTCTCCCAATCTCACAAAAATCATTTTTTTTGAAGCAGAGGGAATAATATGGCCTCCCATATAACCTTTGCAATAGAATTTAAGGTTTGACTTGCCAGTGAAATCTGAAAAAAATCCACAAATTTCTTAGAAAAGTATTTATCTTCTGATAAAATGTAAAAGAGGGGGACAGAAGCAAAATCATTGTTATGAGTGCCATCTGTGTGAAGATACTTCATAAGGGTCATGAAGACAATCAGGGGGCTGGAACACCTCTCCTGTGAGGAAAGGGTGAGCGTGTTGGGTTGTTCAGCTGGGAGAAGAGGAGGCTCTGGGGAGACATTCCTGCAGCATTAAAGGGGGCTTATAAGAAAGATGGAGACAAACTTTTCACCATGGCCTGTTGCATTAGATCAAAGGGTAAAGGTTTTAAATTGAAGAAGGGTCACTTTAGGTCAGATACAAGAAAAAAGTTTTTTAAAGTGATGGTGATAAAACACTGGAATGGATTACTCAGGGAGATGGTAGATGTCCCATTCCCCGAAAAATTCAAGGGGCTCTGAGCAATCTGATCTCATTGAAGATGTTCTCACTTAGTGCAGGAGGGTTGAACTGGATTATTTCCTATGCTACATAAAAGTAGAATAGCCACTCAGGTTGAGTGTTTGAGAGAACTTTTCCTCTCAACATTTTTTTTTCTGATTTTTTTTTTTATTCAGGGAGGGTTGTGGCAGGGTGGGAAGAGAAATGCAGTTTAAAAAATGTTGGTTTAAACGGAGACTCATGACAACTATGAAGCCAATGTAATAAACCACACCAGTGTCCACTAGATAAGGAACCATGGCTGGACAGATTTCAGGGGAGGCAGGCAGCTTCTACAAATTCTTTTCTATTTTTATAAGTTGAATAAATTTCTAGTACAGAAAGGAAAATGGATAATTTCAGTTTTTAATTTTTTTTTTTTTTTTCAATTTGGAATATATCAAAATGCTGAAGGCATGATGTCAAGAGACTGATAAAAATGCTTATGGAAACAATGAATATTTTCCTGCCTCACATTCCACTTGCCAAAACAAATGAACTGAAAATTTAGACCAAACAACTCACTCCACTCCTCCTTTGATTTTTGAAAAGCCAAAGTAAGATGTCCTATCCTCTCTTCTAGCAACATTTTTTTCTGGTACTCTTGCATTCTCTTGACTCTAATGCAAACAAATCTGATAATCCAGTTTTCTGTCTTTTTTTTTTTTTTTTCCCAGATTTCTGTTTTCTGCATCTTCTGTTATCCGTGTATCATATAGTTTGCAAGCCCCCTTGTTCTGCTGGTGTCCAATCTCTTGACTTACTATTATTCAGATTTTTGTTTCTTCAGAACACTTGAGGATATGCACTGGATTGGTTACAACAAAGCCTGCTATCAAGTGGGTATTTTTGATTAATTTATGTCCAATCAGCATAAAGATATTGCTGGAACTTTGCTAACAAAATCTGCTGCTTCACTAAGCATTTTTAGAACAGCCAGTCATCAAGGTAGCTGAGCACGCAAACACATTTATACTTTTAAACATTTATCTAAAAGGAAGGACATGCAGACACCTTTTATACTTACTTCACTGTTGATAATGAAAAAAAGCTTCAAAGTAAATTAAAATAGGTCAAAAAAGGCTACAACTGAAGAAAAAGAGACTGTATTTTGAGTAGAAAGCCTTTTCTCTGTTGACTGAATGCATATGTCTTAACTACAGCTGTAGCTAGCTCAGAAATTTGCAAGTGTACAGCATACGGTATGTAGGGCTGATGATAGACAGATTAGCACACTGTCAAGATTGAAGATGAGAGATTCCTTCCCAGAGTGACAGAAGAAGGATTAACATACAGGAGGGAGCTAATGTCTCCTAATGAGCATAAAAGATTTGCAAAAACCCTTGAGCTGTGTGACTCACTGAAATATCAGTTTACTATCTAACAGGAAGAAAAATAGAAAAGGAACTGAAAATGTTTTTGGTGTTTCATTTTCAAATCAAGAAAATAAATAGATTTAGTTTAGAGAAAGAAAAAAGAATGTTCTTTTTTCTGTTTAGATTTGGTTTTATATTGCTTACAAAGGGGAAAGATATCAGAAAAAAAAACAGCAGGAACAGGAAAAATTAATTTAAACAAAATTTTTAGCTCTTTCAATCTAGAGGTAAAAAGGAGATAAAGAGAAAAAAAATCTCATGAAAGTTAAATTGAAAAAGATTTCCGTGATACTCAACAGTTTTTTGTTAAGGTTTTTTATTTTATGGCAAACTAAGCTGAACCTTAAAACTTAGAATGTTGAGAAGACAGAGAAAATACTCTGCAAAGCAAATTCTGTGTCAGTTCTTTTATCAAAACTTCACTGTGATCAATGGAAAACTAACTGAGAGTTTGAGAGGTTTTAGCTTGCAATCCTGATAGCAGCTGTGTAAGCTGAGGTGTGTCAAAAGGTATGATGGGGGATGGCAGATATTTTTTATTATTATCTCTTGTTTTCTTTAACTACCAATGATGGAATAAGAATATTCATACAGAATAAGGTCTGAGATCTGTATATTCCACAGCTAAATGAGATGCAAAATGTCTGCAATCAACACTTTCTTATTATCTTTGGAATTTTACTTTCATAAAGATCATTCTGAAGTTAAAAAAGCACATGAGTTTTTTTTTTTTTTTTTACTTTCTAGCAGTATGCAATATGTCAGGCCACTTATCTTAAGCCAGTGTAATGCTATAGCAGCAGCTGAGCTGCTGTCTAAGCTATCCCAGTGTTAAAAAGAGAACTCACTCTCTTTGTGGAATTTACTACAAAATTTGCTCAGTCTTGTAATGTCCAACCTCTCCAGGAATTGAGTTTACTTTCTCCAAAGCTAAGCTGATTTTAGCTGAGTTTCTCCCCTGTCAACTCATTCTTTTGGTCATTTCAATGAGTAAAGAAAAGCCTAGGCAAAAATATTAAGAGAAATACCTGGGTGAGAAAGCAATAGTCTGCTATCTGTGCTTAGCACATGCTAGGGTGTCATGCCAATATGTATTTCAACAAGCAGAAAGTATTCCTGACTGGGATATCATAAAAGTGTTCTGCAGCTACTTTGACTGTATTATATCACATACCTGTCCATCCCAGTAGCACATAATCTTGAAATGAAAAAGCTCCACAAGAAGAATTTGAGGTTGAACAGTTTTTGTGCAAAATAGGCTGGAAGAGCGTAACCATGTTTTCATTATTATTGAGAGGCTGCTATTTAGATTGTATACTTTTCAGTGCAAAGGCAACTGTATTTTGCCTGCATGCTGCCATCTGCAACACCTCCATTTCAGATAGTCAATGTCAGCAATTCACAGGTGTGCAAGTAAGCTGGCAAAATAAACTTCAATCATTGTCAGGTCCTAGTGCGGTAGGAGTTTATATCACATAGTGAAGATTTCATGATAGAAACTTTCATTTTAACTGCCAATACTCATTTTGGTTTTAAAATTAATTTTTATCTTTAGAAATTTTGTTTTATTGTACCAGCTTCCCCTTTCTTAGGTACTGTTCTCTGTTACTTACTCTTGCTGGTACAAGATCCTACAGATCATTGAATCTTTTTATTCAGTACCCTCCTATTTTTTTTTTTTTTTTTTTGCTTCATCAGTCCATCCCTCTAAGTAACATATTCCAGTAAAAGTATCCAGTTAAATCTCCAAGCAAAGCTTAGGCAACACAAAGTGCTTGGAGAGGTTCCCTGTAGCCCTTTGGAATACCTGCCATATTGTTAACGACACCACATGTTGTCAATTAAGAAGACATTTCAGGCAGGTATCTTCTTAATGCAGTTCTCTGTTCATTAGCTGAATAGATATTACTGCAGTACTGGTTTGTTGGGTTTTTTTCTGTTTAGTTACCATGTAAAGGGTGGTTCCAGTAATTAGCAAAGATGCAACAATGGAGTGTGTGCAAATAGAAGGGGATGATGTCACTGCAGGTTCCCAGTTGGCACCATCAAACATAGCAGGCTCTGCCCCTTGTCAGAATATGTATCACAGAAAAATCATGAAGATATAAAGGATGCTGATTTGGAAACAGGGGCAATGTAAAACTAGTTTTAACATCTGTGCTTTGTATAGAAGCATTATCAAAAAAGCTCTGTCTTGAAACAGAAGATTTCAAAATTTTCTAACATTTAATAATTCTTCACAAGTTCTTCTTAAAATTACCATGAGAAACATCTCTATGTACATATAAAATATTTTTTTTTTAAAAAATAGAATGTGAGAAAAACAATAAAATCCCCGTCTTTTCCCAGAAGGAGTAATAAAGAAGCATTGTTTGTGAAAAATATTTACTTTTTCTACCAAGAATGTGTGCTTACTTATACATCTAATCAACTAGATAATGGAACTAATTTTCTGATAACCAGTCATGAAAGTCTGATAAATTTAAATAGCCAACTAAATAAAATACATAAGATGCCTTTGATTTCAGTGTTCCAACTTAGACCTTTTCTGATTTGGGGGAGAATCTACTTTCCAGGTTTATATGGCTCCATGATGTTCTCCAGTAAAAGAAACAACCATTTTCTCATGCAGAATAAGGAACATATTGCAAAGAGTTGAAGGGAAAGAAACGTCCCTGTTTTTACTTATTATCTAGCCCTTCACCCCACAAAGTGCAACTTACTGTTATTTCAGCCTTCTGTTTAATTATCCCTGCTGTAGCTCATGAAATAAGGAGGAGTAACAATGTCACTTGAGGTCAGATATTTTGGTTATTACTTGCAAACTCTGTCACATTAAGTGGACAGAATATTGGAAAAAATGGAAGATAATAATGCAAATCTGTTTAAATTTGACACAGAGGACACAGATCCAGTACAAAAATTATTTTGCATTTCCTATTGAACAGAAAAGGAAAACATTAACAGCTGAAATTTAGTTATCCCTGAACTTTTTCCCCCTACAGAAAGGTGACTCTATTTTCATTATTTTCTGTGTAATTTGTTTAAACTGTGTATTTGTCAGCATTCTGTGTTCCATCAGTTGGTCTTTTCTGTGTGATTTCCCTTAATGAAATTACATATTTATTCAATGAAAATGATCCTATTTGAAAATGACTTATTTAATTTGATGGTTTAGTTTCTATTTCAGATTTTTTTCAGATTTGTTAACATTTCTTTTTTTATTCTCACTTGGTTTACATCTTTGATAGATTGTAATAGATTGTTGTGAGATGTATTTTTGATGCACTTTTCTTAATTGAAACAAACTTTTATTTGTTATTCTACTTCACTTTTGTACTTCATGTGAGTTTTTCACTGTCATTAATATTGGAAATAAGAAAAAATTGATGTTCCATATTGTATGTACTGTTTTGTGATTTGGATTTCTTATATCAATAATTATTGAATATGTATTTCATTTAGTGCGTTAAATAGTCTTGAACTCAGAAGTGGAATCTATTCCAAGATGTTTCTAGGAGGTGACTGGCTTAGAATCAATTTCTGTGTTTCTAGTGAGCTAAAACCTCAAAATTATTGTCTTCAGTTATTGATCATGTGCATAGGGGAGCAGAGCAGAACACTTTCAGTTTTCCCACTCAGATGAGTAGTGCTCATCAGCATTTCAGAGAACTATTCCAGGAACTCTTTCTGGATATAAGCCAATATAATTTACATGTCATGAAAATCAACAAGTTGATGTCAGAGTAGCAAACACTGTCCTTTAGAAGATCTAGGCATCACATGCCTAGCAATTAGGGAGTTTACCCAAATGGGACAAAATTTAAGTAAAGATATTTCTTGTCTCTACAAATATGAATCACAAATGTACAGAATATTTGTCGTGGCTCTTTGTGAAATTATGTTTTCTTCCTTACTACTTGTTCCAAGCTCACAGCTGTCCCTAACAGAACTGAGTCCTGGAGCATTAAAGATAGAGCTGGAAATCCAGCACTGCAGTTTCTTCACCCTCGTAGACATGGCTGAATCTAGCAATATATGTAAATAGCTTTCCATATGTAGAGCCATATGTAAACTTCTCTACAGTCAAGGATAATAAAAACATTGGGGAGTGGGGAACCTTTAAAATTACTAAAGTATTCAAGTTGTAGGCATGCAGAAAGTACATACATTTTTAACCATAACTTGATTTTTTATTGATGTCACTCTGTGCAGCATTCAGAGAAACCTGAAGTAGAATTAAATCTAAAATAAAGAATTTATTTTATTTCAGTCAAAATGATAGCTGTATAACCAAGCTACAGATTTTAGTTGGGTGTTTTTGTGAATTATGAAATATTCATCACTTCTTCAAAGGTTGTACATGGCTTAGAAAATATTATTAAATAAATTATACATCCTCCTCCTAACTGCATATTTGATACCTCTTTACCATATGCATTTCTGCCTAGCATTGTCATTATTATTGTTCATTTTGTTTTAGCTGAGACTGCATGATTTTCTATTGTAGAGGTGATAGTAAGAATTTTATAACCATTTGCTTTTATACCAATGTAAGTCATTGCTGCATACAAATCATGCTTCTGTTTTCTATTCCATGTGTCCCTTCTTAAAACACTTGCAAAAGGAAAACAATAAAATTTATATTGTTTGCAGAAAATATAATATTTCACAAATTAAAAAGAAAACAACGACATTCATTTCTATTAATGAATAATGAGGGGGGGAATTAAAACCAAAAAAAATCTAAACAATTGTATTGGGTTTGTATGGCCAGGTTTTGTTAGTGAGGGGGATACAGGGGTGGCTTCTGTGAGAAACTGCCAGAAGATTCCACCATGTCCAGCAAAGCCAATGCCAGCTGGCTCCAGAACAGACCCACTGCTGGCCAAGGTTGAGCCCATCAGAGATGGTATTAACATCTCTGTGATAACATATTCAAGAAGAAGGAAAAAAAAGAAGAAGTTATTGTGCAGTTGTAATTGCAGACAGAGGGGGGTGAGAATATGTGAGAGGAACAGCCCTGTACACACCAAGGTCAGAGCAGAAGGAGGGGAGGAGGTGCTCCAGGTGCCGGATCTGGGATTCCCCTGCAGCCCCTGGTGCAGACCATGGTGAAGCAGCTGTTCCCTTGCAGCCCGTGGAGGTCCATGGAGATGCAGAGATCCACCTGCAGCCCATGGAGGAGACCCACACTGGATTAGGAGGATTCTTGAGGCTGTGACCCTGTGGGAGGTCTGTGCTGGAGCAGACTCCTGGTAGGAACCTGCCGACCCACGGAGAGAGGAGCCCCTACTGGAGCAGGTTTCCTGGTAGGACTTGTGGCTCCATGGGGATCCTATGCTGGAGCAGGCTGTGCCTGAACGACTGCACCCTGTGGAAGAGTGACCCACACCTCAGCAGTTTGTGGGGAACTATAGCCCATGGGATCAACTCATGTTGCAATTCATGGAGAACTACTTCCCATGGAAGGGACCCCAGCCTGGAGCAGGGGAAGGACTCCTCTCCTTGAGCAGTGTCAGGAGCAACATGTGATGCAATGACCATAACACCCATTCTCTGTATCCTGGTGCCACTGGGGGGAGGAGGAAGAGCTNTGGAGCAGACTCCTGGTAGGAACCTGCCGACCCACGGAGAGAAGAGCCCCTACTGGAGCAGGTTTCCTGGTAGGACTTGTGGCTCCATGGGGATCCTATGCTGGAGCAGGCTGTGCCTGAACGACTGCACCCTGTGGAAGAGTGACCCACACCTCAGCAGTTTGTGGGGAACTATAGCCCATGGGATCAACTCATGTTGCAATTCATGGAGAACTACTTCCCATGGAAGGGACCCCAGCCTGGAGCAGGGGAAGGACTCCTCTCCTTGAGCAGTGTCAGGAGCAACATGTGATGCAATGACCATAACACCCATTCTCTGTCTCCTGGTGCCACTGGGGGGAGGAGGAAGAGCTGGGAAGGAGGGAGGGGTGGGGGGAAGGTGTTTATAAGGGCTTATTCTGTTTCTCATTATTCTGCTCTGGTTTTGTTAGCAATAAATTCAGTTAATGTTCCCAACTCTTAGCAAACTCCTTGCAGTAAATTGATACTGCTTTTTGGTTGGTGGTTTTTTTTCACCATTCTGTGCATCCATTCTCTTTGGAACTGAATTATATGAAGAATCAAGAATATCAGTGTAGAGATTTGCCCATAATTAAGTTATGATATATTAGCTGTTCATTATATCAGTCTGGGTTATATCATTAGTATAAGTCTGCACATTAAAATATATTATGAAATATAAAGCAAAAACATTCAACCTTTTTATTAATCCACAATTTATATATTTGACTTTTTTTTTTGTTTGCTTGTAATGATTTAGACATTAGTATTATTATTTTAGTTCTTACCAGGTAGTTTAGGACACAAAATGTAGCACAGCAAATCTAGAACCTCAATTTCTTGCAGTCCTGAGGAGTGAGTAATATGAAGAAAAGGAAGCATTTAAAGAATATTCTTTATTTCATAGATTTAGTGCTCAGAAATTTTGAAAGTCAGGTCTCTCCAGCAATCAAGCCCCACTACATTGGAGTTCTTAAAGTGTGTGAGTACCTGCTGCTTAGCATATAAAAGAAACAGGCAATATGCTAGTGAAGTTACTGATATAGTTACAGAAAAAAACAAACAAACAAACAAAAAACCAAAAAAAAAAAAAAAACCACAACAAAAAAACCCCATCAAAACTTAAAATACAGAGAAGAAATGATAGAACAGATTTCAAGTTTACATGAATAAACTGGCAGCTCATGGAAGAGGCCAGTCATGCTCAGAGGCACATCAAGATCTGGAAGATAACCATGGCCAAGAGAGATGGTCCTTCTGTGAGCAGGCAAAGGTACAGAAAAAAGCTTGCTCAAAATAAAATAAATAAAAAAAAAAGGAATATATCATGGTGGGACAGTGTAAGGGAAGGAAAATATTTTGAAACAACCATCAATCAAATGTACACAAAAAAATGAACACATTCCACATTGTTAGTGACCCACTGATAGAGTCATGGATAGTCTTGCAAATTTGCTGTTTCAAAAAAAAATCAAAAGTTTTGTCCTACAAATGTAATATCTGTGTGAGCTGATCTGGCTGCCTCACAGGTAAACCTTCAATTTTTTCTCTGTACTAATATAGAGAAACATTCTATTAAGTTCCAAATTTCAGTTAAATCTGAAAAATCATACAATTGCCTGAGAATGAAGTAGAAGTATAAAGTCCTGGAGAATGTTTTAGTGAAGGAAATGGGAAAAATGAATTGCTTTCTTTTAATGTTCTTTTCTTTTGACTTAATTTATTTCACTTTATGAAATGATATTTTTAGCTGCAGATTAATTTCATTTGAAGACATATTTAATAGGTAACTGAGTACCAAAAATTAATTTCAATTTTTACACTGACGTGAAATTCAGTTCCTTTATTTCTGATGTGCAAGTATGAGTTGAAAGGTGCTGGATAACAGAGGACATTTAATTTTCCTACAAAATGTGAATCCTTTGATACTGAGCACTTCAGGATCTGGAAGGCATCCCACATTACCTGAATGGCGCATTTCAGGTTTTTTATTGTAGCAAGGGGGGAGAACAGACAGCAGAGTAAGGAAAAAAAGATGAAAGAGTTTCATGGAGATTGTTGAGGGTTGTGAACATAAACCCTGGCTTGAAGCCAGATCGCTGACCAAGAAAAGAAAGAAACCACAAAAAGGACAGAGTCCACCCTTAAACCATTCTGACATTATAAGAAAAAAAAGTAATTTAGATATAAAATAAAATGCTATACTACAAATTCCTTGACCAGGATTCCATGCAAGGAGTTTTGTGCTATGGAATGACTGCTCCTTTATTCAAATCACATCCTCTGGGATCTGCAGCCTTTTCTAACCCATACTTATCCCTGCAGAGGAGCCGCCTTGAAGTAGTAGACACTGAAAGTGGTCATCTGCTCTCCATCCTGCTGCATTCCTGCTCTCTCTTTGGGTGTTCTTCTGTGGAAGCACAAAGCTCCAACCACACTCTCACTTTCAGATAGCTGAATTCTGCTCTCTGTGCATGGTGCTCTGCAAGACACAGGCTCTCCTTTGTTGGACACTGTTCTTGCTCGTCTCATTCAGCTGTCTCCCAGATGCCCCTGCAGGTGTTCTGGGAATCTGATGAAGTACAATTCCCTGGGTGCTGTCTTATGAGGGAGGGTAGGATGTTCACCCAGGAGATGGCAGATGCATCAGATTGGAATAGACCATGTCTCTAGGGAGACACAACAGGGAAAACTGCAAAACAACACAACCATTCTCCTTTCTGCTGCACCTCAACAAGAGGGACCAACTCCCAAAACACTCTGAAAGACCAGCTGTAGGTTTAACTCTTGCCTAAAGCACTGTGCAACTTATGAGCTTGACCATGTCTTCTTGGAGAGGGAGCTTGATCCCTGAGCATGTCTCTGGCTCATGGAAATGTTCAATGAGCCATCAACTCTTGTAAGTTATCACATTTATTCTGTGAAGGCACCTTTAATACACATTATAGACCTAGCATCTGACAAGAACAACATAGTTGGTTTATCTTACTCCAACCAACATTTCAGTGATCCTAACTCACCAGCACAGACTTTACAGAAGTCTTTTTCATTAATTGCAGGCAGAAAATATGGTGGAAAGAATGAGATACTGGTGTTGTCTTCTGCTCTTTCAGCGGAGGGAAGTTGCTTAAGCCTAGCCCAGCTACTGGTTTCAGTTTAAAACCCTTCTTGATGTTTCAGAAGAAGCTAAGAAACTAGAAATTATAAATTTTTGTCATCTGTTCCGATGAACAGATGACAAAACAATAAATACCATTCTCAGACCCAAATTTCACATGTAAGAGAAAAAATTTATCTGTCCAGGTGTGAATTAAAATGGGGGGGGTGGGGGGGAAATAACTCCCTTCCTGACACTATTATAGAAGAAAAATCTTCCAAAGCATGGGGTTACATTGTCCATGAGTTATCAATAAAGACTGCCTTGGATCCTTAGTAAAGAACTTTATGCTGAGTTTCACTGAAGGATGTTATTTATTCTTTCCTCTGCTCCCTGTCCTTGAATCTCTTTCTCTCTGTGAATGTACTGTGAGTACATTATTCATTGATGGGACCTGTGAAAAGAAATTCTATTATGAAATCTAAATCAATTACCTCTATCTATATAAGCCTCTCTGCTAATGTCAGAGAGTCATCTTCTCTCAAGTCAATCACAGATCTGGTAGGTGGGAGTGGAGAGAACATTTACAAACATTCACAAAAGAATGTTTGTAAATTCATCTCTATTGTGAAATTAATGCAAACCACTCAGTGGCTGAACTGGTCGTAGAATTTTCTTTAAGATCTTTGTCTATCCCCACAGTGCTGACATGTATATTCTCCTTAGAATTTGTTAGATATTTATTGTGAAATTATTCCATTTCATTTCAGACTGACTTCACTGAAGATGTAAGCAGAACATTCACAGACTTGTGACATTAAATCAGGACTAAAGTTACAGACAGAGAACATCACACCATAACTCTTTAATAAGACACCGATGTATTTTGGAGTTTTTCAGATAAATGTTGAATTTTTGTTGCTCAATTAACATTGGAAGAATCAATGAAAAGATGCCTACTAGAAGCTTGAAATCTTGTTGGAACCATTTCCTCCACTCCACTTATGAAAAAAAAGCAATCAAACAAACAAGTAAAAAAGAAGGTAGAGCTGACTAAACTGGTATACAGCCTGCTGAGAGTGGAGATTCACCCACAGTAATTCCCAATCTCATCAATATCCTTCAACATACCTCAGAAGAAATGGAATGAGTCTGTGCATGTATTACAGGACTCTTGTGTATAGCCATATTGTCATAGCTATTCGAATGGGCTGCATCCCACAATTTCAGATTTCTGAGGAAAATAGCTTTGAGAAAAGGTGTTGATTAAGATCAAAAATCTTTGGTTGATCCCTCTTTCTGTGCGTTGGGGAAAAGTATGGCTTCTGCATGAAAAAAGTTTGTGATAAGGTACAAGCATTCTGACACTTTCTGATTTGCCCCTCTGTCCCCTACACATAGGCACACACAGAGACAGACAGAGACACACAGACTTCCTCTGCACAACCCCTGGCTGCTCCATATTCTTATACTAAGTTGTTTCACAGTTCATGGCTTGTGCCTGCTTCATGCACACAGGTTATAGAGTTAATAGAAGTGCCTTCAGCATTCTTTGTTTCTCAGCAGGACTTTCTTTTCTTCAGAAGCAATATGTATGGCAGTAACATATTGCCATATGAAGAGGAGTGTTGTTTTTTCTTTTTTCCACTTTTAAGTCTATATAAGCTGATATTGGAGTGAACGTGTTTTATCTCTTTATCCAACATAATTTGTGAAGAAGATGGCCTCAGCAAGTTTTGAAAGCACTTTTTTTCATTTTTTTTTAGTAATCTTTCAATTTATTTGCCCTTTTTGTTTCCTCTTTTTCTATTTTCTTCTGCCCTTCTCATAATTTTCTTTTTAATTATTTCTAAAATGTCATGAGTTGCCTTCTAAAATTAATTGGTCTCCTGCTGTTTCCCTGCTTTCCCGTTCTACATTTACAAGATTCATATTTCCACTTTCTCCCTTTGTTTTGTCCTGTGGAACAAATAGCTTATTTGTTATGCCATTTTTTTCGTCTTTTTCTTCAAAGCTTGGGGAGCTTCAGCTAAGTTTGTGTTATGATACTGTAGAGCTCTGTTGGCTCAATGTGTGTTATGACTTTCTGAAGGACAGTGCACACTGAATGTGCCTCCTGTCATTTCTTACAAAGCAAAACAACAGTGCTAAGAGACTGGATTTTAGAAGACCAAAGAAAATCTGTTTGACAGAGTTCAGGAGCCAGAATTTTTTTTTTCCTGAAAGTTTCAGAATCATTATGGATTCACTTTAAATTAAATACACTTTATTATCTATAAAGACTCCTTAAGACAATTTTTCTGAATATGCAGGGGCTGAATTCTTCTGAAAACTCTGTCCATTAACACCACAAATGAAGCTTCATTTTCTCCACTACACTTCCCTCAAAGTCCATACATCTGCAAGTCTTTAGGAAGCGATTTATTTGCACTAAACACTGTGATTGTAAAAACAAGCCACACTTTAAACAATTCATAAAAAAAAAAAAA
>VZRH01003403.1:436456-461980 GCA_013397555.1 Urocynchramus pylzowi
AAAAAAAAAAAAAAAAAAAAAAAAAGTGCAACAGTCATCAGGGGACTGTCTTTAGAGACGTAATATAGAAAGGTGGAAAGTTGATGTTCAAAGAGTAGAACTGTAAAATGTACCACCAGTCCATTTTTATTTTTCTTTAAAACTGCTATTATGCTACTTTTATACACACTTATTTCCTGAGCTTCTATCTGTATTTGTGGTACTTATTTTTGAAGCTCTTGTACAGATGGTTCCAGGTGTAGCTGAGAAATCTAAAATTACACAGAATCATTTCGGTGAAGTATATCATATCTGAGCCTTTACAAAATCTCTGCACATCTGAGGTCTGAACATTTGCTGGTGTGGACTATGTTGAGAAATTGCAAAGCTGTACAGAGAATTTGTTATGTCTCAGTTCAGTTGTGTCCATTTCAAAACAATAAGTGGACACACCACTCTCCTGTTGAGGTAAACATCACTGTGAGCATGTTGCAAAGAGCCCCTTATCTGTTGCTGAGGGTGGGTATGCAATGCCCTATGGCTGCAGCATCCCATGGTGGGATGTGCATGGGAGACATGGTCTGCACATCCTGCAGCATAGCATGTGCCAGTCAACACCTCCTGGCTTCATACATCCACAGACAACTCCAAATGGATTTCTCTGTAACATTTAGCCTGCTGTGAATGGATGTACACTGCTTAGTAATTTGCATATAAACAGAACATCAGCTTTCTGTAGAAATTGGACCGACCCTATTACTGTTACATGAAGCGCATTTACCTAAACATTGTTTCTTGATATTTTGTAGAATGTTAAATATAGCCATAATTACTAATCACAAAATCTAATTTTCTGCTTGAATTAAGCTACTGCACAACAGTTGTTTTTTTGGTTTTTTTTTTAATTCACAAGACAATAATTTATTATTTGGAAAATTAATATGTCTCATACTTTTCAACATTCTTTTGCAGCAAAAGCCTCATTTAAAATTACTGATTATTCTGCCCAAAGAAAATTTCAGGACGGATTTTCATGTTACTGCTGTTGCCGTTCCTGAATGACTTGATACATGATCAGGTGAGGTCACACTTTTGGAGAAATCTTCTTTGAAGATCTCTATCTAATAAACCAATACAGTGCTCTTAGCCTCCAAACTGAAAATCATTGAAAACATAAAACTTCACCTGCTTAAAACCATATAACCACGTTTAGAGGAAGAATTGATAATGTGTTAAAAAATTTATTAAGAATAATATTTCCTTTTATTTCTTCACTAATGACCTAATAAACAGAAACCTAAAATATGCTCAGTCAGATATACATGTAGAAGAATTTGTATATCTGTAGGTATTTATACTTTCCTGTTTTATCTTGTTACAGTCTATCCAGCATATAATGCCTTTCATATACAGAAAACATATTTAACAATCACCTTTTTCAAAATACTCTCCTGAATTAGTCATTTACCCAGAGAAACAAAGATGTCTCCCTGACTGATATATTGCAAAATACCAATGAAATTTAGTTTTATTAATAAGGATGAGAGCTCGGAGACCACCAAAGAATAGGCATCATTGGAACAGAAAAAAAGTGTTTCTTAGCTTCTAAGACTGTTTAAAACTTATTGTCAAAGACAACATGATATTGAACTTAAGATCATGATTGGGAAATTAGGAATGTAATTTAAATATATATTTCAATACAGAACCAAATGCCAGAGTTACTGGAAGACATGAGGTTCTCTATCAATTAAATCAACAACTGGATGCTGCTGTAAATTAGCTGAGTAAGTTGCCAAGATAAGAATGAAAATTTTGCAGGATTGTTTATCAGACAGTTTGTAGAAAATCTCTCTGCTGGTGTACCATTTTTAACAGATGTGCTTTATAATTCCAGATGAGCTATGGAAGTCCCAAATTACAGGTGAATGTGCAAGAGTCCATAACTCCTAAAATGAGAAGGATTCTTAATAGAAAAAATTACATTAAAGTGTTGAGTCCTACTTTTAATTAGAAATATCTTTAAGCCTGCAGTGCAACTCAATGAAATGGAAAAATCACTTGCTGACTAAAAGGTCAAAAAATCCAAACCATCCATGTAGTAGAGAGCTCTCTTTCCATAATATTGGAAGACTGACTGTATCTTCAAGGATGTAATCCAAATTTAAAGAATTAGTGGAAAATGTTATGGTATCAGAGACTGAGAGTCTGTAATAGGAAAGAATGGAAAGGGCAAAAAATAGATTTGTAGAGGTTAATCCACAACAAGAACAAACATAAGTCCTTGGACAAAATATCTTAACAGTCATTACAATAATAAGAGGGACTATTGTAAATTATAGCCAAGATTTTGGACAAGGTCCATTACTGAAAATAAATCCTCAAAAACACCATAAAGTAGAAAAAAACCAATGGATTTCTGGAGCAATGAAAACATTCCATAAGTTACCTGATTACAACTTTTCATAGTATGAAGTACAAAATTTTGTATTACAGAAGTACATGTGTTTAGAAACTGAACTGGGTAATATCAGTATAAAAAAAAAACCTTTTTAAAGCAATATTTCAAAATCTTTTCAATAACACTTGATTCAAAACTTGATTTTTAAGCCTGCATCATTATTTAAAAATTTAACATTTTATAGTTACTTAAATAAATATTGGAACATTTCTTCTTGGAAATTTAAATTCACTATTTTTAACTGGCATTATAGAGTTTGAAAGTCATGTAGGTTTTGCCACATATTATGCATGCACATCTATCAATTATTGGAGTAATCAGCACTGAGTTGGTAATACACAGTTTGGAGGCTCCCATAACACTGTAGAAACAGGAGTGCTATCCCTCAGTTGAAACAAATATAGCAATAAATAATGAGTATAGCATCACTTCTTGTATTTTGATATGTACTTGATAATTATTTGGAGCCTAAAACTGACAGATAAATATTTATCAGTTATTTAAGGAACAGAGGAGACCATTATGTTTTATTCAGTTTGACATTCTGTGTTATAAAGGTCACACATCTTCACTCTGAGAAAATACGTATTGGAGATATGAATACTAGAGAATACAGATTTATTACATTGTGACAGATTATTTTGGAAGGACAGAAGTGTTAAAGAATATTATATTGGCATGTGATATATATTAGATACAAACAGATGTTTCAACTTTATGAATACACTGTTGCACTACCATGGTCATCGTTGATGGTAATTCAAGCTAATATTTTAAGCCATAAGAAGTTTTGTGATAGTTTTGACCCTGGGAAAAGAGGACTACTTATACACACAGCCACGACCTACAGTGAACGTAAAGGATACCAAGAGGCAACTCTAATCTCAGGTCACACAACAAATTCACACCTTTCCAGCCTTGACATGAAGAAAGGACATAATGAAAGAGACTGACTAAACTCAATCTGCATTAAAGATCTGGTTAGGATGATGAAATAAACTATACCTATTTCATGCTATCAGGCATAATGAGAAAAAAGAAATCTGTAGGAGCAGGACTGTATTAAAGTTCATAAACCTGCCGGGCATAATCACAGTGAGTTACAAATGAATTAAAGACCAAATGAGTGTTCGGAAAGGAAAGGAATATAATGCCACTCTTGAAAAAGATTACCAAGAACTTGACATTCAGTATTTGTTCTGAGTAGATCAGCGGTATCATTAATCTAATAATTATGGCACAAATACTTTTGGCATTGTGTAAAAACACAAATCTGCATCAGTTAATGAGAGAATTGTTGGAAGGTTATTTGGGCACTACAGAAATATTTTTCCCGTAATGTGTTTCCATTTGAGTGTACTTCTATGAAATTATAATAATTAGGGTCAGATATTTTGGTACAAAATTGAAATTAAATTGCCTTAATGTAATTTGCAAAGTCAGATTCTGGGTATTAGTTTTTACCAACTGCCAGGCAGAATTAGTGCTTTCTGACAAATGAAAAAAAATACCATTCTCAGAGTTCTCTAAAACTAACCATGGAGAAACCACAGAGTTTGCTGCATCAATGAACAGAATACATTTATAGGCCATTTTATTTTTTCTTTCATTTACCTCCTTACCCCACATCATTTTGAATGAAGCAAGAAAATGAACACTCCTTGCAGGAGAACTGAGTTCATAACTGTCACAAAACACTGGAAGTCAGCATGATAATGAGCCAATTTGTGTGGAAATGAACTCATTAATGCTAATGTTTTGCTGACTCCCAACTGATTCACAAACTCCTTAACAAAAATCAAAACAGAAGAAGGAGGGGAGGTTCATGAATTTTGGAACTGTTGTGTGAAGAAATAAATGTGTCTCTTCCTTATTCATATTCCAAATTCAGTGATCTACTCTGTGCTCCAATCATCCCATCCCAGAATACAGTCTGGGGAATATCAGTTTGTATCGAAGATATTATAGCTGAATTCGAGAAATACCCACTAGGTAGAAAAGAAAGTATTGATTACTTCTAATTTTTAATTCTTTTCTAACAAAACACTTCTTTACTTTCAAATGAATAGGCTTTTCAGCCTGAAGAAAATAGAAATTTTTATATAAGAAATCTCAGAAACAATTCTGCAAGATATTGATTCTCATACAACACTTCAGATGCATAACAAACCTGTCCTTCATGCAAAAGATGCTTTTACCAAGGTTATTTCCAGGTAGAGTATACCAGTATCACCAGTAATTTCAAATTCAGAAATACAAGAATAATTTTTTCCCTTAAAATAAACCCACAAAAACCCACAGAGCTGCTGAGGTACAAAGGTAAAGCACGAAGTTTTGTTATCTCAGAGGAGTATTGAGAGTTTTATCACTACAAGCTGCAAAATATTAGAAAGCTTCTACTGCAAAGCATATTCGCAGAGCTGGAGGTCACAAGGTATGTGCAGTTCAGATAAACATTTCAACTCTTAACTCGGAAAGATTAGACTGTAAATCTTGCTTGAGTGCTTGAATAAAGAACTGCAGAAGTGCATCACATGAAGTTACAACTATTTTATGAAGATTAGAATAAATTTTTAAGACTTATGAAGATAAATTTGCATTGAGTTTGTTTTTAAATTGATATTTATTAGATTAGGTTAAGATGATACAGGGTTCAATTAGCGCTTAGTAATTTATAATTATTTTATCTACTCTAATTCATACTTAAAGGCTCTAATTAATTAAAATTTTAGAAAATCATTCTTCTTGATTATGCCAATTACTTCAGTCAAAACTGCACTACCATTTATTTTTATAGGACCACAGTCAGTACAATTAATTGTATTTCTTTGCTACTGAACTACATATCTAGCAAGGAAGAGAGAAAAATTATTTTAGCAAACACACTTCTTTTATTTCCTAAACAATATTCAACATTTATAATAATTTTCTAAATGTGACAGCTGTACAGTGATGCCATGTTTCACAGAATCTATTTAAATTAATAATTTTTAATGGGTTTTGGTTGGTTGGTTGGAGGTTTTGTTTTTTCTAACATCAAAACACCTTGAGTGGATCAAAGTTCTTTGAGTTAATATCTGAAGTGAGGATCACATATATAGGATCATTCATATATATATATATATGATATATATATATATATATCATATCTAGGATCATGACCACCTCCTAGACAGAAACCTAGAACTACCAAACAGTTCTTTATCTCTTTGCTAAGGTAAAATATCACAATTTATTTTCCTTTTCTAATCAGGTTAGAAATTCCAAAATTGTTAACTTGTTGAGGATCTAAATGAAGAAGATTAAACAGCGTAGTTAAGGGAAGTAAATGGCAGTGACATAACTACCTGTAATTTCATTTCTTTTTTTTGTGGTTCCTTAAGGCTAATTTTTAATGATTTGTACTGCACTGTTGTGCTGCTGAAAAATCATGCCAGAAAACATTCTGACCCTGCAGCATGACTCTGAGATAATTGAGTTAATTTTAAGCAAGTAGTACCATAAAGTAGACAAAGGAACACATCCAGGGGTCCATAAAGGCTGTTTTTTTAATTATCAGAATAAGATAATTTTATTCCAGTGGAGGCATCACTCTACTATGACATTTTATTTACATACCTGAGAGATATTTGAGTCATACTTTCTTTCATACTAGAAGAGTAATCAAATGGCAACTATATTTTCACCAATCAGCCTTACACATTGAGGACATGACCTGCTCTCAAGATCGCTGTTTTTCAGTGACAACAGTCCCAAAACCAAGCAGGCTGCACAACGCATTACTTTTACTTGCCACTAAACCTCCAAAGTCTTTCCTGAAACTTGGGTTTCCCCACCATTTGCATCATGTGACAAAAGACCAGCAGAAGGGAAACGTAGCCAAAAGTCTCTAGTGTACTGCAGACAGAATAGGGAGCATGGCTTGCAGCCTGTTTTCTGCCCACTTCCTTTTTTAAGGAGAGGGAATTTTTTGACACTGTAACTTGAAATGTGATAATTTTGACAGCAAAAACATTTCCCGGAGCAGAGAGTTGCAAAGGGTCACCTGTGTGCAAAAGTGGTTTACTCACGAGCAAATACTATCAAGAAATACTTTTCCCCCAAAGTGCTCTCATTGTAATTCTATCTGTCAATACCAGATGAATATGTGACCACGCACTTTATTCACTCAGCAACAGTCAGGTAATGATCAGTGGCTTTATGTTATTCTTTCCAGTTTGATTTGTATGCTGTGTGACATTCAGCTTTTGCAGCACAGAATGGGTGGAAAAAAACCCACCTAAATTCCATTTCTGGGAGCTTCTGAATTCTATTGCATTTCAATAAAGATTCACCTGCACACAGAGCAGCTGATCTACAGAAGCATATTTTGCACAGCTGGAACACATTAAAATATAAAATGTTATTTCAATGATCAGTTTCACCCCTGTGCTGTGCAGAGAAATATCTTCCAGATAAGCTTCAAAAACACATACTTTAGCACTAGAGCAGATACAGCAGTTTATGCAGATGGATAAAAGAACTATAATAATCTTGTTAGGAGAAGTTATATCATAGATAGAATTTCTTTGAGTATTTAAGACTTTATTTATAATCTTCATAAATCACCTGAACAGACAATCCTACTTTGAAAAGCTTAAACTTGCTGACAAACCAAAACTGCAAACATCAAAAAAAGTAGAACCAAGAGTTAAGTAAGCAATTCCCACTGTAGACAGGGAAAAGAATTGGATTATTATGTGCACCAGATGACTACTGTCATATTAAAATAGTATTGAGACATCTGAAAATCACTGATTGCTTAAAAAGAGAAAATAGGTGGGCCCAGCATGACCTCTGTCTATCAATACTCCCCCCCATGAAGGGGCTGGGGTGGGCAATATCCTACACAACCAGGCCAGTTGACCCAAATTAACCAAAGGGATATTCCTTACTATATGACATTAGCTCAAATATAAAAGCTAAGGGAGGGAGGAGGAAGGGAGGGCATTTGTTATTTTACAGTATTTGTCTTCTGGAACAGCTGCTATGCCTGCAGAAGCCCTGCTTCTCAGGAAGTGTCTGAGCATCATTTGCTGATGAAAAGTAGAGATTAATTTTTTCCCCCTTGCTTATGCATGTGTGAGCTTTCATTTTTTTTTCTTCAATTTACTGCCTTATCACAGCCTACTAGTTGCTTTCATCTTATTCTTCTCTCCCCTGTCCCTCTGGGACAGGGAGTGATAGAGTGGCTTGGAGGGCAGCTGGCATCCAGCCAAGGTGAACCCACTACAGTGACCACCATTAACATATAAACAGAGAACAGAACCAGAAGTTTTGTCTCTTTCCCTTTTATCTACTGTTAAAAAACAAACATCTGTCTGTATGACACAGAGCATTGTCAAAGGAAAAGCCAAGTGAAAACCTTGGATACATCAAGCAAAAAACATTTTAATATAAAATATAAATATAAACAATTTTTCTGCTTGTATTTAGAATCATTCAGATACTCTTTTTCCTATAAATACTTTTTGTTCTTCTAAACTACATAAACAAAATTATGTAACCAAATGACTATAAATAAATAAATAACACACACCTCATTCATCTCTGGTGTTTTCAGAAATACAAGAATAAAAAACTTAGATTTTGAAAATATCAGAAATTTTGTTCTATCCACATAAAATATAGCCTTCTGAAACTACTCTATAACTCCAGTTTGACAGGAAAAAAAAAATCACCACCCCTTACAAAAACATTCAATTAAATAATTTTGTTTCCACTTGGAAAGATCACTTATCACACTCTCTTTTTCAAAACATTTTCTTTACCTTGTACCTAATTAATTTAAACTTTACTCATACAGGTCTTGAATGACAGTCCTTAACACCTATTTTGAACTAAGGAGGATAATGGACAACCATACTGCCTCTCTAAGGATTTTCATACATAGGGAAGATCATTTGCAGAAATCTAGGGTGTAAGTTTATAGCAGAGTCATCACTTCCCATTATTTTCACCTGCAAACACTCAGAGCTCTGTATCAGTGCTCATGGGGTGTCAGTGTCATGTGTCATGCTTGCCAAGTGGAGTAAATGGCCCCATGAAAAAGGCACATAGCTTGTAGAACAATTTTTCAGGCTGGTAGTCAATAGTGAGTCTCTGTTTGGTCTATACTGCTGAGCTTTATTGGACAAAAACTGGTAGAAATTCTCCCCAGATTGTGGACATTGCAGAAATGTCATCATTCCTCAGAGAAGTTCTCCAGGCTGTTTATTTCATGTATAGATGGTCACAAGTGGACTGCATATCTTGGACAACTGTTATGATTACTGGGTGAGTCTTTTCTGACAAATTTTTCTTGTCTTCTCTATGTCTCTGTAGGCATCCAGGAAAGCTAGAAGTAAAAAGACCAATAACCAAACAAACAAAAAAGCAAAGAAAACAACAACAGTGAAAGAACCCCCCATGCAATCCTCATTCTTTTTACTATATCCTCCCCCTCTCTGTAAATTGGTTCCCATGTTGCATTCTTATTAGTGAACTGAATGATATCTGCCATTTCCCCAGGATTAATTCTTTACAGAGATGCAAGATAAAGGTGGAGGGAAAAGGGGAAATTAACATATAGTTGTAACTCAATCTATAGACCTCCTTCAGGAGTGTTCAGCTGTCTGAAGTTTATCACGGTAGCCAGTGATCAAATACCAGCAGGCTCCTTAGATGATAATTAAAGATTAAATAGATAACCTAATTCACATCCTTCTTATGGAATTTGATGCCTAAGACTGACACTATTCTTCATCAAGATTCCTCCTAGAGATCTATAATCCTCATAGATCATACTCCCATTTGAGCTCAGTTTTCCCTTTAAAATCTGCTTTTTAGCTTTGGCACATCTAAAGGTTTTGGCAACAAGGATCTATTAAGGCTCTGTTTAATTATTCAGTCCTTTCTTTCTTGATATGAAAATGAAAAAACTTTACAATTACTACAGTGTGTTTCAAAGGACAAAACTATATAAACAAAAAGGCCCATATATGAACCTGATTCCCCTTCTGTGCAACCTGTGCTATTCACAAATACAGACCTTATTTCCTGTTTCAGAAATTACCAACAGGACAGTGATTTTAATGGAAGTTATGATGTTAAAATTGTATACATTGAGAAAACGATTGTGTTTTCAAAGTGTGTTTTCGCATTGCTGTTCTATGAGACACTGAGGATCACTGTTCCCCTAGTCAAATGAACCAGGAGGCTCCCAGGTCCTTCTGAGACTTTGATCTCATGTTATTTTGTATTTCTGAGTCAAAATTTACCTCTTGATACCACTTGCTGGTAGCATTAAATCAGTATAGGTTTTGCTCTGAAATGATGTCTCTATTAAGAATAAATTATAGACTCTTTTCTTCTTTTCATTTACCAGAAGCAGCTATAAATGAACCATATTCTTTTCTTCGCTTTCTATCATGGTCTACTATGGTAAATAACCTAAAATTTAAAAGAAATTAAAATAAGTATTTAAATAATAGTTTGGTTTTCTTTTTTTTAAGTAGCTTTAGGAAGAGATTAAATTTTAACAGTGGTTAAAAAATACCTTTTTGTTCTTCAAAACTGATCTCAGTTTGTTTTTAAATTGGTTTAGCAAAAGTGCAACTTATAATATGTGATTTCTACTCAAAATCTATCCACAAGTAATTTGGTTTAATTTGTAAAACATCACAGTCAGATTTCAAACTGCATCATAGCCATTACTTGTTTATCTATTTTTTAATAAAAATAATAGAAATCAGTTCCAATGGGGAAAGAGAAAAAAAAACCAAGCACTTGCTAATGAAAATTACAGTGTATGGTTATGCTAGAGCTCAGTTAAAGCCCTATAGTTTACTGTAGGAAGAAGAGGTCAGTAGGTGATAGCATCCACATTCTCTTGTGACAACACTGTTGTGTCTGCAGTCAGACTATCATGAGGTGATAGAGATTAAAACATTAAAAGCTTCTCACAAAATAAAGTTGACAGAGTTTCTCAGCCTCAAACCTAGTGTTTTTGAAAACTCTGTGTATTCTTAAACCAGAAAATGTATCTTAAGAATAAATAAGGCTTACACAGTTCTGAATCTGAATTCACTAGAACAAATTTTATATGCATTAAAATAATTGTTTAAGTTATTATTTATCATCATAAGAAGCATTAGATAAAAAGCAGCTAGTTAGTTAAGAAACAAAATCATAGCTCTTTACTTCTCTAGTTTGAAAATTAATCCTACTAGCTTTCTTCACTGTATTTCTAATAAATAAAGAATTATTACTTTATGTATCTGGCCTCCATCATACTTTTTTATATCAGAGTAGTCTTTTGTAAAACATGGGGATTGGCAGGGAGATGACATAAACACAACTGTAGCCAAGATATTTTCCTTAACTTTGTATATTTACACCACTAACATTTGAAACATTAAAATGAAGACATTTATAAATTATGTGTATTGTAAATTATTTAACATCTGAAGAATTTAAGAAGAGATGCAACATAATTGTTGTTACTGTCTCTTCTAGAAACTGTTAGTTAAATCAAGGGAAGTCAGATTATTGGTTCCAGTTGCTTTTGCATCAGTCCCTAAGATACTTTAAACAACCAGCAAATCAAATTTTATCTTAATATTTCCCTTCACAATTTTTTAATGAATTATGTTTATTTTAACCTTCACAAATGAGATTAAAGCTCCGTTTTAACCAAACAAATGCATAGACCTAAGTGAAACTTGACTATGAGTTTGCTACAAGTAATTCTAGGAAACACAGAGAGTAGTAACTACAAAATTTTGTCATTATCTGAGCAGTCAGTATGATTGAGTGACAAAATGAAGTCAATGGGTTTTCATCAATAACTCACCTAACCCATAGGAATGTGCAGGATATTCAATATACTGTCTTCCGACATCACAAGATTTACAGAAACACCTGCTTAAGTAATTTTATGCTTATTCACTTGGGAAAACAGGCAAAGATTAAAGACTAACAGGCTGTCAAATGTATTTTTCCTTTACTTTAACATTTTCTGTCCTCTAGTCCTCTGGAAAATAGTATCAGTGAAAACAGTAAAACAGCGTTTATTTTTCTGGCTGAAGAATGACTAAGTTTATTTCTTAGTTTGACACAATTAATTAACTATTTAAATATTCTCAAGTGAAGGATCAGGATGGCAATACTTGGCCTCAATCACATTTCACCTTTTGAGTCCTTGCAGTACCTGTACATAATATTGCTATTGATATGTTAGCTAGAGCTTAAGAAATAGTGATAATTTCAGCGACATTAATTATGACTTCCCATTCAGAGGCTGACAAGAAAGAGTTAATTAGTACCTTTTTGCTCAAGATAAGGATTTCTAAGAATGCCTATGAACTTACAAATAATTAATTGAACTGTATGTTACCTACAAGATCTGATCTATTGAAACAGAGGGGTTTTTTTTTTTTGGTTTTTTTTTTGTTTTTTCACAAAGATTGAAAGAAGGAAATTTTTTAAAGGATTTTGAATTGAAAGCTGAATTCCTACACATTTTCCATCAAGGTCCATTTTTTGAGTTTTGAAAATTTAAGTCCTTAATAAAATAGTCCAGTTTTATAAAATCTGAAAGGATCTATGGAGTACAAGAGGAAGAAGCTGCCCAACAAGCCTTGGCTACGGAATTGTATTAAACACAGGTACAGTGGCTTCCACGTAGCACTGTGTTAACCAGTCATTTGTCATGTTTCTGCAGTGTCAAGAACATTAGACACCCAGTCTCAAATGTGCCCCATGTATTATCCCTGAACCATAATCAGAATTCTAAAGAAAATCAAGAATTAAGCCTTAAAATTATGGATTTCATGAGGAAAAAAAAAATCTTTTTTTTAAATTTATTTTTGCAATCTCTTGTTGTACTCATAAATATCATGTATTTTACTAACTTGTATTTATTTGCAAGACACTACCCTATCCTTTGGCAATTGCTAGCAGAATCCAGTTCAAGAAGATTTAAAAGCTCACACCAATGGATAATTGTATGATTATAATTAAATGTATAATATTAGCCTCAAAAAACTATAATAAAGAGAAAGAGATTTTCCTTAGGTTTGAGAGCAGCAGGGAAGTATTGGTGAACTGGTCACCTGTGATACAGAACCAAAGTTATCCAAAAATGCAGTGAGCTACATATTATTGGCAAGGATAGGAAAAGATTCAAGATATTAATTAAAAAGTTATTTTGCAGGGAGATATTTCCCAGGGTCCACTAGGGGAATGATTCAGGTACCCCGTAAAGAGGTATGGGAAGACCATGTTAGTTTAGTTAGTTTCTAGTCAAATGAAAGCTGACAAGACATTATTAAGGAAAATATTAAAGAATAACACGAGTACACAGTTAAGTAAATCCTGTAATAATATGCAGAAGCATACACCGATAATGAATTAATTTGATTTAATTTGTAATCCTCGTGAGTAAAAGCTATGACACATTTTAATGGTCTGTGGTACAGAACTCATTCCATTTTCTCAGATCATCTAGGAGTTTTACTTCTTAAATATACTATCAATGCAAAAACTTGGGATATTGGCAACATCCATGGTATTTTGTCTTTCTAGAGTATGTTAGACATATCAATTTTGTTTTTCACTACACATCATAGGTTCATTGCAAAACTTAAATTTAGGCTGTATTCTACAAGCACTTCTACATCTAAATTTCTGTTATGTGCACTTAAAGAATTTTGGATTATTTGGATGATAGAGTAAGATTTCCGTAAGATTTCCAAACTTACTCTAGATTGTACCTGTCTGTAAGTGTATCACCCTGGAAACATAATCACAATGCTTTCTTCCATTTCACATGTGATGCTAAAAATAGTTATGAAAAAACCCCACAATGTCTTTCAGTCATTGAATCTTTGTTTGTTTGTTTGGGTTTTTTATAATTTAGGAAGGTCAAAATGGGAACAAATACAACTAACAATTACTGCAGCTACTCAGCTGAATTACTGTGTTTGCTAGCAATTTTGCTTCATTTTTCAGCCAAATCATTGTTCTGTACTGACACAGTTAAAATGGCCTTTCCTCACAAAGACAACAAAACCAGCTTTTTCACCTCTGAGCAGGTAGTGAGATTGAACTCAGTTCTTACATAAATTCATTTCAAATGTCTAATTATTTTTGAAATTTAAAATGGGACAAGTTAGTGAAAACACTATTTTGGGAATGGACAATCATGACTGTAGAATATGAGGTTACCTGATAGAACCCTTTCTGCCTCCCACAGGCTAAGCTGTTCTGCATAGCACTGCAGCTGCCTTCAGAGGCAGATGATCCATCACCTCCTCAGCGGGCGGTATGGGAAATAAGAAACTATAAGATGGAAAAGGAACAATAATAACTGCAATAATAGCTGCAAAAAACCCTCCCAGTAATAGTCAGTATTTGCAAGGCAGGGATAATGTATTCTATCTCAAACTTGCTGAGTTTGCAAGCCTTGCGAGGCTGTATTTTGACACACGCTGAGATTCAAACCATTCAGCAAAGGATAAGGAAAGATATGACTTTCTGCAAGACCTTTTCACAGACCCTGGTGGTAAATTGAATATATATGCTGATTTCAAATAGACTTAAACCCTCTGCCCACATCCAAAACAGAACTCAAAACTTAAGAACTAGTGTTAAGGCTACAAAGATGAGGGTGAATAAATTTTTATCCATCTCTGATGGTTTGTATTCCCAGTTTATTCAAGAAAGTTTCACCAGTACACATTTGCAGAAGGAACAGGCTTGCATTCTATTTTATGCTCTCAATGTGTCAGATCATGATTAGCTCTAAAGAATCCACTCTGCTACTTCATTCCCTGTTAATTTATCATAAAGCAGTAGCTCAGCAACCTCATGAGTTACACATTCCCACACATGTGACAATATAGGAAGTTGAATTCAGATAAAAGTAGGAAGAAGAGGAAGGGTGAATTCTGTCTTTCCTGAATGGTTTCAAGGATGCCTCCAGGAAATGTAGTTTCTTAGTTCATTTGCTTCTGTTCTGTGACTGCTTCATGGATAATAAAAGAAGCCGATATAAGGAGCCTTGAAATTACTATCTGGAGTTTTTCCCTTGCTTGGATAATGACATTGGGTGCTTGGATTGTTCAGCAGTTTATTCAGAATACTATGGTGTTTTGAAGTCCACAGGAATTTCAGCAATTACCAACAGTTTTTCCTCTTGCTGAACTTTATCTTCCAATGAAGTGATAATGAATACACATTCATTGATTATTGCTCCAGGGGGAGCTTGGGCCAGGGACTCACAAAATTGAGAATTGATACTTTTCAGACATACAGTCATTTGAGAGTTTTCTTTTGTACTTGAAGATATTTAATTTCATGATAATAACCAAAGGTAAAAGCAAAACCAAAAGTAGCATCAGTTAGTAATGGTGTCAAGGAAGATTTGCCATTGATATTAATATATGCTTGTGTTATGTGTCATAGAATTGGGAGAAACTTCATACATCATCTAGTTCATTCTCCAATCCAAAATATACTTAAACCATTTAAAATAATTTGGGTGTAAAAATATGAATGATGAATATTCAAAAATGTCAAGGAAACCTTATCCAGCGCTTACCCAAAGCTATTACAGAATATTTTGTGTAAGGAGCTCTTGGATTAACTGTCGTAATCCAGTATTGTCTTTCTGTACTGACATCAGAGAAAAGTATCTTGGTAGTATTTTGCAGGTAATTTCCAAAGAGAAAAAAATTACAAGAATTCATGAGATACTGTTACAGTTTCAACCAAATATAAAAGTTCAAGATTGTCTAAACTCTGAAGAAAATCTTCATCTCATCCTTAAATTGGATTTGTTATAGCTGAGACAACAGCTTGCTCTGGTGTTGCATCAAGACTTACTGAAACCAGGAGACAAAGCACTAAGTCTTGGAGCACAACCCAGCAAGCAAAGGGCAGAAAAGACAGGATAAAGTGCAAAAGTTATGCAAACAACCTCATGTACTCACAACGTTTTTTGACAAACAATCATAAAGAATAGTCACTGACTTTCATAAAGAAAAGAAATATACCTATTTGGTTACTGCTGAGTATTCTCTAGTTCTGTAGAATTCTTACTTCTCTTTGGAACTGTAAGGAACTGAAAACCTAAAAAACATCTTTCACTGGGCATTTCAGAAGAAACCTGCAAAAACAGCAAGTCACAGTTGGCTGCTTTGGCTGTTTTAGTGACATGGAGTGATTTCAAACATACTACTTCCAACAACTAACACCTGCAATGAAAAGGAGTGGTTGAGATACCAAAAGAAATTATTGAGAAAAGTTGAAAATTAAAGCTTGTATGAAACATGCTTGTGACACAAGTACAGGTTAAGCCAAGTTCAGAAGACTAGATGAACTGCTGAAAGAATATTGCTGCCAAACTTAGGCACTCATTTTGAAAGGACAACTAGCCAGATGTGACCCTCTTTTTTTTTTTTTAATGTCTAAATAACACCTGATATTTCCCCCATTCAATCTCTGAGAAAAATCCTAATAAAAATGAATGAGAGAAATATGAGAGAATCGATGTTGCTACTGAACATTGTGCTGCACTGCCTCCATGCTTGACACCAGCAAAAGTTTGTTTGTATAAAAGAACAAGAAGTCATTTGCTTCAGCTCTAAGGCTAGCTGAATTTCAATGTCCAGTCTTAGATGGACATTGATTCAAGAACGAGCTTCATAATTGTGAGTAGTTATTTGAAGGGACAGTCCCAAAGACTAATATAAACTTCATAAATGTAATTATGTAAATTAGTCCCAAAGACTAATATAAACTTCATAGATTAGATAAATAACCCATCAAAACAAAAGACAAACAGCCTAGAAAAATAGGAAAGTTGCCAAATTATCCTGGATGATTTTGAATTTTGTTATTAATTCACAAAGGAAAAGTACTTTACAGTAACCAGCTGGAAGACATGAGGCTAGAAGAAAAAACCTAATAGGGTGGCACTGGAAATAATACTTAATATTTTTTCCTCATGGCAATAAATTCCATAGTCAGCACTGAAGAAACTGACTTTTCTTTGATTATGTGTCACTATTCTTTGAAGCAAAATAAATCAGCTTACACCTTTCTGCAGCAGCTGGGCTACTTTGGGCGCCTCCCTTTACATATACCTGAGCTATAGCTGTCCTCTAGAGCACACAGTGAAAACTCACTTGAAAAATATACTAGTAATTGCCTTTAAAATAGCTCCAGATATTTTCAAGATATTAAAATAAAATTATGTCTTTAATCAAGTTACTTCTGTGGTTTACATATGTACAGATGTTGAAATTTACATTGTCCACATCCATCTCCTCCAAATAAACTTGGTTTTAAATTTCTAGGGGCTGAAACTTTTGTATAGGAGTACTCAATTCTATTTTTGCTTGATATTACTTCTAAAGAAAAAGTCTTGTGATTTATTCATTGCAAAGTAAGCCTATTAAAGTGTCAAAGGTTGAGAAATGAGAAATACTGGTACACTTATCAAAATATTTCTAGATGGGACATGTTGTGTTACAGTTTAAAAAAAGATTAACTGAACGGGATAATTTATAGTGACTACTTTTAGATACACTGATTGTAATTTAACTTGCCTGTATAGGATGTTTTGGGGGAGGACTGAGAGAAAGCTATTTAATTAGCACAGTTGTCTTTGTGGTAGCATATAGTTTCTTTTAAAAATCATTACTGTATTTATATTTGGTATCATCACTATTAACAGTGATTGGGAAAAGAATCTAATGAAACTATGATGAAAATAAAATTGGTAATATATTATTATGTAGTGCTCATGGACATTACTTTTAGCTCAGTGGAATTGTGTCAGCGTTTGCTGATATTACAAAGTGGAAAGTAGCTCTGAACATTCAATGATAGTTCTCTGTTAGAGAGCTACATAAAAGATTTCCTTTATAGTCCAGACTAGAAAATCCCTTATGGTTACTGTTTGCATCTCTGTGATAATAATTTTTGCCATAAGGTATTTTCTACAGGAGTTTAATTTGTGAGTGATAAGTGTCGAGTATGAAGTGTCGGACCTTAAATTTTCTTGCACCCTTAAGTTCTCTTGCAGATAAAGCACTTACTGAAATCTCAAAATTGAATTTGACTGATTTCAGTCAAAATTTAGACAAAAGGGCTTGTTCACTCCTGGTCTCCCTTTCATTATCACTTGTTATCCAAAGCTATGTGGGGCTTTGACATCACAGGGAATTTGAAGAGGAGTTTAATTTTTTTTCTCTATTTTTTTTTAAATCAACAGGTTGCTGAAATAAAAAGTTCAGATATTCAGATAACCAATATTATTCAAGAGAGAATAGTAATTTCATTGATGTTTGGGGGAGATCTTTTTTTTTTTAATTAGGAATGTTCATGTTGTTTGGTTGTTTTTTTTTAAATTTCTACTTCCTGTACTTTGCCCAGCAACTCACAGAATCACAGAATCACTAGGGTGGAAGAGATCTTTAAGATCATTGAGTCCAACCCATGTCTTAAGATCTCAACTAAACCATGGCTCTGAGTGCCACATTCAATCTTTTTTAAACCATATTCAGGGATGGTGACTCCACCACCTCCCTGGGCAGACATTCCAGTCTTTTATCACTCTTCAATTCCAGTACTTTATCACTCTTTCTGTAAAAAACTTTTTCCTAATATCCAACCTATATTTCCCGTGGCTTAGCTGGAGACTGTGTCCTCTGGTTCTGTCAGTTGCTGCCTGGAGAAAGAGACCAAACCCCACCTGACTACAACCTCCTTTCAGGAAGTTGTAGAGAATGATAAGGTCACCTCTGAGTCTCCTTTTCTCCAGGCTAAACAACCCCAGCTCCCTCAGTCGTTCCTCACAGGGTTTGTGTTCCAAGCCCCTCACCAGCCTCATTGCCCTCCTCTGGATGCGTTCAAGCCTCTCAATGTCCTTCCCAAACTGAGGGCCCAGAACTGGACACAGCACTCCAGGCTGTGGCCTCACCTGGCCTCGGCCAGGTGTGGCCTCACCAGGGCCAAGTACAGTGGGAGAATGACCTCCCTGCTCCTGCTGGCCACACTATTCCTGACACAGGCCAGGATGCCGTTGGCCTTCTTGGCCCCCAGGGCACACTGCTGGCTCATGTTGAGCCGGCTGTGACCAGCACCCCCAGGTCCCTTTCTGCCTGGGCACTGTCCAGCCACACCGTCCCCAGCCTCTAACACTGCAGGGGGTTATTGTGGCCAAAATGCAGGACTCAGCACTTGGACTTACTGAACTTCATCTTATTGGGCTCTTCCCATACATCCAACTGTTCCAGGTCTCTCTGCAGAGCCCTCCTACCCTCCAACAGATCAAAACATGATCCTAGCTTAGTGCCATCTGCAAACTTGCCAAGGAAAGACTCAATCCCCTCATCCATGTCATCAATAAAGATACTGACCAGAACTGGTCCCAGCACAGAGCCCTGAGGGACACCACTGGGGACTGGCTGCCAGCTGGATGCAGCACCATTCACCACCACTCTCTGGGCCTGGCCATCCAGCCAGTTCCTAACCCAGCAAAGAGTGCTCCTGTCCAAGCCATGGGCTGCCAGCTTTTCCAGGAGTACGCTGGAAACGAAACTTGCCCTTACTTTACTCAAATACCTATGTATGCAGTCTATTTCACAAATACATATGCAAGAAAGAGTCTGACTTTTAGACTAAGAATTGTAATTTGACTGCAATTATACTTTAATTTCAGAACTGTTGGCTGCAGGAGGGAAATGCTGGACCTTCAGAAAAAAGCTTCTATTTATATGTCAAATGTTTAAGAAACAGATATTTTCCTCTATTAAACCCAGACTGTCAGATACCTGAGAAGAATTGCATCACACAAATACTACCCTGTCAAAGCTAGTCTTTGTTATACCCTCTGTGGTTCACAGCAGTTGTAATATGATTTTGTGAATAAAACTGATTGTCCCTCTTACCTTTGATTTACCTTTGTGGATTCCATCAAATTATCTGAGCAACCAAAAAAATATGGTCTGAAGTAGGATCATAGAAATTATTTTCTTTCTTATATAATAAAAAGATCAAGTGAGAATCATCTGAAGTTAACAAAGTAATATTAGAACATAAATGGTTGGAAAAATGAGACTACACTATTTTCCCTAAGAAAAAAAATAAAATGTAAGTGAAAGTGATATCAACCATAGCTGTAATGTTTTCTTTGAACAATAAAAAATCTGAAAACATAAAAGCTGTCCAGACCTGTTATTCTTACGGTCAGCTTAATTTGCCACTGGATTTAAAGTTTATAGTCACTTAGAGGAATTCAGGGCTGCTATTTGATCATGCTTAGCATCAGTGAATAAAAGATAGTTTCATTCAGTAATAAATATATTGTGCATATATACAGTCATTCATTTGAACCATTTTTACTGAAGCTGAAAAAATCTGTAAGAAGCAATGACTTTAAAAATAACCAAAAAAAACCCCCAGCAAACCAACAAAAAGGGACACATTAGATAGAACAGAGAATGGAAATTACATTCTCAAATACAAAAAAACAATTTGACAAGATTGTAACACAATCCATACAGTTATAAAATTGTGATAGTAATTAAAAATTGATTGTCAAGTGGTAGAAAATAAAACAAGATGTCACCAACCATAAATCTCAAGGAAGAATAACAAAGATCGCAAAGCTGGAATCTTAGGACCCCTGAGATGTGAAAATGTCTGCTGTTCCATGTGTACTTCTGGAAGTTCATTATGGACTAGAAAAATCTTGGCAAAGCCATTGCACTAGATGAAGATGGTATGTTACAAATCAGATTAAAAAGTAAAACAGTTATTGTAAGTATTTCTGTACCATAACTGCAATAAAACAATGATAATATTCTACCCAAAAAATAAAGAAAAAAGGAAAAAACAATTCACCATAAAGTTAGCCATATTTCATATTTTTAAATATTTTAAAATATTTATTTAAAATATTTTTAAAATATCATAGAATCCCAAAATGGTGTGGGTTAGAAGGGCCTTAGAGATCATCTAGTTCCAATTCCCCTGCCATGGACAGGAACACCTTCCACTATACCACGTTGCTCAGAGCTCCTTTCAACACTTGCAGTGATGGGACATCGACAGCTTCTCTGGACAACCCATTCCAGCACTTCCCCTCCCTCACAATGGAGGACATTTTCCTGATATCTAATATAAAAGTCCTCTCTTCCACTTCTAAGCCATTGCCCCTTGTCCTGTCACTGCATGCCCCTGTAAATAGTCTTTGCCCATCTTGTAGGTCAAACAATTTGATAATCAAGACCTGAATATTAAGCTCACAAGTGTCAAATATGGTAATAGAAGATATTTTAAAGCCCACTTATACTATTAAAAAAAAAATTACTTAGTTGAAAAGATTTAAAAAGTAGTACAGGTTAGCGCTTAGAAAAGATAAGACTGAAGTTTAAATGGTAAAGTAGTCATTGTAAATGTATCAGATTTATAGCAATTTGGGGTTGCCTGGAATACTAATCAATATATAATTAAGAAAGACAATGATGTACTGGAGCATGTCCAGAGACAAAGATGGTAAAGGGTTCCAAGTGCAAGTGTTTTGAGGCTGAGGGAGCTGGGGGTGCTTAGGCAGGAGGCTTAAGAGAGATCCCCTTGCTCTTTACCCAAAAGGACGTAGCAGCAAGGTGGGGATTGATCTCTTCTCCTGAGCAAGAAGTGATAAGACAAGAGGAAATGGCTTCAAGTTGTACCAGAGCTTACTTAGTTTGGCTATTAGAAAAAATTTCTTTACAGAAAATGTTGTCAAACATTTGAACAGGCTGCCCAAGTAAGTGATGGAGTTATCCTCCTTGGAGGCATTAAGAAGCCTTGTAGAAGGGTCACTTAGAAACACGGCTTAATGATGGACTTGGCAGTGCTGTATTAGCAGCTGGTTTTGATGATCTTAAAGGCCTTTTCCAAACTAACCACTTCTATGTTTATGTGCTTGACAAGAGCAGTAATATATCTTTTGTTGCTCAAATCTTCCATAAAAAAAAAAAAAAACCAAAAAAAAAACCAAAAAAAAAAACCAGTAAAAATTAATTGTTGAGATTGACACACACACACAAAAAAAGATGTTACAGAAAACAGGGAATTATCCATATTTAGGTTAGCTTGGGTCAAGTCTTTGTGATCCAACACAAAGTATTCATCCAGCAAAGAGCCACACAGACTACAGTTACAGAAGTGATAAGTGCTCATGGAAGATATTTTGCAGAAGTTATTGGGATGCTTTGCCCCAGAAAGCTTTCTCAAAAGCATTGCTACAACAGCCAATAACTATTACAAATGGTCTCTTACCTGATAAGGCAGAAAACAAAGCTAACAGCTGTGTTGCATGTGTAAACAACAGATAACTGAGTTCTAAGTCATTGCCTAATTTACCCAAAGCCTAAGCTTTTGACTTCTAAGAAATTTTTACAGACTAGACTCTCTGCCATACCCCCAAAAAAACTAATTATTTAAGGATTAATAAATCTCTTAATCTTGCAGGCAAATTAATATTAATATCTAAATGACAATCTCAAAGTCACTCAAAAATCTTGTCTTGTTTTCTCTACAGATTTATCTGTAGAAATTCACTACAGATCATTCCCTGTGGCATATTCCTGTAAGGGGAAGAATTAAATTCCTGAGAAGGTAAACTAAAGCAGAGATCCCCAGTAAGCTGCACTAGTCATCAGTCCTAAGAAAGCATGTTAGTTGTGCTTCCTTCTACTGTGTGAGCTTGGGGCATCAGAAAAAGGATACATCAAAGTAATAATGATCTAATGACTGCTGTTGTCCCCATGTGATGTCTTGACCATCCTATGATAAATCATCCTGTCTGTATTTTTGATTTAAAAGTTCAGGAGAAGAACTTCTTCTATCTAACAAAGCCTGCCTCCAAAATATTATGAAAAAATGACTCGGAAAGTCTGTTGTGGATTTATGCAATGTGAGTTCCTTGGAATACATCATACTTCTTTGGCATCTGTTTCAGGAAAAAATAAAAGTTTTTGTGAAAAAGTTGAAGGGTTCTTATGTGGATTAAAAAATCCTGAAAAAATACTAGTGTATGAGTTAATAAGCAATTTGATACAAGGTATCAGTGGATGTAAGCAAAAAGAAAAAAAACACACATAAACATAAACTCCTAGTGATGACTGGTCATTCAACCAGTATCTTAGGAAAACAGAAAAAAAAATTGCTTAATACAAATTTAGAAAAGGAAAAATGATGAAGCATGATTTTTGAAAAAAATTCTGTGTTGAAATGAGATAAATTTCTGTATCATTATTTTCTGGAATTGTTCATACAACTAGAAAAAAATTTACTCTAAAATTCTCAGATGAATTCCCACTGGAAATACATGATTTCAACTGATCTATATTCCCGAGGAAGTCATCCATTACATTATGAATATTAATCATGAAATGAAAGTTGACCATGTCTTTTAAAATGGTTGCAATTACAAGCTGCAAAAGAGTATCTAAAATCCTTCTTTCTATATATATTCTAGCTAAAATTAATTTTTTTTGAGCACAGTGAGGGTAAGTTCAATTTCAGTTTTGCATCTGGACACTAATACTAATGCATCATTTCATGAATGATGCCTTGCTGTAGGTACAGAACTAAAAGGAGGAAGTTTGAACTATTTACAGTTGTTTTATGAGTATATTCACTTTGCATTTTGGGCTGGATATGGCCTTTAATTCCTGTCCTAAACTGAAGTGTTGCTGCACAGCTAATAAACATGGATGGATGAAATTATCCTTGTGTGCAGAATATAAATTATTTTTTAAGGCCCTTTGAGGTGCTTAGGGGTTAAATATGTCACACAAAATTATCACAGTGTCGTGTGAGCATCAGTCCATCATTCTATTATTGCCATGAGCTATCCATAATACCATTATCTTATGATCAGACTGAACCTTCAGGATAGTTTTTATCTCAGAAGAGAGTGAGATCTTTTTTCAAAACTATTGATTGATTTCAAGCTGCAGTGCCGTTTGGATTAATGGCAAAATACAAGTATGTTATATTGGGCAATGAAGAAAAAGAAAAAAGGAAGATATGAGTAAGAGTATAGAGGAATAAGAAAGAATAAGGAATAAGTAAGAGTATAGAGGAATAAGTAAGAATATACAGAACAAGACATTGTAGTGTGTTGGATAAAGTATTCTAGATGCTCATTCAAATAATCACCTTACCAGTATCAATAAGGCCAGGAGATGGAGGAGAAGGGGCTTCTGTTCAACACTCTGAAGAGTACATATAAATACTGCATCCAGTTTTGATTCCCCAGGGGGGTTAGACATTGACAAACTGGAATTAGTTCTGCAGAAGTCTATCAAGCTGGTGGGGTCTAGAGTTCCTGCTCTGTGTGGTGATGCTGAGTGACTGAGCCTTGTTCAGCCTGGAGATGCAGTTTTGAGGGGCCTTTTTGCAGCCTGCAAGCACCCAAAATGGGGTTTGCAAGAATGCAGAGCTGGGCAGACACCATGGTGCCTGGTGAGAAAATAAGGCACAGCAGGCTTAAGTGGAACGAGAGGAGGTTCTGTTCAAACATGAGGAAGTTATCACCATAGTGAAAACCTTCAATATTAGAAAAGGCTTCTCAGAGAGGCTGTGCAGTCTTTATCTTTGGAGATTTCCAAAGTCTGACTACATAATGCCCTTAGAAACTTGGTGTGAATTCAGTCTTAGTCAAGGAGACTGTGCCAGAGACGACCTGATGTCCCTTCCCCCTGCAAGGGTTCAATGACACAGGCACAGTCAGAATCACTGCACAGCACAATGAACTCCTTAGATACCCACACAGACTCACCAATTCCTTCAAGTTCTTGACATTTGCCAATCAGACCATAAAGTCTGTTAGGGATGTGAGATGGTCTGCTGCAATCCAAGAGTACATGATGAAGATCTTTAAAAAACCCTCTGAGGTTAAAGAATAAGCAGAAGAAAGAGTGCATTTTTATTCCAGGAAAACAAACAAACAAACAAACAAAACCAATAAAATGTTGTTGCTTGATATTGTCCAAACATCAGGCACCCTTGAAAGCAGCTCACTCACCCTCCCCTGCCACAGCTGGGCAGAGAAGAGAAAAATTTAATGAAGGGTTCACGAGTTAAGATAGTGTACAAAAAATCACACCATGAAAAGCCAGGTCCATAAAGGAGCCAGAGGAATCCTGCAACTTTATTCAAATAAGAGGAGAGAGTCTAGAGGGGCACATGACCATGTGGATTTCTCTCAAGGTTTTGGAGGACACAGCCTCCTTTTATCCTAAACTCCTGGCTGCATGTTGCCCTCCTCTTTTCCCCATTGGCTGAGGTAATAGCTATTTACAGCCTTCCCAAACCACCTACCACATATCTCCCCTTGAATCTACTATTTTACCCTAAAGTTCAGAAGTTCAGAGTTCAGGCTTGCGCAGAACCCCTTGAGTGTTTCAGGAGCCAAAGTGTCTGGGCTCTGTAACAAACCTGCTTTAAGTTAGTAGAGACGCTAAGATCCATTTCAAATACGTTAACACTCTTGGAATTGTTTATAAAGACAATAGCACATATCTTCACTATCAATTAGGACCAGGAGAAAACACTCCAAGAGTAAAACAGGCTCAACTTAGAGGTACAAAGTGAGATTATTACAAACAAAATCAGAGGACAATAATAAGAAATAAAATAAGCCCTTAAAAACACCTTTTCTTCCCTGAATTCCTCCCTCCTTCCCGCTGACAGTGCAAGAAGACAGGGAGTAGGGATTTTGGTCACTTCATCACCTGGAGGTTTTCTCCACTGCTCAGGGAGAGGAGTCCTTCCCCTGCTGCACTGTGGGGTCTCTCCCACAGGAAACAGTTCTCCATGAACTTCTCCATCATGGCTCCAATCTCATGAGCAGTGGTCCTGCCAAAACTGCCGTAACATGAGCGCCTCCCACAGGCACAGAGTCCTCCCAAAACTGCTGTGGTGTGGGTTGCACTTCCACAGGGTGCAGCCCTCCAAGGACAGGCTTCTCCAGCCTGGAAGCAGGGCCCCATCTCTCC
>VZRH01003403.1:472250-492760 GCA_013397555.1 Urocynchramus pylzowi
TGCATCTCAGGATCCCTCCACCCTTCCCGTCCTGCAGGGGCTCCAGCTTCTCTCTCCCCCCAGGCTGCATGGCTTCCACCTTCCCCCACCCAGACACAGCTGGGCGAGGGAGGTCAGCTCTCTTCACCGGCCGGAACCAAAGAGGAAGTTCACCTGGGAGTGCTCTGCTTTTAACCCCTGTGTGCTCAGAGGCGTATCCATGTCTTCAGTGGCCACACCAGGTGCCAAAATTCAAATCTGGCCACTGATACAACTTTCCCAAGAACTCACTTTCTTTGTCAAACTATGACAATGGTTTTAAAGAAATACGAGTGAGAGACATTAGACAGAGCTCACAAGGCAAATCTGCAGGTGTGAGTAACCATGATCAAACAGCATGTGGAACTCAAATACTTTCCAGCTTCTGGGAATAGTACAGTGCTGATAGCATGAAGAAAAACAAATCCAGAGACAAACAATAAATAAGAAACAAAACAATCATGGGAACCTAGAATTGTTTATGACCTTTAAGATCTAAAAGACCTCTAAGATCATCAAGTCCAACCATTAACCCAGCACTGCCAAGTCCACCATTAAACCATGTACCCAAAGGCCACATCTATATCTCTTCAAAGTATTTCCAGGGGATGGTGACTCTACCACTTACCAGGACAGCCTGTTCCAGTGTTTGACAACCCTTTTGGTGATGAAATTTTACTATATCCAATGTAAACCTCCTCTGGAGCAAACTGAGCACTTCCTCTCTTGTCCTATTCCTTGTTTCTTGGGAAAAGAGACTGATCCCCCTCCTTTCAGTTAGTTCCAGGCAGTGAGTCCTTTTCCCCAGCCTAAACACCCCAGCTTCCTCAGCTGATCCTCATCGGACTTGTGCCCCTGACCCTTCACCAGCTCTGTTGGCTGGAGTGTATTCACTCCAGCCTCTCCATGTCTTTCTTGCAGTGAGTGGCCCAAAACTGAACAGAATCACAGAATCACAGAATCACAGAATCACAGAACTAACTCTCCTTTCTAGCTGGAAAAGACCTTTGAGATCATCAAGTCCAACCTACGACCTAGCATCGCCTTATCAACTAAACCATGGCACTGAGTGCCACATCCAGTCTTTTTTAAAATACCTCCAGGGACAGTGACTCTACCAGCCCCTGGCCAGCCCATTCCAATGCCCAATCACTCTTTCTGTAAAGAATTTTTTCCTAATGTCTAGCCTAAACTTTCCCTGGCACAGCTTAAGACTGTCCTCTCATTCTGTCAGTCATTGCCTGGAAAAAGAGACCGATGCCCACCTGGCTACCCGCTCCTTTCAGGAAGTTGTAAAGAGTGATAAGGTCTCTCCTGAGCCCCCTTTTTTCCAGGTTAAACAACTCCAGCTCCCTCAGCCATTCTTCATAGGGCTTGTGCTCCAGACCCTTCACCCACCTTGTTGTTCTTCTCTGGATGCATTGAAGCGTCTCAATGTCCTTCCTAAACTGAGGAGCCCAGAACTGGACACAGCACTCATGGTGCAGCCTCACCAGTGCCAAGTACGGGGGACAGTCACTGCCCTGGTCCTGCTGGCCACAATATTGCTGATCCAAGCAAGCCTTCTTGACAACCTGGGCACTTGCCGGCTCATATTCAACTGGCTGTTGACCAGCACCCCCAGGTCCTTTTCTGCTGGGCAGCTTTCCAGCTACTCTATCCCCAGAGTAGTGCTGCAAGGGATTGTTGAGAACCAAGGGCAGACCCTGCACCTGGTCTAATCAAGCCTCATACAAAATTAGCCTTGGCCTATTCATTCAGCCTGTCCAGCTCCCTCTGTAGAGCTTCTACCCTCCAAACAACCAACATTCTTACTCAACTTAGTGTCACCTGCAAACTTCATGAGGGTGCACTCAATCCCCTTTTACAGAACATCAATAAAGATATTAAACAGGGCTGGCCAAATACTGAGCCCTGGGGAACGCCATGGGCCACCAAGTGAATGTAGCACCAGTCACCAACAGTGAATGGGTTCTTAACCCACTGGGTTCTCAACACAATGAACACAATGAAGACTGTATTGCCCCAAGCTATGGGATGTCCAGCTTCCTCAGGAAAATGCTGTGGGAAACAGTGTAAAAGGCTTTACTGAAGTCTAAGTAGACAACATCTACAGCCTTTGCCTCATTCACTAAGCAGGTCACCTTGCCATAGGAAGAGATCAGGTTGGTCAAGCAGGACCTGCCTTTGATAAAACGATGCTGACTGAGCCTGATCCCCTTGTGTCTTGTACATTTCATGTGATGGCACTCAAGATGATCATACCCATGATCTTCCCTAGCACTGAGGTCAGGCTGACCACCCTGTAATTCCCTGGATCCTACTTCTGGTCATTCTTGCAGATGGGTGTCAAATCTGCTAGCCTCCAATCAACTGTGACTTCCCCAGTTATCCAGGACTGCTGGTAAAAAATTGAAAGTTATCATTGAGCTCTTCTATCAGTTCTCTGATAGAATATTCTGAGGTGGATCACATTCAGCCCCACAGTTTTTTGTTTTTTTAAGAGGTGTAGTAGATCACTCATCAACCACTTCCCTCTGGATTATAGGGGCTTCATTTTGCTCATATAATCTTACCCATTTGCAAGTGTTTATTTTATTTAGCTTTAGAAACAGACCTTTTACCTTGCTTGTAATTTGTCAAATTGTAAACAAAATTGAAAGCCTACATCACAAAAAGGTCTGATACAAATCAGAAACCTGTTATGTATTGAGCAAATTTAAAAAAAAAAAAGCGATTTACATGTTTGTCCTGTCTCCTGGGGTCCTGTCTGCATCTGGTTGTTTGTAGCTACAGTTTCTGTGGTTTCTCTTTGCTACCCAAATACTTATTTATGCTAGTGAGAAATAACCACTAGTTGGTGAGAATAGCAATTGTACTAGGAAGACATAGTGTTATTTACTCCAGATTTGCCATCCGGACTGTCTGGAGAGAACCAAATAAGCTACCAGTTTGTCAAGAACATACAGCAAAACAAAAGAAAATGTCCAAAATAAGTTGAAAGGGAAATAACTGTCAGGACAAAAGTTGCTTCTGTAGAACCTCATAAGCCTGATGGCTTGTTTTTGTTGCTGCAGTTCTGCTCTGTAAGAAAATGTATTGTGATATCTCTGAAAAGTACTGCAATTTATAAGCTACCCATGCTGCACTAGCCAGTCCTGTGACAGCCTAATAGACACTACTGTTAGGGGAATTATTTAGTCTAGTAAAATATGATATATATAAGAATAATGGAACTTAGATTGGGCCATATCATATGTTATTATTCCACTAAATATTTTAAATAATACCCATCTTCCAGTGTTTTCTTACCCTTCACATGTTAGTGGTCTTTCTTCAGCCATCCAATCTATGCATATTTAGCTATTCTAATATTTCCACACCTCCCTGACTGTTTTTAATCCTCTTTTCTGAAATATCTTCAACATTTTTTCTGGCAACTAGATGCCATACATTTAATGAAGCATTTGGAATATATTCACACAGCAGTTAAACAGAAAAGAAAATTCTCTGTGGCAAGATACCTTGGTAAGAATTTTCTGCCAAATTGTGTAAGCTATTTTTGCTATAATGCCACATTCATTGCATTCTCAACATTAGCTTGCTGTAACTGTGACCACAACATTTCTTTCTTCTTTATTGCTTCCTAGATTTATGAGGTATTAATTTTTCAAAGACCCACATAATAGCCAGCATCAAGTATAGAAATGTTGCACTCCATTACAACGGGCTGTAGGGTGGGCAAGAAGTGCAGGCAGTGGCTCACTGAGAGTGGAAATTAATTTCTTACAGTTTGGAACTATTCAGGAATAATGGAACACTTTTTTCTCTTTTCAGAGGATCATAGACTCATATAATTGTTATGGTCAGAAGGGATCTTAAACCTCATTCAACTACCTTGCCATATGCAGGGACACCTTCCTCTAGACCAGGTTATTCAGAACCACTTCCAGCTGGTCTTGAACACCTCCAGGGATGGGGCACCTTAAAGAGACACTCAGAAAGTGAATAACTTTTGTATGCCAAATCTTAAGTGAACCTTTTCTTTATGAGTCCCTTCCTGTTCCCACTCAGCAGACAAAGCATCAAAGATCAGTTTCTAAAGAGAATTTCCCCTGCTCTCCCTTGCAGATTAGTAAATTCTTCCATATTTCAAAAACTTAAATGAATATTCAAGACATTGATGCCTTATCCTGGAAAAAAACTAGTCTAGATATAAATTTTCACAGACTTAATTATATCCATGTGAGGTCCTTGCCAGTCTCCATCAGCATTTTTATATTCTATTTACAAACTGAGTAATCTGATGAATGAAAAACTGCCATTATTGATCACTGAGGCTATTGCAGACTGAGGCTATAAAAGGATTTCAGTGAAGAGATGAATGAATTAGATGCTCTGAAGGCTTTAGCTGATCCTCCCCACTTTACTTATCCACTGCTTCTGCAATTCTCCCTTTATCCCACTTTGGTAGTGGAAATTGCACAGTTCTGACAGCTGTGGAGTGCCTTAACTTTTCCCCAAATCCTCTAACCTGAAAAAATATGTGTATTTTCTCTGTACTTTATAAGCCTCTCTTTAGTTACATCTCTGTACCCCTAAGATTCAATTAGCACCTTTAGCACAAATATTCTTCTGCCAGGGCTCCAAGGGAAGTATCCTTGCATTACATTCACATCGCTTTTCAAGTGTGATCCTGACCATGCAATCTTTGCAAAACCACTGCAACATTATTTAATGGATTGTTCTGTTCTCAGTAAAATATCTATCCTTCCATTTGCCTTTAATATTAAATAAGGTCTGGCCACAGATGAGGAGACTGTCAATTGCCAGATGCTAAATACCTAGCCCAAGGATATTGCATGTGTGAAAATGAAGTTGACTGTGCATGTTGCTCACACAAATCCTAGTGCTGTAGTTGGTCAGGTCTTTTGGCTAACATTCACACTAATGCAGGTTTATATACTCAGTGTGCAACTTCTGTCTTCATGTTTCAATTGGAGTCCAAGTGCACCCCAGCCTATTTGGGTGGCAAACTGGAAGCACTTTGAAAATTTAATCTGTTGTAAGCCTTCATGCCTTTCCAGACACAAAATAATTAATGTACTGCTTTTTATTCTCCCTTGTATCCAGTTTTGCTGAAAATAAAAAAAAAATTAATCTAAAGGCACCCCTTCTGCAAAACTGATTTTAATCAAAAAGTGATTTGTAGCTGCATGTAAGCAGTGTCAGGTAGAAGAGTGATTCACAGTGTTCATCCTGTTCTACATATGGAAGCACGACATGAACATCAGCTTCATGTGCTGATCCACAGCAGGCAAAGATTGCTGCACACAGCTGTTCTTCTGTGAAATGTTTGCACTATGAATGTGTGCCCTGGTTGTCTTTATTCTGATTCTAGGAAACCACCATTCAGTTGTTTTTCAGACACTTTTGGGTGGAAGCTGGAGAAAAAAAGCTACAACAACACAAACACAGTCTTGGCAGGCTTCCCCACTGTTGTTTTGTTGTTGTTGTTGTTGATGATTTTCTTTTTTGTTTATTTTTGGTTTTGTCTTTATTTTTTTATTATTTTTATTTTTTTTTTAGTTCAAAGAGACACTTTGAAGGTTGAGGCATACCTTAGAATTGCTCATAGTCTCTGAAATATCTTTTAGCTCTTGTGGACCCCACACCCCATCTCCAGTCCACAAGGGAAATTTCTTTTATGTAAAGAAATTTCTTTTTTGTGATATACCAGAATGAAATTCCTATACAATTTTGCTTGGTAGGTGGTAAAAATTACAGTGTGAGGTACATGTCTGCATTACCACGTTCTGGTAAAATTCTAATCCTTTTGAGATTCTGTGGGAGTTTTACCACTTATTTCAATAGAGTAGGATTTTGTCTTAAATTTCATCCCGTGCATTAACAAATTCACTTTCTCAAGCACTTCTTAATCTTTCTTACTGTGTTTTATTTTAAGAGTAGGGGGGAAGAGAGGAGATACATCAGGAGTATGTCTGAGAACACATAGTTTGACTTGTGATTTATAAAATGGTAAATGAAATAACCCTTTTTTTTTCATTCTCCTTAATCCTATTTCCAGGTAGTAACATGGGCCATAGAAAGAGAAGTCTTATTAATGCAGGATTACATTTACAGTTTTCTAATATGTTTATATTTTATTTTTTTGGTTTCATCTGTGTTTTATAGAGTTTGCATCAGTAAAGAACTTAAGAATAAGTTTAATATTAAACCTGAGCTTAACTACTTAATTATACCACACAACATGTAAGCTTATCATTAATACTGGCTGAAGTCAATGGCAGCTTAGAATACGCATACTTTTTTTTTTTTTTTTCCTGAACTGCAGCTTATCTCACAAAAACTGAATTTTGGAAAATTTTACATGAAGTTTGTTTGTTTGTTGATATTTCTCAGCTTTTTTTTAGGATTCAATCTCATCCTCTGCATTAAAGTGCAGAAGTACACCTAGTAGCTATTTAACCTTTATAGTTACTCCCAAGTTAATACTCTGTGAATTAATTAATGTGCTTGTTTTTTCTCTGCAAATTCATTAGTGAGGAACAGAATATAACCTGACCTCCTAAGGCAGAAAAGAAGTAGTCATTTCCTCCAAAGTCACTATTTTGCAGCTCATCACTTCCCTTTGTTTACTATCTTCTATCAGTAGTTATTTCACATGATAACATTCATATTCAAGCCAATTTAAATTAATTTTGAGAAAAGAGCTTTTATAGAATGCAGTATCAAATGTTTTCCTTAATTGAAAATGCCTACCATATTATGCTTTTCTTTCAGCCACTAATTTTTTAATTCTATTAAAGAAGCAATCAAGTTTATCTGGCAAATCTTTATTAAATCATTTTGCTACTTAGCTCTAAAAATATCAGGATGAATGCCAAAGCTATTTTCACAAACAGTTTTTTCATCTCCAGTGTGGAATTGGTATATGTTATGTAGTTAGTGAAGGTAGCAAAAGAATAAAATCAATCACAAATGTACAGGGTTCTGATATTATAAGAAATTATTTATTGAAACAAGAAGACAATCAAAAATATACGGATAACCTAATGATTAGGACTTTCTAAGTTGATTTTGGAGGTGTTGTCTGCTAAAAGCTTTTCCACTGATGTCTGGTAAACACTGATGTTATAGTTCTGCACCATGCCTGTTTTTCTGTAATGTTGCATTTAAAGTTCTTTTCTCCCTCATGAAAGTGTAATGAGAGAAAAGACAGGTCTTCTGTAGCAAGCAATGACCTAAAAATTATCATTGAGTTATAAATTTCTAGTGTATATTGCTATTGTGAACATTTAGACAGGGCAGTATGTGAAAACAGAGTAGAGATGAATGCATGCATAGGTAGTATCCATCTAGACTTGAGCTATTTGCAGTGCCAAAAGCAATTAAACTGCAGCAGCATGAGCTTGTTACTGCCCATGATTTGGAGATGCCTGTAAGTAAGCTCACTGCCAGAATTCCACCACCCAGTGCTGTGAAAGCACAAACTAGTGTAGGAATGACCACAGAGGGTTCAATTGTATCCATGGATCTTGAGGAATCGATAAACTTTGAAAACATAGCACTCAGTTATTGGGAAAGAGCATAAACATATTGGCACAGTCCCATAACCTCCTGCAGTGGCTGTGTGGTTGCAGCAGGTAAGTGTACACATCAAGGAAAGCCAAGGAAAGCAGACTACAATGCTTGAACTGATAACAAAATCTCACTTATATCACATTTTGCGAGCTCAGAATAGGGAATTTAACCTTTCACTTCTTGATCGTCGAGGACAATAACATAGAAAACAAAAACCAACCAACCAACCAAACAAAAGAACCCCAAAGAAACAAACCATAAGACTGAATATACAAGATTAAAATCTTACTAACTTATCACCTGATATCTGTTTTGAAATAAATTTAATTCCTCAGAAGAGGTGCAGAGCAGTAGAGAGAGCAATAGGAATATTTCCAAAATTAAAACAGAATTTTTTAAGTTTTACAGTGATTCTAGATTACTACTGATAATACTGAACCCCAACCTCAGTATTTTGAAATTTACTAACATTTTGGGCCTAAAAACTCAGAGGACAGAACTATAGCATAAGGCTATACTGTTCTGTTATTACTCATAATTCCCTGCAAGAAATGAAGCTGAGGTCATAAACAGGAAGATAAAATCAAGCAAAGAAAAATGCTTTTACTTCTCACTGTTCTCTGTGTCTTGGTAGTGACAAAATCTAAGCTCAATTAGCGATAATGGAGAGGCTTCATTCCTATGGTGGGTTTTGGGGGATTTTTTTGCATATGACAAGGATGTTCTTACTGAATTCAGCTCTACATTTTGCACATTTATAGCTCCACATCATCACTATCATCCTACTGGTAATGTATCTCATAATTTCTGAGCAATACAGTCTCATAATCCCTTTCTGTTATTTGGCTTCCTAGCTATCCAATGATATCCAATGATATATGTGGTCAAACCTTATAAGATATCCAGTGCTCCATTCAAGATAAGTAGGAAAGGAAAAAAAAAACCAAAGATTTCTGAAGGAAACAAAGACAACACTAATTTAAGTATTAAGATCATTGTGAAACTTTATTTCAAAGAACTGTTTACCATTTGGACTGGAAATTGTTTCAGCCAGTGCAAGAACAGCACTTATCACACTAATGAATTCCCTTTGTTATAACAACAGAAAGGAGCCTTTAATTTAATCACACTTAATTGACATGTGAAATAGCAGGGTACAAATGTTCATTCATCAGTAACTTAAACTTCATGAAGTCTTCAGACATAAGAAAATACAATAAGCACAGTAAGATAAAAGGTGTAATAAGGCTATTGAACACAAGTGGCCTCATGGACAGTGATTAGATAGACGAGCCATCAAATGAAAGGTCTGCCTACCTTTAGGCTGTCCAAATGAAACTGACAATTCTAAGAAGGAAAAAAGAATCATTTGTCTACACAAAAGCTACACTAATGCTCTCGAGTCCTGGATGAACTGCAGCTCTTCAGGACTTAACTTCTAAAACTACAGTCCAAGTTTTAGGATGGGTATAATGATCTTGGGAATTGAATTTGTTCAATATGTTAAACTTAACAAAGATATAACCTACATATTCTGTCTGGGTTTTTTGTGATTTTTTGGTTTTGTTTTTTGTGGGTTTTTTTGGGGGGTGGGGGGCATGGAGATAGGGTGTTTTATTTTGAGTTCCATGACTGCCCAGACAATTACAAAAACTTGTCTTGTATTCAAGTAATGTGCATATTTGATGATGAAGATCCATACCCTCCTGCACAGCACTGCAGGTATGGAAAGAAGTTCAAGAAATCTTCTAGTTCAGAAGACCTAAACTAAGATGGGTCAGAGCTTAAGCAGATGTTTATAGGAAATTATTGTTTTTAATGTCTCACTGAAATATTACTTGAAGGATACCAGAACCAGGCACTAGATAGCTTTTTCATTCTGTTATCCTTAGAGTAGGTGCACTTTCCCAATGTCAAATCTAGAATTTTTTCAAGTAAGTTTATTTCTTCTCATTGCATTCCCAATTGAAACAAAAGTCACAAGACTCCCATCTTACCTGCCCCTCTAAACTTTCTCACTCTGTCACAAAGATTGTTTTTCACTGCTGAAACATTAATTAATTAATTACAATCAGGTTAAAGAGAGACCCCAGGGATCATCAGCTATTCCCAGGTCCTTCAGTTCTCATAAGGAAAAAGATACTACTATTTGAGTTTTTCGGTCAGCTGGGATTTTTTGTACATCAAACTTACAGATAAAAACCCTCTTATGTGCTTGTCTATTGCCTGGAGATCTTTCACATAGCATCAAGGAATGTGGAAAAACTAACTCACTTCAATCTTTGGCGTGGGTTTAGATCTCCCAGAGCTGAGGAGTAAAATAAGGCAGAAAGATTTGGCTGATGGCACATTAATAAACCAAATTGCTGCCAACAAGTGTAAACATAAGTAATATTTTTTCATTATTATTTTAGTTTTTAATTTAATTTTGTCATAATAATTTCATTTTGTTTTTAACAACTTAATTAATATCAGCAATAACTTTTACAGTCATTTATTATTCTAATGGAGATTGAGAACTGCAGTTTAACAAAAACCTATTTTGTATATCATGCCACTAACAGAATGGCAAAAGCCTTTCTAACTCCAAATATTGAGTTCAGTTGGCAAACTGTCCTGACAAAAGAAGGAATTTGGATTTTTTCTCTATCATGTCTTGTTATTCTTTATGTAGTCATGCATTGATTGTTTAAGAATATAGTACAGAGTATTCTCTGGGATGTTGTATTTAATCTGACTAGTCTACAAAGCTTTATTTTTTTCATTTTTATAAGTCTACAATCAACCTAAAATCAAATAAGATTCAGGCTTCAAATATGTGGCCTTGGAAATTCAAGGCAAAAATTAGCTAAATAATACCACCCCAGTACCCATCCTACTGCTCCTGCTTGCTCAGAGCAAAGGAGGTAGAGGAGTTGGGGATGGAGTGCAATTGAGTCTGGAAAAAGGGATGAGAGAAAGGTCACAGACAACATTTTTATTTTCTTTGTTTTAGTTGTCAATAAATTAGATTAACTTTTCTTAAATCTATTTTGTCTGTGATGATTATGGGAGGCAGCTCTACCCATCCTAAACTCAACACAGGAGCTTTTCCATCGTCTTTTCTCACCTGAACTGTTGTAGGAAAGGCTGAGAGCACCTTGGTCAGTACTTGGCAGCAAGCCAAGGTCAACCCGTCACAAAATAGCACATGCACTTCACAGTAAGTATGAATTAACTAATATGGGTTCCCTGATCCTCTGGGGATTAGGTATCAATCCCTCATTAACTTTCATGCACCCACATTTTCATCCAAAAAGTTAGAATATTGCTGCATTAAAATTTCACTTAGGGGAAAAAAGATAAAACCCTCATCAGATAATATTTTCTGAAATCTGAGTATAGAGTTTCATGAATGAATAAGCCATTTGTATTACTGAATTGTTTCAACTATTTAAAATCATAAAAGTATCCCAGAGAACTATATAATCTTGCAAATAATTTAAATTTCTAAAGTAAAGAAGACTAGCAATATTCTAATGACTGCCTGAAATTTAAGATCTATTCATATGTGCTATCTTTTTCCAAACCCTTCTAATCTGGTTCACCTGTAGTGAAAGAAAAGAGAGTGATTTGTAGTTGAATTTTACATTATACTACATTATATTCTGAAGAAACCTTTCTCTAGTGATGACACAGAAATTCAGCAGCTGGTGTTAACCTTGTGTATATCATCCTTCCTAGGTATCTGAAAAAATACATCTTATTGAGAGGGGAAAAAAGAATGAATTTTTAAAGAGTCAGTTGCATCATAACATTAATTATGTGATTTATGTAAGCATTTACAGCCAAGAAGTTTTAAGTCTAAAAAGCTACTCAATTCAGTCACATCGAGTCTAAGAGGGAAAAAAATATATAGGAAACAACCCCCTAAAGTCAGTAGACTGCAAAGAACTTGCAACTTTTCTTGTACTATTTAATGAGCCTTCTGATCATCAAAGCATCTTTTAAGCCAGATGAGAATTTGAATTTTTAACTTTGAAAACCAACAAGAAGAGAATGAAACAATTGAGGAAAGAAATTACCACATACTTAAAATCTTAAGTATCAAAAATTATCATTCATCTTCATGAAGATAGAAGTGCTTTCAGTTCCTTCACTTTTCCCACATTTCCCACTTTCAGCAGTTTCATCTGGACAGTATATGAGCTTTTATTAGAATTAAGCTCTTACATACACACACACACAATATTGATTTGGATTACCAGTCATTAAAAAAACTCCATCAAAACCAACACAGTCTAACAATGAGTTATCAGCTACTATAACATGAGTTTCTTTTGTCTAGTAATTTTTTACTGGGAATTGATCTGACAACTCTAACACCTATTAATACTGTTCAAGTGTAAATTTTTCACAGAAGTACATGTATCTCTCTGTGTTCCTCCCACTGAAATTTGCACAACTGGCTACCAGAAAGGAGTGATTACCCAGTGATTTGATTATTACCACAGGGGACAACTCAATGATGAGTTACCTAACTCATCACAGTGAGTTACAACTCATTCTAACAGAGGGACAGAGGATAGAAGTCTATCACTGATTCAGAGGTCTTGATGTGCTTCCACAATCCAATAGCACCTCATGAAACTCTCACCTCAGGTCATTTTTTTAAGCAACAAATTATATAGTACCTTAAAACTGAGCTATTTTCATATTTAGCAACATCGCTAGAAATTCAAATTAGTTACTACTGAAAATTATCTAGATGAGATTCATACTAAGAGCTCTGTGTTCCCTCTAACAACAAGTGTTCCACATCAACTAGTATCTTACCTGTGCAATTCTCTTTTACAGGGAACTGAGAAACCTTGGTGTTGTGATTTTAGTGGAAATCAACTGACTTTCTAGGTGGATCTGAACACAATGCAGAGGTAGGAGTTCCTGGACTCCTGACTCTCCAGAACTGGACCATCAAAAAACCCAAGAAAAACAAAAGCGAAAAAGCAAATATACAACAACAACAACAACCACAACAACCACCAAACAAAAACCCCCCTCCCAAAACAAACAAACAAAAAAAAAAAAAAAAACAAACAAAAAAACCAAGAAATAAAAAAAAAATCAATCTAACCCAAACCAAGCATAATAAACTGACTTAGCATTGGAAGTCATAGAGTGAAAAGCGATTGAGAGTGTCATAAATAAGTGATGCAGACACCCCATTTTTGAAGCGATGAAGATCCCATGTTTGGGGGTTTTTTCACTAAATATTTAGTGAATATATGTTTGTAGTTCTCATTTGTTTCCTTTCACTTTACACTCTAGAAATCCCACATTTACTTGCTGTGATGGTTTACTGAAAACTTGACTGCAGATATAATTTTTGATTTGGAAAAGAGAAACTATTGTTTACTCTATTCAAAACAAATAAAACAAACAGTAGACATGAACAGAATTGGAGGAGAAAAAGAATGTAAGACACAAGCACCTGTAAAGGGTCAATGAGGAATATATTCTGCAAGTCTTCATCCTCAAAGTAGAAAAACCCAAAATTCTTTAAACATATTGGAACTTTAGAATAGCACAGTATTTGAATATCTTCTAACATAGGTATTGTAAATGTCCAGTAGGCTGAGATATGTTAATATAAAACAGTTCTAGGAAACGTGTAATGGAAAATAATTTATGGCTTTTGTGACATATTTAAAGGACAAGATGATATTTTACCAAATAGATATGGTGCATGCTTTTGGTTGGTGTTTCGTTTATTTTAAAATCTCCTCAACTTAATTTATAGTATTTTTTAATTTGCCATTATCTAGGCTCTTCTTTTTCTGGAGTTGCAATTTTACTCCCTTAGATAAGACAAAGCAAAGAAATAAGGCACTATTACATATTTCTGTGTATATGATAGATGGTAATGGGTCATAAAATAATGTTCAATTTTTTTTTTCCCTAACTACATTTAAAATAATCTTTTCAGAGATTTTCACACATTAACATTGTTTTTGATCACTTAAGCCAGAACAGTGTAAAAGCAGCTTCTTTTGGACAATGAGTTCCAATGCCTTATGAAACAGTAAATGTAGATGGAATTTCTTAGTCTTGTAATTCCCTGTGAACAGATTTCTTCTTTGCATTAATCTCTTTCCTCTTTGAATTAATCTCTTTCCTTTAAAAAAAAATTTACTTGGTTTCCATATCTAGATTTTAGTCTTGTAAATATTTACAGTTATATGACCCTACAGAAATCAAAAGAACTAACTGTGCCATTAAGTTATCTAGAAGTATGTGGAATACAGAACGCAGACTCACCCCTTTAATTAGCATTTCAAATACTTTAATCACGATTTGATTCATTTTTCAAATACTGTTGAATTGAATGTTACCCACACTGTAAGCCAAGTGACTTACAAGCCAATGAACTATAACAACATAAGTGCAGATATATGGGGGACATAACCTACATTCTGATGAGATAGACTAAATTAGCATTTAATAACATTTTACACCCATAATTAATCATAGTGGAAAATGGGACTGTTACCTACTAAATTACCTAGATATTTTATCAAATCGTGTAACTGGATAATTAGACTTCTAAATTCAGTCATGTATACCTTTAATTAATTGTTGTTTATTATTAAGTGTGGCTTAGCTCCTATTGCACACTTTCATGTACACATTAGGAGCTGGTTTATGGTCATTATTTATTCTGCTTCTGAGTTGGGTTATTCTGCTTGTTTGTATATTTCAAACATCTCCTGTCATTGAAAAGGAAAAATTTAAAAGCATTTATAATATTCTTTTTTTTAGCTGTGCTTCACAACCTTCAGTCTTTCAACTCCTGATGCAAACATATTGTTTCTCAAGGTATTAACCATCTCATGCTGATGTCAGTCATATTACCTTCCTAATGGCTTCATGGTTTTTAGTATTTGACATGACATTGGAATAGACAAAAGAGAAGAGTTTATTAACAGAAATTCATGAGACTTTAATTGCATCAATTTCCTTGTCTTTTTATCCTGATAGAAAGCTATAGTGGTTCCTAATTTAATACTCCTGAAAAGGTAAATCTTCATTAATGGGAAAATCTCAATCTTTTACACTATTTGTTTAAAAACTCTTTGACTGTTTACTTTTTTTTTTTTTTTAATGTTGAGTATGATTTATATGCAATTTAAAGCTAGATTAGCTGTTTTTATGGGAATAAAATGTAAGCAGTAACTGAAGCTTTCCAAAGTGGAGACTAGCTAATCTTTTGAGAATCATTTAAAGGGAAGAATATCCATTGCTTAATGTATTGCTGTACACCAATCAATATCAAAATACCATGGGGACAGACTAATTATAATTACTAAAATCAGATATGTATACCCATTCCAATGTTTTATATTGACCTTTTGGAAGTCTAATGAGGTGGAATGAGAATGAAGAAAAAAAAAATCAGTGAAGGCAGTATAGTAGCTACATAGAAAAGAAATGAAGAAAGAGCAGAAGCAGTAAGAAAGACACTGACATTGTGAGCTTCAGCAGTTATTTTTAATGCCTGTGGAAATGGAGAAATTAAGGGGGAGGTCTTAAGAGACTGAGATAAATTGCAGAGCAGAGAAAGGGAAAAGAGAAAAGAAGGCAAATGGCAGTTAGGAGGTCAAGTACCAAAGAAACTATTGTGCTTCCACAATAAAGGAACAGCAGAGAGTTCAGCAGTTAAAATAAAGGCAACAACCAGATGATGATTCTATTTTTGAGATTTAAAAAGTTGATTTTTCAAATTTGTACAGAAACTGAACATACTTGGATCTTCCACAAAGGCATATTTTAAATATATTTCCTTTAGGAATTCAATGTTTAGAAAATAATCATAGAAAGGTTTGAAAAATACAGCATTTTTTTTCTAGAAATTAGATTTACTTTCCTCATATTTACTTCCTCATTTTTTATAAAAATACATTTTCACAAGGAAAGACTTTCAATTCTTTCCCCAATAAGTCTATGAATGAAATTTTCACTAATAATGATAGAACTCACTTATTAAAATCTATTAGGAACAGAAATAATCAGGGGAATGAAAAGCTGTATACACACTTCATGGAACATACATACAAGCTGTAGTGGAAAGATGTGTAGATTAGCCCTGAACTTGGTAACAAATCTCCAAACATGGTGCAATAAAAGATTTTTCAGAGGGATCAGCTCAAATCCCACAAAAATCTTGCGTGGTCTATTGTGAAAAGAGAAGAGAAGGGTAGCTGGCTTAGTAACTATGAAAAATAGTTACTCAAAACTTGCAAGTGTGATCCTTAAAAATTTTGCTTAAAAATCAATATGGGCATCTCCTTGGAAAATCTGCATTATCCATGCAGTTTTCGTTCAGAACAGTATTTTGACGGGTTCCTAATTTCAGATGTCCATTGCTCCTGTAACTGGCTGAATAGGGATTCCTTTTTGAGGCTAATTGAGCTACAGAAATCTCTGAAACATTCAGTGGAAATTTTGGATGGCTGGTCTGTGCACCAGCTTACTAAATTTTCTTATTAGTTCTTCATTTGCTCCAAGTTTGGGTTAACTATACAAGGAGAAAAGGTCCAACATAAACAAGATAATTATTTCATGGCAGTAATTTTCTATGCTGTCTCTAATTTTATTATCTCAGTGAAATCAATTGAGACTGATCTTCTTAACCTTTCATATGAGACAGATTTTGCTCTCACTTATAGTTCACCTTCCAAACCAGGCGTTTCTACACAGCTACACAGCTGTGTGGATGATATTTTAAACAGCTTCAGGCAACATTAAACTGTTGGTACCCCTCATGTATTTGTGTGACTATCAGACATGTTTGCTCTCAACTTCCAAAGCTCCTGAAATGGAACTCTGATCCAGTTTACACTGATGTAAATTAGGAAGAAGTCTGCAGAAATCACTGGGAGTATGCACATGTAAAACTTGTGCAGGAATTATATCCTCAGTTTGATGAATCCCTGTAGTCTGAACTAGCAAACACAGTCTTTCTGCAGTACTGCTTGTAGGACTAACCAAAAAAAAAAATTCCACAGAGAAGACTGCTGTTTCAAAAGAGTGTTCTGGTGCAATTCAAGCATTCAACAAGAATCCATTAAGTTCAATATTAACTTCAATTATCCATTTACTTCAATACTTCCTAAGGAAATAAGATAAATCATGTGGTTCTCTCTTCATAGCTTAAACCAGATATAATTTTCTAACTAAATAGTGCTTTGTCATTAAATGCCAATGACTAAACCTGAAAAGTGTCTTGGAAAACAAAAATGGATTTGAAGATGTTTCAGAGCATTGAAGCCAGGATCTACAGATGTGACACCCCAAATCCCTCACACATTCTAGTGAGGCCTCAGCTAAGACACCTGAAGATCTAGATTTTGAACAGCCTATCTTATAAGGCTACTTGGACTCCTTTCCATGAAAACAGAAAATGAGAAAGCAATCTTAATAGATTCCTGGATCCATACCAGGGCCCCATAATGTTCCCCAGGCATCCTGTTAAAATTTTAGGGTTTTAGGTCTACAATAATCTAACCAGCATAAAATTAAATTACTCTTTTACCTCTTTCAATTCAGAACTGACTTTTCATGGTAAAATTTGAGATATCTGACTTAATGCTATTTGGCTCAAAACAAAATGCCAATTCTTCATATCAACCATTTATGAGGAACAGAATTTTCACAATGTGAAATCATGATTGATTAAAAATGAATAAAATTTAAAGGTATGATATATTGCTAAAATATAATTTTTCATTTTATTTACATTTGAGTATGATTTTGACGTAATGTGTCTGTATAGAATTTTTTAAAAAGTGGTGTATTTCTGAAGGTCTTTTTTTCTTTGCTATCATCATTCTAAAAGAAAGAAAGCTACTAATTTTGTTTTATTTTACTTTTGTTTTATTCTGCATAGGCCAAATTGGTCATGTTTGCAACCAAGTAATTATATCACTTTTCCTTTTAGTGCATATTAACTTCTTAGAATTTGAATTAAGTTATTGGAAGGAATTTAGAAATGTGTGTCTGTATAGTTTGCTTGTTATCTTGTTGTTTGATCATATCCATTTCATGGTGCAGATGTTTAATAGCTTCATAATTTAAAGTTTTAAGTTGTTACCCTGAACAGTGGTTGGACTTCTCTCACAATCGGTATGGGACTGATAATCATAGGAGATAAAGTTTTTACTTGCCATCCAAAGAAAAGGATAAGATATTCACCATGAGCACAAGAATTCTTATCTTGCTGCTTCACTAAACTGGCATGTAAAAATTCTACCTGTAAATACCTGAGCTACAATTCAACAAGCAATGTAAATACATACCTAATTTTCAGCTTGTGTACAGCTCCACAGAGGTCCTAAAATTATCTACTGGTTATTTACAGATTGATTTATCTTGACAAGATATGATTTTGAATTCAATGTGAAAAATAGGATTCTACAATGAGATGAGAAGCGGAATTCAAGTTATATATGGAAGATCAGAGCACAAAACTGAACTCTCAAAGTTTAATTTATTCACTGAAGTCCTGTGCTTATTATCAACACAGGAAATACATTTAGTTGAAATACATTTTGGCTTTAGGTTTTTAGGAGTGAAATTGGATTCATTTTTAGTACTGTAGCAGTCCTTTCTCTGTGACTACTAAATCTGCAAAAGGTTGCCATAGAGATTAGCAAGAAATGAGAATGTGAGATCTGTATGAGCATCAGGCATAAAAAGTATCATTTCAGAATTCATTAACTTTTAATAGTTCTTTTCTTCACCACAGTCTTCATCAAAGAATGTTGTCTTATCTAAAAGAAACTTCCAAGCAAAACAGAAAAAAAATATTCTGTATTTCTTTATAGAAGTGGTAGAAGTGTGTCACTTTTGTAACTATTTTAAGAAAATCCTGGAGAAATGTTGAGCAAGGGCAACCAAAAAGATTCAAGAGTATATTGTGAAGGGATAAATACAGAAAGTTTACTGTAAAAAAAAAAAAAAAAAAAGACTGAAAGGTGCTTTGTCTCTGTGTTTATATTCTCAAATTAAAATAGTTGGGTTTTTTTACTTTTTCAGGCAAAGTTACAGCAATACACAAAGATTGATGTTAACTACTGTGAAAAAAATACAGGCAAAGTGATTATATACCACTTTTGTTTTTTGACAGTGGTTCATGATTAATATCTTCCTGTGATCAACTGCAGATGTTAGGATAGATATGTCTTCTTGATTTGCAATTGACCAGATGTATTTTCCTGCATTTAATTTAAATTTCCATAGAATTTCATGAGTTGACTACAGAAGAGAGGACAAAATAATATCATATCATCTCTTCACTTCAATGCTTGGTGCTGAATCTTTCTCAAAGTCAGATTGATTAACTGATGAGAATCAGAGAAGAAATCCTACCTCTCCCCAAATTCCTGGCCATATTGGTCAAAACTACCAAATAGACCAGACATAATTCCTTTATTTTCTTCCTCTGCAGCATGAATTTTCTGCTATGATCATCTGGGGGTATTTCACATAATTTGGGTGGCACCTATTTCTCAGATACTTGTAACTGCAAGTTACAAGTATCTGAGAAATAGGTGTCACCAAAATTACATCCAATGTTTCTGACACACATAGTTGCATAGTATTTTGCCAAAGAATACAACATTAAAGTTTCATTAAATTTGTTGCATTTTAAGTATCAGCATGTGGCATGTGGATTAACTTTACTATCTGATCCCAGCAGAAGAAGACATTTCCATTGTTGCCACTGATGACTCCACGAGTGAGATTTATATTGCACTTCTCTTAGCCAAACTGTGAGAATGGACTCAATCTGTTTTCCAGATTACAGTTTTAAACCATTGTTTATTTAAAACAAACAAACAAACAAAAACTTAACATGTTCAAACATTTGTATTTTGTTCGAACAAGAGATTTTGTGGATCAGGTTTGCGGGATGCATTTATTCACAATCACCGTTTGCACTGCAAGGCAGCGAGGGAACACATCTGCCTGTTTGCATTCTTGTGGATGCTGCACATGAATTCTGGTGGAAGCCTTTGAGGGAGGGGAAAGTCTGAATTTCCATGCAGGTAAGCTAGACATGTTACAAGAAAAATAATTCTCTAGTCTGAGGTGGAACAAGTAGAAAATGTAAAAAAACTAGGGAAAGCTACAATGAAGATCAAAATATTGTCACAGCTTCAGGCTTCAAAGCCAACAGAAATAAGCACTTTCTGGGGTGCCTGACCATACCTGAGGATTAGGACCTTACTGGAACCAGTAAGGTTCACTCAGCTGCTGAATAAACTTTGAATAAAAGATCTGTTTTAGTGGAAATCTGTTGTTGGGATTTTTTGTTTTGTTTGGTGAGCTGTAGTAGTAGTAGTAGTGGTAGTGGTAGTGGTAGTAGTAGTAGTAGTAGTAGAGTTTGTAACATAAAGTAATTTAATTTCAAGTCATAAAACCTCTCCCTTAAAAAATGGAAATGTTACCTCAATACATATATTAGTAGCCTATCTATGAATATTTTTATGTACATGTACAGGACTGCAGTTGTACACTTGAGAGCACAATCATACACACGCACACACACATATATTTGTGCATATCTATATGTATCTATTTGAATTGTTTCCTTAATGGAAATATCTTGCTTACATCCTTTTCAAAATAAGTATGCTTTTTCCATTTAATTTTTTTCTCATTGAAAGCCTAATCAATGAATGAAAGGTGAAATAACTTCACTCTCCTTTTAGATGTGTCACTGAGTCATCTCTGCACAGGAATCTTAGTAATTAGAATGATCAAAAGCAATCTAAGCCTCCTTAGCTGTAATTCATACAGCACACAGCAGCATCACATCTTTTACCAGTGGCAAAAAAAAAAAAAAA
>VZRH01003403.1:495147-512521 GCA_013397555.1 Urocynchramus pylzowi
AAAAAAAAAAAAAAAAAAACCAAACAAAAAACCAAACCAACCAACCAACTAAACAAAATAAACAAAAAAAAATCTGCTAAAAATTAATCACCATTAAAGTGTAAAACAAATCTTTATTCATTGATTTCCTGTGAGTATTATGTCGTCCAAGGACTGTTGGAAGTCAATATCAGTCAATGTTTTCTCTGCAGAACTTCTCTTTGGACAATGGCATGACAATGAGAAAGTTCTGGCCAGGGCAGGGTTAATTTTTGTGGTAGCCACCCCTTTTTCTGGAAGGGGGCATGGCTAAGACACAGAGGTTATATATATGTGAAGTTATATACCACCTCACATCATTCTCAGGGACCCGGGAAGAGCACCCTTTGGAGTTGAGCTCCGTGGCATGGTGGAGGGAATGGTTGGGTACAGCCATGGACTTTTCATGTGAATTGCCCGCCTCTTTCCTGTACCCTTTGCCATTAGCATTTGTTTGATGTCATGTTTATCTGAAACAGCAACGAAAGAGGACAACATGTTTGTTGTCCTCTTTCATTGCTGTTTCAGATAAATTGTTCTACTCACAAGTTGTGATCTTTACCTTTGGTGCCTCCAATTCTGCTCTCCAGCCCACCACAGGGGGATGGTGAGACTGACTGAGAAGCACATGGTTTAGAGGATTTCAGTGGCAACACTTAACTGGGGAACGCCATGACAGATAGGATGAAGGAAAACTATTTCACAGAATCAGAATGGTTTGGGTNTGGTAGCCACCCCTTTTTCTGGAAGGGGGCATGGCTAAGACACAGAGGTTATATATATGTGAAGTTATATACCACCTCACATCATTCTCAGGGACCCGGGAAGAGCACCCTTTGGAGTTGAGCTCCGTGGCATGGTGGAGGGAATGGTTGGGTACAGCCATGGACTTTTCATGTGAATTGCCCGCCTCTTTCCTGTACCCTTTGCCATTAGCATTTGTTTGATGTCATGTTTATCTGAAACAGCAACGAAAGAGGACAACATGTTTGTTGTCCTCTTTCATTGCTGTTTCAGATAAATTGTTCTACTCACAAGTTGTGATCTTTACCTTTGGTGCCTCCAATTCTGCTCTCCAGCCCACCACAGGGGGATGGTGAGACTGACTGAGAAGCACATGGTTTAGAGGATTTCAGTGGCAACACTTAACTGGGGAACGCCATGACAGATAGGATGAAGGAAAACTATTTCACAGAATCAGAATGGTTTGGGTTGGAAGGGATCTTAAAGACCATCTAGATCCAACCCGTCTGCCCTGGGCAAGGAATGTTCCATGAGACCAGGCTGCTTGAAGTCCCATTCAACCTGGCTTTGAACACTTCCAGAGATGAGGCATTCATACATTTTCTGGGAAACCTGTTCCCATGCTTCCCCACCCTCACAGTAAAGAATGTTGTCCTATTACCTTATCTAAATGTTATCTCTTCCAATTTAAAGCCATTCCTCCTTGTCCCATGACTACATGCCCTTCTAAAAAGTCCCTTTCCATCTCTCTTGTAGGCCTCCTCCAGATACCAAAAGACCACAGTAAGGTCACTCCAGAGCCTTCTCTACTCCAGGCTGAACAACCACAACTCTGTCAGCCACATATCTGATGATATATATCAGGTATTATATATGTTTATATATACTTATATATATATCATACCTGGATAGTTTCTTACTTGCATTCTACTGTAGCTTGCCCTTCATGTCTGTCAGTGAAAGGCATTCTTATTAAGCTGCAAATATAGAATGAAAATAATGTTATATCTGATTTCTTGTCTTATTCTGTAAGACTAAGCTGTCCAGAAAATAAAGTAGGAAAACAAAACAAAACAAAACAAAACAAAACAAAACAAAACAAAACAAAACAAAACAAAACAAAACAAAACAAAACAAAACAAAACAAAACAAAACAAAACAAAACAAAACAAAACAAAACAAAACAAAACAAAACAAAACAAAACAAAACAAAACAAAACAAAACAAAACAAAACAAAACAAAACAAAACAAAACAAAACAAAACAAAACAAAACAAAACAAAACAAAACAAAACAAAACAAAACAAAACAAAACAAAACAAAACAAAACAAAACAAAACAAAACAAAACAAAACAAAACAAAACAAAACAAAACAAAACAAAACAAAACAAAACAAAACAAAACAAAACAAAACAAAACAAAACAAAACAAAACAAAACAAAACAAAACAAAACAAAACAAAACAAAACAAAACAAAACAAAACAAAACAAAACAAAACAAAACAAAACAAAACAAAACAAAACAAAACAAAACAAAACAAAACAAAACAAAACAAAACAAAACAAAACAAAACAAAACAAAACAAAACAAAACAAAACAAAACAAAACAAAACAAAACAAAACAAAACAAAACAAAACAAAACAAAACAAAACAAAACAAAACAAAACAAAACAAAACAAAACAAAACAAAAAAACAAAAAAACCAAAAAAAACCCCACCACCACCAACACAAAAACCACAAAAACCCCCAAAAAACCAAAAAAAACCCCAATAAAACCAAAAAAAGAATGACAAATGGAAGATGCAGAACACAATTTCATAAACTGATATATTTTTAGTAGTACAATCAAAGCATGCGCTTTGGTTTCCAACTAATGATATCTCTCTGAAGTTGCCCAGGCTGAGGAAAAAGATGTTATCAGAATTCTGCAAAAATTACAATTCTCTCACAATCTGACAATCTTTGTTTGTAGAGATTGTTAGGTACCATGGGCACATTTTAATATATTATTTCTTGATGTTTGAGGATAATTAAAAGGATTTCAACTATGCTCATTTCTGCTCTTTGTAATGCTTTTATATATATGCATACATATATATATATATATATACACAAACACATACACACACAGAGGTAATATATTGCTTCCTACAGAACCATTTTATCAAAGACTGTACATTACTTTAAAGATATTGATGTAGTTTCAAGGTATCCCTTCTTATATATGTTTTGTAAAAAGGAGCAAATATGGTGGTTTTAATTTTCCCTAGACATTAAACTATAGCCCTTACTATTTCATTCTGAACAGATTTCTGACTGAAGAACTTTTATAAAATAAGAATTTTCACACTCTGAATAACCAAAAAGCAAAAAGTTGCAAATTTGGCAGCAAGCTATTTTCATTTGAAATAAAAATCAGCCCACACAAATTCACACCTGTAGTACATGTTGAATGAAATAATAAAAAATAAATGTACTGGATAAAAAGTTACTGGATAAAGTGATTTAGTTTTCCATATTATATTCTTTAAATGTTGTTATTCATCATGGGAAAGCAGACAGCTTTGAATAGAATACAGTTAAAATGTGCATATGTGGGCATATTTTGCACTTGATTGTATTACCACTATTGAAATTAGACCTACTGATGAGACAAAAGTATAAAAATATTTATTAGTAAATATTTTATTTTTTAAAAATTGTAGAATTTGTGAGAAAAAAAAAATTTCTGGTTTCCCTGATTACCAAACAGAAATAAAATAGTCTCCTTTTCGTATGACATTTTAAAAACAACATAAAATTAAATGTTTATAACATTTAATTTTACACACATATTTTATGTACTGATAAATCTAGAAGGTGAAACAGTTCAAACAGGGAAATAAATCAGGAACAAACTCTTTGCTATTCTGAAGAAATTTAGTACTTTGATAATTTCTGTAAAGTTTGGGGTTTCTATTATTTATATTCCTAATCAGCAGCAAATGAAATTTTGTTGCATAGAAGGATGCAATTTGGTGTTGCATTCTTGGATCTGTGCGCAGACTCAGGGTAATTTTTCTTTTTGAGGCAGCCCAGAAAATTTTCCCGAGGATAGCAAAAGGTTGCATATTTCACAAGATCAGAACCAGAAAGCAGACCAGAACAAAGAAAAGTCTTTTAAAATGCATTTTGCAAAAAAAAAGTTCAATCATAGCAAACCTTCCCACCTTCCCATCCATAGCAGAATGACAGAATACCATGCAAAGGTGAGAAAGCATATGAAATGAAAATCAAATAATTTTGGATGAGTAAACAAGCTAGTATTACAGCTAACATTCACTTTTGCATCTACTGGCAATTTAGCAGTTATTGATTAGATACTTGAAATCATTCAGATGACCTTTCCAGAACAAATACAATAACTTCAGAATAAGATCAATATTTATTTAACTGGATTTGCCCCAGTTTAACCAATTGGACATTGTTTGTACTGGTTGGAACCAGTTTTTACTTTTTTTTTTTTTNTATTGGCAAGTGTAGACAGTAAAAATATCAAAACCCTGGGGGGTTTTTTTGGTAGTTTATTTTTTTTTTTTTTTTTTTTTTTTGTCCAATTGGATCTGGTTTGATGCCAATGACCTGGTTTTGAGAATAACGTAGAGGAACAGATTAAGAAACTCTTATGTCCATTTGAGTCTCAGTTATTCCTGAAAAGTCTCTATATTCAATTACCAGTTAAACCACTGTTTTGAAATGAAATATATTACTGAATAACAATGAAAACTGTGACTCTTGGTTACCATGACATTAGAAAATGCAGACCATCAAATTTTCAAGTTCATCCCTTCACAAGGCATAAAAATCCAACACCTCATTTCCTCACAGACCTGAAAAATGTCTGTATAAATTTGCACTTTTTTTTCCTTTCCTTTCAGATGAATAATGGGATGATTCAGAAAGTTTGATGCAGCTCTTACCTGGTTCCAAACATTCCAAAATATATTTTATCCCCTGAAACTATTTTTTGATATAAATCACTTAATGAAGTGTACTACTTCCTTACTGGTAGTTGACCTCTTCTCCCAGGCAATTATCGACAAGAGAAGAGTATAAAACTTCAAGCTGCAGTAGGGCAGTTTCAGGTTGGACATCAGGAGGAATTTCTTCAACATCCTAAAGGCTTGTTAAACTTTAGAGTGGACTAAAATGGCCCAAGGAAGGGGTGAAGTCACCACCCCTGGAAGTATTCAAAAATTTAGTGGCATGGTTTAGTTGACAAGGTGGTGATCACTGAAGGGCTGGATTTGATGATCTCAGAGGTCTTTTCCAACTTTATTTATTCAGTGATTCAGTGATTCTGTGATATGCAAAGGAGAAGCCACTACCTGAGAATTTTCACAGCATTCAGGGAGTCAGACACACACACAGCACTTGAGACTGTAAGTGCCAGGAGTAGAGTCCTGGGCAATAGGCTGCTCCAGTGAGCTGATGGGTGCCCCAATAGACTCTGTCCTCACACACACTCCCATTCTCAGGCCCACTTCCTCTTTCAGGTTTAACCCTAGTTTTCCCAGAGCAAAGTCTCAGGTGCTAGATTAAAAAAAAAAAAAAAATAATGAAGGGATACAACAGCAGGTCAGCTTTAGCTCAGTGCCTCCGGAGGGAGGACCTGAACAAAGAAATCCCTGGGCAGTTTTTTCTTGGTTCCCTCTAGATTAAAATTACTTACCTTCATCTTCTCATATCCTCCTAGCTCTTCTGTAACATTTCAAGGTATAACTGCTTAAAAAAACTAAGAACAGTAGGATTGTTGTGCCAGAATGTGGCCTGGTTTGCTTCAATTACTTCTATCCCTGCAAGAACAGCTAGACTGGGAGAGTTTAAGAGAGGAAGAGATCAGATGGCAAAAATAAAAATAATTGTGCTGAAAGCAACCCCTTTTTATCCAAATCACACTCTCCCCAGGAGACACCAGCTGAATATTGCATCTGAAGCTAAGTACATTTGGGACTCTAGAAGATTCCCAAAGAGAATCTATTTAATGTTCCAGAGACCTCAATGAGCTTGACTCAAAATCTCTGTCGACAAATGAACAGAAGATTTTTAGATCAAAATAAACACTAAAAAAAACTTCTCTTGGAATTAAGGACCATCCCAGAGGAAAACATTGACAAAGGAGATGGAAATTACTGGCAGGAAATTTTTTTATGCCCATAAGTTTCATGCAAACAGGTGGGCAATTCTAACAGATGTACATTTATACCCATGGGTTTTGCTTCCAGAATGCCACATGCTGAGGACTGTACTACTGCACTGGTTCAATCACAATTTATTTGAATTTTCAAGGGATTTTTTTTCCTGCTAGTATAACTGTTGTATCATTTGTCTAAGCTCTAATTGCAGCAAAGAAAGAGGATGCACGAAACTTAGTCAGTATGAACACGCCACTGTAAGATATTCATCAGGCACCCTCTTAAATATCTACTAAAAAAAATATTACTAAAGGATTAAATCCAGTGTGACAGATATATGCAATTCAACTTAACAATGGGGTTTTTGTTTGTTTCTGGGGTTTCTGTTTAGTTTTGTTAGATCCTTTAGTTTTGGGTTTGGGTTTGGGGTTTTTCAAATAGAGGTGAATTCCTTTCCAAAAGATTAAAAAGGTAGGGAGTTTTTTCCACATAGAGACTTAGAAAATGTTAGCTATACAGTCATACTAGAAATCTTAATTCTGTTGTTGCTGTGATATGAATGAAATAACATTACCTGGAAAAGAAAATGTAGAATGAGCATTTCAAATTGATCCTCTTGTAAACTGAAGAATGGGAGAAAACACTGTATCAAGCAATTGCAGGTTTGCCATTTTGTATCCTTGCATATATGTAGTCTTTCAAAATTACATTTTTGCACAACCAACCAACACCATATATTTTTTTAACTTGGAAAACACAGTTGTACTGATACCTGATATAACTTAACTGTGCATTACAGCTGACAGAAAGTTGTAACTGGAGCTACAAGTTGAATACCTTTGTTAGCCAGCCATATCCCATAGAGAACTACAAATATTTTCAGAAAGGATGTATTGATACATTACGTTTGGCATAGGCCATCCTCCTAGAAATGCAATGTAGTTTCTTTTTCGGGGTAAAAGTCTAGATTTTCTTATGTTATTGTCTACTCTGCAGATAATTTCAGACAGATGGAATCTTGAGTTTAGATACTAGAAGAGAAGATCAGATGTGTGACTCCCTGAGGAATATGAATATACTGAGTCTATGGGACCTGATGAGATGTATTCCAGAATCCTGAGAGAGGTGGCTAATGTAGTTGCCAAACCACTTTACATGGTATTTGAAAAGCCATGGCATACAGGTGAAGTCCCAGGCAACTGAAAAAGAAAAATACTACACCAATTTTTAGAAAGTGTAAAAAGAAGGATCCCAGGAACTATTGACCTGTGAGCCTCTCCTCTGTGCCTGGGAAGATTATGGAGTAGATCCTCCTGGGAACTATGTTAAGGCACATGGAGAACAGGGATGTAATTTGAGGCAGTTGGCATAGTTTCAACAAGGTCAAGTCCTGCCTGACCAATCTAGTGGCCTTATGTGGTCAAGTGACTATAACTGTAAACAAGGAAAGTGCTAAAGATGTTATCTATCTGGACTTTTGTAAGGCTTTTGACCTGGTCCCCTAAAACCTGCTTCTCTCTTAATTATAAACATATGGAATTGTTATGCATGATGCATATCTCTCTTATGCAGGAAGAATAGCCTGGATGATCTCATCCAGAGGCTGGTGGTCAACAGATCAATGTCCTGATGGCATTATCAGTTCCCAGTGAAAAGTGAGGTCCCTTAAGGGACTATATTTTCACCAGTACCGTTTAATGTCTTCATCAATGACATGGACAAGGGGATTGAGGCACTCTTGGCAAGTCTGCAGATGACATCATGTGGTGAGGTTGAAACCCTTGAAGGATGGGATGCCATCCAGATGGTCTTGGACAAGTTCAAGAAGTGAGCTTTAGGGAACTTCAATAAGGCCATGTACCAGGTGGTACTTTACCTGAGTGGGAGCATCCCCTGCTATTAATACACTCTGTGGAATGAAGGAATTGAGAGCAGCCCTGTCGAGAAGGGCTTGGAGGTGCTGGTGGATGAGAGGCTGGACATGACCCAGCCATGTGCACTTGCAGCCCAGAAAGCCAAACATGTCCTGGGATGGATCCAAAGCAGAGTGGCCAGCAGGGCGAGGAAGGGGATTCTGTCCCTCTTCTCTGCTCTGGTGAGACCTCACCCAGAGTGCTGTGTCCAGCTCCACAGTCCCCAATATTGTAAGGATATGGATGTGTTAGAGCAAGTCCAGGGGAAGACCAAAAAGATAATAAAAGAGATGGAGCACCACTCCTGTGAAGGCAGGCTGAGAGATTTAGGGCTATTCAGACTGGAAAAGAGAAGACTCTGGGGGAGATCTTATTAAAGTCACTCTTTTAAGTACTTAAAAGGTGCTTATAAGATGAAGACAATATTTTTGCTAGGTCCTGTAGTGACAGGACAAGGGATAAAGATTTTAAACTAAAAGATAATAAATTCAGACTAGATATAAGGAAGAGGTTTGTTTGTTTGGTTGTTTTTTTTTTACAATGAGACTTGTGAAATACTGGTACAGTTTGTCCAGAGACATTTTGGATGCTTCATCCCTGGAAAAATTCTAGATCAGATGGGATGGAGTTCTGAGCAACCTGATCCAGTTAAAGGTGTTCCTGCTCCTTGTGGTGGAATTGATCTAGATGACCTTTAAAAGTCCTTTCCATCTCAAACCATTTTATGATTCTATCATTCTAATTTATTTTTTCATTTTCTCATGAGCTAACACAGAAGGAATTCCTCTTTGCCTATAGAGATAAAACTTGTTTAATAAGAGCTCTATACTGACATTTTTACTGATTGAAATCTTTTTCCTTGACTATTTTGAAACTTTTTGAGAACTTAAAATGATCAAGACTAACAAAATGCCCTTCAATGTGAAATTGTTAAAGCACATATTTTATGTTCATATGATGAAATTTGCATTTAAAAGCAGCTGTGTAAGGGCATATACCAGTCTAAAAGGACTAATGTGATTTCTATGATGTGCATGTTGCTCTACATATAATTACTCTATCTAAGGCCATTGAGTAAACCCCAGACTAAGTCTCAGCTAAGTCAACTTTGACTTTGCCCTTAACATTGTATAATTTCTCACTCTCTGATGTAATGAAGTGATGCAACTGGATTAGCAGGAATTCATGGAGAAGTGAGGGAGGGAGGGCTTTGGTTAATTATTAAAGCAAAACATTATTGTCCCAGAATAATTTAATAATATTATTATAAGTTAAAATTATTATTATAATTTAACATCAGTTATGATACTTTCATTCATATTTACTTTAAAGAGAAATAACTATATATATACATATATATATATATATATATATATATATATGCACACACACACATATATTATTTCACCTATTTTATCAACTTAATCTTCTAAGAACCTATGGTCTGATCCAAAGCATATTATTGTTAATTGTAGTATTTCTATTGACTTTGGCTAACCTTGATTTGATATATGTCCATACTAATGAATTTCTCAGAACTGAAAAATGTTTCTATTTTGGCTTTCCTATGCTCTGCTTTTAACATTCTCTTTTCCCTCCAGCTTTGTCATTAATCGATAGCTGAGCATAAAATGTGCTTTATTTTCCATTTTTGAAAATTTTTTTGAGCTTCAAATTTTCCCATAAGGGTAAAAAGTCAAAATTGAAGCAACTAGGAAAAAACCCCCAAACCCTCGGATCATTCAATCAGCTTTAGGATCCTTCAAAAATTTAATTTAGTATTAATTGTTTCTATTCTACAATAATTAACTAAAAATTATCTTAAGGATTGGGATAACTAATTCAGAACCATCTGCTGCAGAAATTTGCTGTCTGTGTCTCTGTGTGAGCAGGACTGTGATCCCAGAGGCTCATATATCCAGGTGCAAGCAACTGAAGAGATTTGGATCCAAGGAAGGCAGATGAGAAGGCTAAATGACCAAGCCCAGCAGCTGAAGGGATTCAGGCTGCACATCTATAGACAGATAGATGTGTGTTTCCCACTAATGGTCCTTCATCCTGATAAGCTGGAATGGTGAACAGGATGAGGCCACTCACTGGTGCTGTTCGTGTTTGTGTGAGTGGTAGTTATGTCTGTCTATGACAACCAAAATAGAGAGATGTTTGTATAGGTGAGTTTGTATGTGTTGCCATTGGGAATACATCCTCAGCCTTGCTACTGGTTGGATCAGCACACAGGGACCTGTTGCAGTCTCACCTGGAACAAGGTTGTTCAATTTGTCACCCCCAAACAAAGCCAAAAGCAAAGAAGTTTCATTTCATCTATCACTCGAGTATTGAAGCCATTGTAACCTCTAATAACTAAGAATTGCTCACTAATTAAAATATCTTGTCCATATAGGAAATATAATTAAGATTTTTCTTTGTATTTTGAAACTATACAATCCTACCAGATTATCAAGACAAAACATTACAGACTCTTTTTATGAACTGTATAAGTTTTCAGAAATTTTCAGAAATAGAACATTTGTATGTCCTTTAGCCCCTAAAAAAAAATCCTAGTTTGCCCTTGCATTAGAAAAGATATATTATTTCACTGGAATTTGAATAAAGTATTATCACTCAAGAGACTTAATTGGTAGATAGCATCATGCATGGGAAAGGTGCATAAATTTACTGTTTCCTGTACTTTGTCTCTTATGGCTATAAATATTCAACAATGGAAAAATCAAAACAAAGCTTGTACATAAGAATAGCTGAAGTGGCCATTTCCCTTCATTATAGACCACAAAAAATAAATCTGATACTGTTAGATATTTCATGCCATTATAATTATTAATTTTTAAAGCAGATGTAGGCTTATCAAGAAATTCAATTTCCAATTTTGGTATTTTTTCCCCAAGCTGAACATGAGTTCTTTTTCCCACCAGGTCCAGAGTCCCCTAGTTTCTTAATTAAATTGGAAATTCCTGGTCATCCTGTTTCATTTCACAGGAATAACTGGCACTAACTTTAATAGAGGATACAGGGAATACTGTTTCAAGACCTTTTAACAGAGACAGATTAATGCAGGTAAGTGCAACCTTAATCTCCCTATTGCAATGCTGAAGCCAAGAGGAAAGGGAAGATGATACTGACACACAAACCAGGTAAATCTGAGCCAGCTTGAGGCTAAGTAGAGTACAGTAGGTAAGCAGGTGGTGCAATCAAAAATACAAGCCTCTCCCAGGTCAGCGCTCCTTAACTTTTTTGCAGTGCTTATTCAGGGTGACTGTGTTTTTCCAGATCCAAACTAAAAAGTTTGCATTATGTTGCAAGGAAATAAAGCAATTTTGGTATTCACTTGGATTAAGAGTCTTTGCACATCACTTTGTGATGTAGACTTACAATAAACATGCAGTCTTGAAAGGACTTTATATTTTTCTCATTATCCAACCAAGAGTAGGAAATGTCACTGGGCAGAAGTGGAAACCTTGTCTGCTATGGTAGACATAGTTGCCATATTATTTTCTCTTACCACTATCATTATTCCATTGAATTTCTAATAGCTGCTCCCAATTTATTCTACTTTGAGAGCAGCTTGGCTCCTAAATATGCCATTTCACTTTCTTCAGCAGCAGGAGCTTTCCATGATGTACTAAAGTTCCATTTTGCCTCCCCTTTCTTTCTGGCAGCATGCTGTGTCCATCAGCTATCTAAAAGCTTCCATCCCAGAGGAGACTGCATTTCATTAGTAATGTACTCTGTAGTTACATAGTTCAAATCTGGTCTGAAGATAAAAATATTAATAATTGGATCAGTAGTGGTTTGAGTTCTTTATGGCCTCTGTTCCTATTCCATCCTCTTCTCTCTCTGCAGTACGAGGATGTACACGAATCTCTGGCATAATACTCCTCCTGTCCTGAGCAAGCAACAAAAATCTACAGGGTTTCTAGAGACAATTTAATTTTTTGAAACAAGTTTTTACTTCATTGCCCCACTCTCAGGGAGCTTCATACCCACAGAAGCTGCCAGCCTCTGTTCGGGACTTAATAGGAAGTCTTTGTCAGCACACAGATCAATGTCAATGAGATAATGATTACTGCTGTCACACTACTCATTTTTAAATGTGAAATTTGGACTGTCTTTTTTTTTGGTGCACTGTGTGCAAGAAACTAAATTTTTTGTGTGATCAAGGACACATTGATGGGTACTGCTTGATAAAACATTAAATTAAGTGCTTCTTAGAGGCACCTTTAAAAGAAACTATTACTGAACTAATGATGTGCTAGTGATTGAACTTGCTCACTTTCCATCTCCATGATGTCACTCTGATGAACAAGTCAACACTGGAATGTGGCTGGTAGTTAATGGAATCAGATTTTGTCCTGGCATGCATCTGTCCTTCTATATTTAGCAGAGTTCCCTGTATTCAATTTTTTAATAATAGCTAAAGTTTAAAAAGAAAGACTTAATAGAATAAGATATTTCTATGATAATGAGCATTCCGACATTCTTGGCACTTCAATTCTTCAGCAAAGACATTAATATTAATTTACCTGGGTCACTTCCCAAACCTTTTCTTATATTACACCTTTCTAGAGATAGTTATCTTTTACTATAGATTTAAATAAATAAATAAATAAATACTCTTCCTAAGAGAGAACTAGAACCTTAAAAGAAAGTTAATCTCCCAAGTCCTGCTACTGACTTTTTTTAGTGACCATGAGCAAGTTAATTAATTCACCATGTTTTACACCATCTCTAAAACAGAAATTGCATGTCCTTTGTACATTCCCTCTATTTAAACTCTCAGCTCTATAAAGAAAGTGGTATATTTTTCTATATTATCCTTTGCTGTATATTTTTAGAGTAGACAAAACAATGAGATGCTTAACTCTCACATTTCAGCTAAATTCTAAAGATGTTATTTTAATGCAAAAATTCAATAAAATAATCCATGGTCAACTTGTACACCAAGAACTTACTCTGTTTCTTTCTTTTTCTGCTGTTTTTGAGTAAAAACACTAAATTATAATTGACATTAATCTGCTTTCAGAACTATGGGGAGCTATGTGGAGCTTGGGTGAACAACATATATGGGTACAATCACACCCCTACCCTCATACTGCATGAGTCTCTGTTCTTTTCTCTCATTTTCTTTCTCTTACCAAAACATGATAACACAATGTCAACTGCAAAGTGTTGGAGAAGCCTCAGAAAAGCAGGAAAAGATTCTCCTGAGACAGGAAGGGAAGAGTTCTTTGTACCACACTCAGAAAAAAACCTTTTCTTTAGCCATTATTATCCCTAGATCTGAGGGGAAATGATCTACTTTCTTTTCCACTAACAGCAGCCTTGCTTCCCCCCTGTAGACATCTCAAACTCAAATTTAAAGGATCAAGTCTGGAGAGGAGCCACTAAGCTGATCAGAGAGCTGGAGCACCTCTCCTGTGAAGACGGGCTGAGAGAATTGTGGTTGTTAAGCCCAAGTGGAGAAGTGAATATTCCAGTGACACCTTAGAGCAGCCTTGCATACATAAAGGGGGCCTGCAAGAAGGTTAGAGAGGGATGTTACACAAGTGTGTGTAGTGATAGGACAAGGAGGAATGACTTTAAGCTGAAGGAGGGTAGGTTTAGGTTACATATTAGGAAGAAATTCCTTGCAGTGGGGTTGATGAGGCACTGGAACAAGCTGTCCACAGAGGTTGTGAACTCCCCATCCCTGCAGACAAACTGGATGGGCCACTGAGTAACCTGTTTTAGTGGAAAGTGCCCCTGCCCGTGGCAGAAGTTCTGGAACTAGGTGGTCAGATCCCTTCCAACCCAAACCATTCAGTGGTTCTATAATTCTGACATAGGTGGCCCTTCACTCATCTTATTCCTCTCTTCCCACCCCAATACTGATGAAATGTGCAGGCCCTACCAATAAATTAGAGGATGACCGTAGCATGGAATGATTTCTTTCCTGGAGGGCTGACATAAGAGAACATTAATTATAATCTTTTATTCTCATTTTGGTCTGGATTCCAAAAGATATAGAAAAAAACATAATTCCAAAGATTTAGCAGGATTGTGCTACAAATCAAACTTGTTCCATCAGTTTTCTTAACACTGTTGTAGTAAGGAAGGAAAAGGAAATATGAATTTTGAAATGATAAAGTGCAATCTGTGTAACTGGATATAATGGAATAAATGAAATATCTTGTTTAATCTACCTTCTCTAGTAAGGTAAGTATGCAAATCCCAACATGCTGTTTTATCTCCTCTAATGACACCAAGTCAATGCTTGGCAGTTATTCTCACACATTTTTTTTCTTTTTTACGCTTCAGCAGTTTCCTTCTCCTTCACAGAAGTTTGCCAATGCTGTGAGTGCAAACACATTCCAAAAAATTCCCAAAACTAATAATCCATTAACACTTTTTCATTGATCCAGTATGGTGCTCTGACACTGGAGTTTGTGCACTGCCAACCATTTAATTCTACTGATTTAAGTTTGCATTCATGGAAAAAAAATATCCATTGTAAGAAAAGTGCCACTAATGTGGCAAATCTTCAGGCCTTTTTTCCTTGGTCTATTTGACTCTTGGAAGAGAAGTTACTAATAGTTCTATGTTTCACATGACGTTTTTGGTGTTTGAGAGACTTTTCTGCCATTCTCACATCAGGAAGAGTCAGTGTCTATTGTCACGAACCAAAAACGAGTAATGATTTGTAGAAATAAAATCCTTGAATGCATGGCTGGAGTTTGACTGGTGCTGGTCCAAAATGTCCCTGTTGTTAAGTATGATGGAACTAGCCCTTTGTGAGATGTGTCCATACTTAACAAAAATGTGTGTTGGGAGGGCTGTTTACCTGTTGGTCAACATGTTTCCATGAGGAAAGTTGAGCCAAAATAACTGCTTCTGAGAAGGTGGTCTCCTGTTCCCCTTTGTCACTTTTCTCCTCATTATTTGCACCTTGAATCAGTTCTGCTAAGAAATGTAAGAGCACAAGAAAGGTCACTTTGTTTGGTTTACTGACCTGGATTAGTTCAGAAGTGTCTTATGAGAACAACAGCAGGACTTAGCTCAGGGTATGTGTGGGAAAGAGGAAAAAAATGGATTGTGCCTGAAAAGGTACCTCCATCTAAAGACCTCACTAAGAAAAAGGACCAGAAAATGGCAGGATGGGTGTGCAAAGGAAGGTGGGGAAGGAATGATGAATAGTAGAAATCTAAGCAATTAACCTAGTATAATGAGACCATTATCTAATATGTATTGATTAAAAACAAAGCAAAACATTAGTAGAATCATGTATTTTCAATCAAGATGGTAATTCCTTTTTGTAGAAAAAAAATTGATGAATTTTCTCCTACCTGCTTCAAAACACAAAAAGTCAGGTTTATAATCACCTTTTTCTATCTGACATGTGACAACATGACTGTAGACCAATAGTGGCTTAGTATGGTTCTTCCCCTCTTCTTTACAGCATCTGTTTAGGGCTTTTCCCCCGTTACCGTTTTTGTATTGATAAAAGTCTCCTATGGTGAAATTCATCCTAATACAAAACACTAGAACAAGCTCTGTGAAGCTTCTGCTTATGGCCTCTTCTAAAGAATAGATGTAAAGGACCAGCAAGAGAGGATCAGACATGTTCATTGCTCCAAAGATTTAGTTTTCAAATTTTAAAAGAAGTGATAAATATCTGTTACATCTATTAAAAGAAAGTAAATGTAAAGACTTGCATCTTTATGACAATGTATTTATTTCACAGAATACACCCAAGTATGAAAAAACAAATCCACTAATTTCTGGGATGTGGATTTTTCCCCTTAATTTCATTTATCCCTTCATTTTCTCACACACATGTATTTATAGGTGTCTGTGAGGATAGAGGCCAGCAAGCAGCTAAATAAACCACAGAGAACATCCCTACTTGGAAGGACCTTAAGCAAAATGATGACATTGTCATAAATGACTTTTATTTTCCCAATAAAGGAGTAAATTTGCACCACCTTTGGTTTACATATTATTTATTCTGTGGTCTGACATACTGTCTATGCTATAATCAAGTCAAGTGAAAAGGAGTACTGTCACAAGGTTCTCATCACAGTCCATCCCTCAGTGGAAGCTCAATACCATCACAGAATGTTTTTTCTCCTCAGACCTGTCAGATCACCTGTGCACTTGGTCATTCTTATACCAGCTCAACCAAAACTGTCAGTGGCATCTACCATCAGTCCAGGAAGTTTAGCCTTTCCAAAGCTACATTTCTCCCCCTCAGAAGAACTATTTTTCACTTATATTAATCAAAAAGTAACCCAAAACTAGCTCACTTCTGTGTCCAGTTAAATTCATAAGGTGCATTTAGGAATTTTGCCTAATAGATATCCATAATAATTGGATTCTCCTGCTTTTTGGACACAGATAGTCAAAAGCAGCTTTAATTTCAGCTATGTGAAAGGCTTATGTCTCCAAATATTCACCCAACTAGGGAGCTGCGTAAAAAATTTCTTACAATTCATGTGCATGTGTTCCCTCTTTTTCTTTAGAGATGTTAAGGGATAGCAATGAAATTGTTTCTCATTCTTTCTCAGTAAGGTGAAAAGATTAAAATGGGAAGCATAGTAATTTGAAGCTGCATTTATGTCAGATGTCCCAGCTTGTTCTTCCCCTATAGACACAAATTTGGAACCTACACTTAGAATATATCTGTTTATCTCTTTCACATTCAGTAACTGTGAAGAGCTTTGACCTCTCAAAGGTGGCAATAGATAGAAATACATTTAGATGCATGGCTCATCAGTATGAGCCCAAAGCTCACATTCACATACTGTTTTCTTCACTGCTGTATATACTGATTTCTCAGTGTGTTGCCTCTGTATTATATTTTAAAAGGAAACTTGGTTTTTGCTGCATTTGTAAGCAATCGCGGGGTGCTTGCCACTCAAGGACCCTTTGTGAAATACGCAGCAGTCTGCCATAGATTGTAAATGGGGTTCTTGACTTTTTCTTGGCCTTTTGAACTCTATGGATGATATGGACACCTTTTATTTTATTGCAAAATAACTTCAAGATGGAGAAAAGTTTAATGAAAAAGTATAAAGTGTGTATAAAGTGTATATAAAGTTTCAAGGAAAATAAAAGAGAAGAAAAGGAATCTGACTTGACCACCTAGAGTTGATATTCATACTACCAATGTTGCTCCTGTACAACATGATCTAGTGTCCTGCATGCTTGAGACTATTTGACAGTGCTTTGGTTCTTGAAGGATCACAAGTGTCACTCCGAAGTCAACCACTATTTGTCATAAAAGGAGCACCTATATAATAAAAAAAACCCCAGACATTTAACATCTATATCTCTATGCTTAGCCAGACAATAAACTTTGAATTTTCTAATGTAATTCTCAGAAGCTTGTTGCAAGTTAAGGAAATTGCCCAAGGGAAGCTGTGATTAAAAAATGCAGCTCTCTGTAATGGCTATGACAAAGAAGTAGTCTGATGTGTACTTTAATTCTTCATAGTTGAGAGTGATATGGAGTAGTCAAGTTTCCAAAA
>VZRH01003403.1:512569-580093 GCA_013397555.1 Urocynchramus pylzowi
AAAAAAAAAAAAAAAAAAAAATCTTTAGAGACCATTTGTACTGAGATGAACAGTCCTGTCCAATGATGCCTGCACTAACTCTTCACCAGAAAACACATGTCAGAATGACTCTTTCCTTGCACAGTTAAATTGAAATGGTTGTCCAATAACAAGCCATAGCTGGAAGGAAAAACAAAAAAAGTGGTGTTGATGGATGCCTTGGCTATTAGTGGTTGTCTTTTAAATATTAAAATATATATTTTATTTTATTCTTCAGAAGTTGAGCCTGAAAAAAAAAATACAACAGAAACTATGTTGACAGTAGTACAAAATATATTAATCTAGCTCATAAAAATTTGTTCAAAAGTAGCAACAGACTATACTATTGAGAGTATAGGAATATCCAAGAATATTCAGCTGTGTTCCCCTCACAGAAATGTAATCAGTCAGGCAATTTTCTGTCCATGGAGAACTCACCAGGTATGCCACTCTTTTACCATGTGTCAGCAGTTATATTAAGTATTATTCACTCTATGGCTGTCATGGAGATGCTGTGGCAGAAATGCCATGCTGATATTTTTCTTAATGTTATGAGGTTTCCTGACAGAACCCAAAATCATTTAAAGACAGACATTATATGGAAATAAACCTATGAGTCTGTCATATAAACAAACCTGAGTATTCTTGAAGGCATTAGCCTAACATAAACACATCCTGCTGTCATTCATGAATTTGGTCTAAAAGTAGTGTTTAGGCCAGATGCAGCAGAACATTTCATATTTAACTTTTTTCTATATATCCTCCTTCCTCCTCAGATTTAAAATATTAAAATATAAAAATAAGACTGCTTCCAATATGCAATAATAATTGCTATATTTAATCAGCTTTTGAATAAAAACAAAACAAAAAAACACCCCCACCCCTTAAATTCTTTTTATAGTACTGTATTCCATGCGATTTCAAGGTAGAATTGATTGATCTTGCTCTAACACAGATCTTGTGTGCCTTATGAGTGGAAACCTTCTGGTACAAAATCTCTGGTGAGAAATAAATAATGTGAAACATGTAGGTGACATTTTACAAGGTCAAGTTTCCAACCTGTTACTATAATTTAAAAGGTAATTCCTCCACTCTTGTCTATTCATTGCTGTTTGGCTACTGCAAATGTTCTCACATGTGAAATTAATTCACACTTGCCCTTTATTTGAAAAGAAAAAAAATGAAGGGAAAATAATAGCCATATACTAGAAATTTCAAATCTGCTTCTTGTATTACACACACTCAGATAAGGCAGGAGTAAATCCAAAGTAATCTATACAGTGATATTGGTATGAGCAATATGTTGTCAATTAAATAAAAAACTGGAAATGTATTTTCAAAAAATGTATAATAGATATCAAAATTTGTTTAAGAAAAACAAACACAAAGTTCTATTTATTCTATACTAAAGTTTCTCTTTTAGGCAAAAGTTTTGTCTTGACAAGAAAATATACCTGTGAAGAACTCCCCTCAAGTTCAGTGAAATACTTATATCATGACTTTGCATCTTCTCAGTGGGCAAGGATTGAATTCTCAGGAGTGGAAGCATCATCCCAGGCTCTGTCATCAGCCTTCAATGATGGTCCTCTAAGTATCACTTTAATGAGAGATTGGGAGGTCTGAGAGTTGTTTTCCCCAGAGAGAGGTGCTGGTGCAGTCCTCTGTGGCCCAGAGGAGTTCAAAGGGCCTCTCTTGGAAACACTGTTTGTAGGGTTGCAAGTTGTTTGGCTTTAGTCAGCAATAAATTTCCACCCTAGCTACAGTTTGGATCAGTACTTATTAGAATTTTCCTTGAAAAGTCCAGTAACAATAATATTATCCTGAAACATCCAGAAGTCTACTGATTATTTTTTGGCTCAAGTGAAGTCAATGATAACAGTCCTTGCATTTCCCCCTATGGTCTAAAAAACATGAGAAAACTGATATAAAGATGAAACTGTAGGATGACAACAAGCATGTACCACACTGGCCCAACTCAGCAAGACCATGAAAGAACCTGCAAATGACTTCTTTTGAAAATCCTAGATCAAAATTGCATGGGAAATTTGGGGAATGTATAAATAAGAATTTTCAGTTCTCCCTATTGTGTTTTCTTGGAAAAACTATGAAATACTCAACATTTTTTTCAAAATGCAAACTATTTGATTCCAAAAAGATAAACAAGGCAATCTCTTTGTCTTTATTCCCCCTAGTATTAACAGATTTCATTTTTGCACTCCTCAGATATATCCAGTTCAATTGAATCAGTCTCTAAATTCAGACAGGAAGAACCTACCCACTTCAAAATTTACACTGTAAGTACAGAGGTTTTCTGACATAAGCTTAAGCTGTAAAACATAGGTTTGAAACAAAATCATATTGAAGTTCAATGATTCTTGGACTAGCATATTCACTTCTAAACTGAAAAAAAAAAAAATTTAAAAAGTCAAAACAAACTCTAGATGAGGGAAGGGGAAAAACCAAGAAACTGGAATGGTTTATGTGCTGTAGGATTTGTGAGTTTCCACCAGTGAGTGCTAAAGGAGAGAATAATTTTCACTTGCTATTGAAATGTTGATACCAATACTCCTGAAGGTAACTCTCTCCCATTATACTGTTCCAGCATTCCCACTGTTTCGTTTCTTTTGTATTAACAACACAAAATCTGAAGTAAAATGCAAACAGATAAGACTCTGATTCTACATGGAAACAAACCAGGTGAGAAAATGGTAGCACCATTCAGGGAAGCAACTAAACAGGGAAGAACAGTCCACAGTCAAAAAAGTAAAGAGTGAAAAAAGAGATAGAGAATATGTTGTGTCTTTGGGCACAGAAACTTCCTCTCTTCCAACAACAAAGCAACTTTTTTTTTTTTTTTTNTTTCTTTTTTTAATTCCTTTTTTTTTTGGGGGTTTGGGTCAATCCCCTTTTTTTTTTTTTTTTTTTTTTTTTGTGATGAAATTCAGCTCTTGTTACTAGAATTGAAAACAGGAAGAGGGCAGTTTGTATTTTAAATTAAAGCTTATTCCTCACCGTGTAAAAGACCCTGTCTAGTCTATTAAAGTAATTTAGAATAGTTCTTCCTATTATGAAGTAAATCTAGACTGCCACTAGTAGTAAATGTCAGTTGCACTTACTATCCTTGTCAAGAAACACACCACTGAGTGGTAAAGAGACATGCAGTAGTTATTTTTTTTTTTAAGACGACAAAATTAGAGTCCTTTGTAAATGTAATTCATAGTTACAAAAAATCAGTAATTCAAGGTTTGAAAAAGCCTGATACAGATCTAGATCCAGGTGGACAGACAGATTCAAATGAATATATAGATAATTATAATAAAGATACAAAGAATATAGGACTAAAGGTGTAAGTGGAAATAATTTCTATTTCTTCCTTCACAAAAATTCCCATTGAAGTCAGTTATAATATGTAGTTTGGTGCTTGTGACACATCATTTATTAATAATTCAGGATTAAATGGTGAAGAAATCACAGAATTTATCTCATGTGATTCTCTCCAGAAGAGATTTTAAAGCTAGTCACAACATAAAAGGGAACAGTCTAATTCAAGACATAACATGATTAGATTTTAAGATCTATTAGATGAAACAAATGGGCTATTTTTCCACAATGAAAGAGCCAATCTAGAAGGTGCAAAGATTCCCTCCTTTAGTATTTTTGCTTTTTCCAATATCAAATCTATTTTTTTAATATAGATTTACATTTCAGGCCCATCTGGCAAGACACAAGCATGGCAGAATCTGTAATCTAAGAATAATTTCCACTGAAATAGATGGAACATTTTGTTTAACAATGCTAATCTGCTGTCCCTGTTTGACTTCTCTTTGATGCTGAGACCTTACTGTTTATATATAAAAGCTAAGGAGCTTTTGACTTTCACATGACGCTTGTCCAGAGTTCCATATCAGCAGTATAGTCTGTATATACTGCCAGGGGGTGACTCTTATTGCTTCTCTTCACCCATCCATCTCCTTTTCCTAAGCCATCATGGACTGGTTTACTGAGCTGAAAGGAAGATGAAGTATTTTGCACTTTCTTCAGTGATTGTGGAAGACCCATAAGTTAAGGCTCCCGAGATTCTTCACAGAGACTCCAGGTATTGGCCACTGCCTGGTATCTACCAGGACTCATAGAGCTAAGGATACCACCCACAGACTAGTGAAGGCACACAGCAGTTACTTAAGCAGTTGGATGTTGCCCTTCCCAACAGAAAATAGAAAATTCCAAAACATTCAAGAAAGGGTAAGAAAAAAAAAACAAACGAGAGGGTGAAAAGCTGCCAATATCTCAAGCATTTAACAGAATAATATAATTTGTCACAGAAAGATGTAATTTGAAACAATCTGCTAGGAAACTTAACAACTGTAAAACATTCATGTGCTAATACCAGTAATAGTATTTTTATTCCCAAAATTATGATTACACAGAAGGAGAATGCGAACCAAGTTTCTTCCCAATGGAAAAGAAAAATAAAACTCAAAAACCAACTTTGCTTCTCATTCTGTGTGTTTGTAGTTGATTTTCATCCTCATTTCTTCCTCCCTCACTTTCTCTTTTAGAACAAAATAATAAGAGGAAATCTTACACTTATTTATATGTCCAAGTCAGGTTCTTTGACAGTGAATCTGTATTAAAAGGTCATTTGTTTACCCCTGTCTTTGAAATATAGACAATTGTTGATCGAAATTCATAGAAATAGTTCTTTGTAAAACACCAGCTAATATTTTCCCCAATGACTTCTGGATTGCTCACTATTTCTGCTTTTATAAAAGCAGGACCATAAAGACTAATGAGCACTGATACTTGAATAATACAGCCTGGTGGGACAGAATCAATGGTAGCTTAATCCTTATTGTTTCCTACTGCATTTGCTGCCTAAAGCAGCCTGAGAACAGCCTTGAAGCAGCTGCAGAGCTTATTTACTTTTGAACTGAGCAGACTAACCTTCTTCCTATCTGTTGAGAATTCAAATTTCCATTTAGTAGCCAGAGTTGTTACTTTCCTATCTCTAATGTTCAAAAGAATAAAAAAAAAAATAACCCAATATTTGAATTAGTCCTCAACAACAAGATTCAAATTAATAGACTTGTAAGTCTGCGGATCTGTATTCAGAATTTTAGAATACATATATAGTACTAGTGATAGGATGAATCAGATGGTAAAAAGCTTTAGTAACATGAAGGAAGAATGGCAGTTTTCAAATTATGGTGAAAGTGTTTGTTATTAAAAGAAATATGTTTTTGTCAAGAAAACCAGCATAATTTTGTGAAGTGGCTCATATGGGGTTTTTTCTAAGCAAAAACCCATTTTTTTTCAAAAGTGAAGTCTTACAATTTTTAATTCACAATAAAACATTACATAGCTTCCTCATTTCAAAGAGTTAGTTGAATGTGTCCCTCTTTCTTTTTTTTTTTTTTCCTTCTTTCGTGTATATCCTTTAATATTAGAAAATTTTAACCAGCTATACTTCAGCTTCATCTATTTAGTACAGACCAAGGTAATATAGGTGTCTAAAAATCACAGCAAAATCATGGGGAAATGCTTATTGGATTTCAGGAGTGGAATAAAAGTCTTGAAATGGTTTTGCTTATAAAATTTTCCAAATTGTTCACAGTTTGATAAGTTATTATCTTAAACCTACCTTGAAAGGAGAAACCATATATAAATCTTCATCTTTTCTATTTGTTTTAAATGCTGAATATGACATAAGGAGCTCAGGACTGTGCTTTGTGATCAGTTCCATGTCTCTCTCTGGGTGAATGCATGGGCTTTTTTTCAAGGAAACATTACTCAGTATAATTTTTTTTTTAAATGTCATCATTCGAATAATCTTCATTTTCATTATATGCTGTCTCTAGGTCTCTTTTCCTAGTTAGATTAACTCAGCTATTCACACTGTAAAGCTATCAGTTGTGCCATATGAAAGTACTTTGCAAACCTCCCCTAATTGCTTTTGTAAATGTCACACCTTTCTGCAGAGTATCTTTTTACCTAAAGCAAATATTTCATTTTGATCAGTCATGCTTTACTCACTGCAAATTTCAGTGAGCTTATGGCTGTTGGACATAAATGTGAAAATAGTTTTGTCCTGAGTTCTTGCTGAGTGTTGTTGAGACATGTTAAAACATGCCCTTTATTCATTAAACCAACTGGAAGGCTAGGGATTGCTTACAGAGGTATTTCAATATCATTTTTGTGTTTTGAACCGCTGAAAGGTAACTAATCCATTACATTGCTGTAAAATAGCAATTAAGTCATGCTAGCACCTGCAAAATGCTCTCTCAGCTCCTGAAACTGGCATTTCAGTTCAAGAAGGCCACATTACCTTTTCAGTTGGAGCTCACACAGTAGTATCTGGAAGATATTTATCCATTTGGAGTGTCTTATATACAGAGAAGTCATCTTTTTACTCAACAAACCACCATTATTAATAAACCAAGACACTCTATCTGTCTTGATTACGTTTATGCTTTTGGCTGGTTCTTTATTTACCTGCTTCTTTACTTACTGAAGGTAGCAGTGAATGAATTTCACACTGTCTAGTGAAATTCCATACTGGCTAGTGAAACAGCCAGGAGACTGTGACAATTAAATCATTCAGACTCAATTTGTGCAGCACCTACGGCAAAGCCCAGACAAGTTCACTGCTTCTGTCCTGGCCTGTGGCTGTAGGCAGCATCTATGGCAGCCATCTGTTTCTCTTAGACACTGATGGAAGGGGGAAAGAAACTTGACACAGGAAGAGGGTTTGGGATGATCCTTGGTGAATTTTGATACCGAGACAGTGAGATGTGTCACTTCTCATTGAAGTTTCACTGCTCACTTAGTTAATTCATGTGTAACTCACTTTGTTAATTAATGTGCTTTCCTCCAATTTAATAGAAGTTCCATTTAAAGACAGAATAGATCTTGAAATGGCCTCTTTTGATGCATATAAGATATATTCTTCTAAGCATCTATGCACAATATTTTGCTATAGAGTCTCTGAGCAATGATAGACATCCTATTTTAGAGCAATAGGAATTCTTTGGTATTTCATCAGATTCAACACTTTTAGTCTTTCCATTCCTATATGAACATAATGTCAAAATTATACACTTATTATACTATTTTATATTCATAATTACTAATTTGCTTGCGATGCTTTTCAGCATCAGTGAAATTACAGTTAAAATAGGAACTACTAAGCTAGTGAATTCACCTTTATAACCAAGATCATTGGTCAGAAATTCTGTTTGTTACCTACAACTTGAAAATATAATAGGAAATAGAATTTAGAAGATGAAAAAATGAATGCAATCCTAAATACAGTAAGAGGAAATTTGATATTTTCTATAGACTCTAAAATAGAGGCATTTTTCTGTGTAAATTATGAAGACTGTTACAAAATTGTTTATTTTTATGTCTATTTTTATGTTTATTTTTATGTTTATTTTTTGCTATTATTTATCTGATATTTTCAAATTAAAAGTCAGTCGATGTCCTGAAAACATTTAAATGAGAAATTTCAAACATTTCAAGATGTTTTTGTAGGAATATTTTCAAAAGGAAATTTTATCAAACTCAAGTCACACATTATTTTTGTTTCAATGAACCTGAAGACTTTAATTGCTAGTTTTACTTCACCTTTGTTATACTTTACTATATAAAATTATTTATACCATACTTTACTATAAAAAATTATTTATACCACACTTTACTACAAAAAATTATTTAATTATGTTATCTATTTTTTATCTTATAGTAATACTCTAAAAAGTGAATGCTCAAACTTAAAACATGATGTAAAATCATTAAAATATATTATATTACTTTATGTCTTAGTACCAATGGAAAAACAATTGACTACCATTGTCATACCAAGTATATTTCAGAAGATTCATTTCTATTGCTTTTTCTACTAAACTATTCTGTGTGAAATGTATACCATTACTTGCCTTTTGACCAATATATATACACATATATTCATATTAAGTATAATTTTATATGTCTTTTTCATACTCTAAGATTTGACTTATGTACAACATGTTGTACAACGTGTTGTACTTTTGTATTTTTAGGTAATTGGTATCAAGGCTTTTCTGAAGTAACTTGGGTTCTTTAACTCATCCATGCAATATTTTTACATGTTTCTTCCAGGAAGTTTGATGAGGCAACATTTTTACCATTGTGAATTTTCCAGTTATAGAATTTGTAAATATTCATGTATCTTTGTTCTGTATGCTTTTCCACAATAGTCTGAAATGCAAGCATTCAATTATATAGATATGTGCCATGTTTCTTTGCCTTACCTACACTATTTGCTGATTTTGATTTTTACTGCATTTTTTGTTTCTGTTAAACTTTTGGTTTGGTTTTTTTTTTTTCCTTGAGTGTCTCATGGCTTATACAGGTATCACATTTTATTGGAGTGGTTTTCAGGTTATTGGCTTGAAAGACATATGGGATTTTCTCATAAATGTCTGTCCTTTCCGAAGTCTCTCATATTTTCGTCTTTATTGCAATTCGGGCTGTGTCCCCAGACCATACATTCTGAAGATATCTCTGAAACTCTCCTTCAAGTTCCATTTTTTTTTTTTTCTTCTGTTGAGGCAAATCTTGTTACTCTTCTCTCTTAATTTATTCCTATTTTACATTTTCTCTGGAAATTCATTTCACTGAAAAATTGTCACACACCTGAAAGGAAAACGAACTAGTACTTGTGCAATATTTTACAAGGTCTGTAGTGATATCCAGGGGAAAACCAGCCCCCAACAGTGGCTTTACTCATCTCCTTTAATAATGGGTTCCAGTTCAGGTGTAATTTTTATGTATCTTGAAGAACCTTTTAAAATCAATTACACAACTCCCCAGCAGTTCTTTTCCTTGACCTCAGTACAAAATGCAGTGAAATGCTTGAGGAGGCAGTTCAGTGTTAGCAATATATTATAATAGTTTTATATCTCGTGTTTGGATCTTCTATTTAAAGATAAGTGAAATCCTGGTACCAGAAGATGATAAAAAGGATGATGAAATGGTAACTTCATTCTCTGTAACAGCAATATTCTACCCACGGCACACATAGCTGAATTTATAGCACAAGGGCAGAAATGGCTTTGGATCATAAATTATTAGTGGGGGTTTGTAGCACCTTTTCTACCATATGAGTCACTGGCTCAATGCAATCACCAGAAGTCAGTAAGTTTGATTTTGTGAAAATATTTTTCTGAAAATACACTTAAGATCAGAATTCTCCAAATGTCAGAGGTGGAACAGCTGAAAGGGATATAGGTTCCTTGCATGAATAGAATTTTGCAGATGATGATGATTTAAGTTATAAAAATGCAACTAATTCTTTGGACACAAGCAACAAAGAGAAGGGAGAAAGAGTACAACTGTTGCAACATTTTTGCTAGTGAGAAGTATCTAAGGGTCCTTCAGACCCTTATGTACCTAAAATTCTTTTAGGCAGCTCCATCCTCTTATCATTTGGTCCCTGAAATGCAGGAGTATAGAGACTTGACATGCAGAGTTTCTATAAGTCACCTTTCTAGCAGACAGCAGAGTGAGAAAGAACATGAAATTATGAAGGGATCACTCACACAGAGGTAAGGTCCAAATGAGTATGAGCTTTTGTACAATGACTTACATAAATGTAGGTAAATTTATATTCATATTGATTTTAATAGTGTTCTATATGAAAAAGTCTCCTCCAAAAATAAAATCCCCAAGGAACTCAGATGCTAACAAATCAAGCATGAATTTAGCATTATGTAAGATTCATAGTTTATAGATGAAAAAATAGTGCATAATCTAAAAACATATACTGCTATGACTGCTTTAAAGTCTGAGAGTTTCAACAATAGATAATGTGACATAAAGTCTTATGCCACTTATTTATTTGGGTTTTTTCAAACATTTTGCATTATAGTATATGAAAAGAGTATATTTAATATTTTTTTTAGCCATAAAAATTGAGCACATGCTTTGATATACTGCGGAAGCATGTTTTGGGTTTTTTTTTGTTTCATTCATATAGTTATAATTTATTTTTTCAAACTGACAGCAGAACCACAGAAGGTTTTTTGTTTATATTTTGACATCAATTCTTGAAACTAAAACTACTTAAATCTCCATTCTTTAGGAAAAAAAAAAAACTGAAACTTTGGATTTTGCATTACAAAGGAAAATAATTTCAAAAACTGAAACCAAAGGAGTGATGAATGCTTTTATTTTATTTTCTTTTCCGATTTTGTTTATTTGTTTGTTCATTTGTTTAATAGCAGTTTCATAGTTCTATGTTCAGAAAACCTAAGAAAGATTTGGATAGATGTGAAGCAATTTTATGACAAAAAAATGGTAAGATTAGATACTAGTAATTGTGATGTCTAACTGCTGTTTATTAGACTAAGAGCCAAAAGGATCAAACGGATCAAAGTGAAATAGCTTCATGAAAGCAATTTCACTAAAAATTCTTTCCCGCCTTGCTACTTCCTATCCCTCACATCTGGATGAAAAGATTGTGATTGTATGTCTGCATAGCCACACACATGAAAACACGCACATATACATTGCTCAGCTAGTCAGAACATGGTGGTAACAACAAAGTTGTGGGCTCAAACCCTGTTTGGGCCATTCACATAAGAGCTGGACTTAATGATCCTTGTGGGTCCCTTCCAACTCAGAATATTCTGTGTATTATTCTATGTGTGATTTTCCTGCTGTGAGAGACTGGAATGTTACTGGTCAATGACTCAAAACAGTTGGCCATTTGCAGAGTGGCAGGATACTTTGCCAGGGTTTGTATCACCCTCCCTCCCCCTAAAACCAAAGGGGAGGAGGAGAGTTTTTGGATGTGTAGTGGCAAAACCTCTGAACCGTGAAAGACAGAGAGGGTGAACACCCACTACCAGAGGCTACAGACTGGGGTTTGAGCCACCAGGGTACCACAACCAATGAGGAAAAAGGGAAAAGAGAAACCAGGGGAAGTTGGGACACATGGGGAAAGGAACTGGGATGGATCACTGTTACTCAAGAGTCCATGAGGAAGACCCTTCTGTCTGCCCAGGTGGGGAGAACTCTATGATAAGTCTCTCTGAGGGAGGGCTCTAGGGAATTTCCCTGAGGGGGGAAGGAATCAGAGGATTCCACATTGGTCCAAGAGGGACAAATACTTGATTTTCATAAAAAGATGAAGAGACATATCAGCAACCCTGTAAGGCCACAATGTTCCACTATGAAAGAAGAATCTAATTGGGATACATTTTAAAAGACATGGTTGACATACCTAGATCACTGACTGAAAATGCACATTACCTTCCCCAAGACTAACTTCACAACAAATATTCAGAAAATACAATATTTTTTTTCATCAAAAGTTAACAAAAAATAAATACGGCAAGTTAAAAGTCAGGATATAAACCACTCATCTATACATATATGTATTTGCATCAATTATTAACATATTTTATGCCAATAGTGAATGAACAATTTCATTATGGAGGGAGCTCCTTATAGGGCTCTCACCTTTAAATCCAAATTAAGACCTTGCCTGATTGTATATGAGTTACAGTGGATTGTAATTCTTCTCTTCCTAATTAAACTGATTTTCTAATTTCATTTCATATGCAAAGATTTGCATCATCCTTTGCAGTCCCCTGGTTTATTACTGATCTCTTAGCATAGAAAAAGAGCCAACAGAAGAAATGAAGGGGAAAATTATAAGATATAAGATATATTCAGCATTCTATTCAACATAGAATGAGAATGCTGTCTTTTCAAGTGACTTTACTGCAATATTTATGTAAAGACATCAGTCTCTGACTATCACAATTCCATAGTGCAAAAATATTTTAGGCTTCTGTAAATATGAATTTAATAAGAACAAGACTGATCTGCCTTTATAGGATATTAAACCAAACTGTTTTGATGAGCTGGGTGTACCAAGTGGTTGTGTAAGTGGCCTTCCTGGAGCTAGCTAATAGAGATTATTGCCTTCTTGAGTTGGCAAGACCAGCCTGGTGAAAGTGTAAATGTGGCTTAGCCCAACAAAGGATATAAAAACTGAAGAGCAATTAAGATAGATTTTGAAGAGGTCAATGGACTTAAGCTGGCTGCAGCCTATTGTTCCCCTCTAGTGACTGGGAGTGCCCAGCATCAGGATGATGAGCATGCAGAGAGACCAATAATGGGAAGGAGATTTGTACTGTGATTCAACTGTATGTTACAACTGCTATGTGCCTGTAATATGCTCTCAGTACACTGCCTGTGTGCCTTTCTTAATGCAAAATACCATGACAGCAAATTTGTAATGACAGCAAATTTGGTATTACCGGTTAAATCCTCTTCATGCAGAGGAGAGCTTCTCTGAAAGAAGCTAGAGACAGAGCACTGGATGCTGACAGAAGACTATAAACCTTACAAGGTGTTATTTCTTTTATTCAGCTATGTTTGAGTTCTATCAGGAAATCTTCAGTAAGCCTAAGGCAGAGATAGCCGTTTCTATTCTGTTTTGAACCTGTTATGAATTTCTCTTGTAGCATTATCCTCAATTTGATCATTTGCATATCTAAAATAATTGCAGCTTGGATTTAAATTTAAAAGGTACTTTTAAAGAGGACAATTATACACACATATTGCTGCTGTACTATATTATCATCATCAAAGAAAGAGTTCATTTACATCAACAGCGTGAAAGTCAAACAGGCAGTCATAGGAACAGTATAATGAATAGAAAGAAAACCACCTCAGCTGCTAATAGGAATAAAGCTTTGTCACAAGAATAGCTGCACTAATTCCAATATGATTTCATTTTATTCATCCAAATATCATCTGGATGAAAATTTTCAATAGTTACAGTGGGTAATATCTAAAATAATAGCTTGTGGATTCTATCAACTTTTTTATTCTCCGAATGCATTTGACTTTTAAAGTGAAATCAAAGTAATAAAGCAATTAATTACATAATTCTGATTCTACTCTAGTTAATTACATATGTACATTGATCAAATCACTGTTGATGATTTTTTTTATTAAAAACTCTTCAAAATAGCTAGCAGCAAACTTACTGTGGAAATGTTCCTATCTGTTATTATTGGGCACTATATTCATATTCTAGCATATTTATATAAGATTTATAAGAGATTTTATAAATTATCACACTGTGTAGGACAATGGGTCATCTGTTCCATTTTTCCTAATTCAGGGAATGGCAATAAGACAAGAACATGAGAACAAGTACAAAATTATCCTTACACTGATATATTTTTCACAGCTACAGGCCACAAGGGATTTCGGAACTAGATACTGCATTTAGAATGCTGCATTTAACAGGCACTGATAACTTGTCTGATCTATTTGGAAGTAATTTATACCTACAATTATAAGTTGTGTGGAAAAATAGTTATTTTTCTTTTAAGCTTGCTAACTGATAGTTTCACTGAGTGGACTTCTTGTGATCAATCATTCTCCGTTTATCACCTTAACATCATTCATCTCTGTGTAGTCTCATTCTTTTGGCCCCTCATCTATTACTTTTTCAGTCTGATGAATTCCCTTCCATTAGTACTTCCTGATTTCATCCTGAAACATTTTTGTTACCTTTCCATGTTGTGTTCAGCTGTATGTGACTGTCTGTTCCGGATCTCAGTGCTCCAAGCCATTTTCTATGGTGTGTGGTGGATCCATATCTAATTAAGAGAGGGTGCATGGCAGAGCAATAGGCTAATGAACCACTGCAAGGGCTCGCTCTGAGCAAATCTTCAGTTGTTAAGTATTATTGTCACAATGTGGAAGATTGAACATAAAGTCTATTAACGTTCATATGTCAACAACAACAAAAAAAATAAACAAAACGACTTTCAGTACGAAAGGCACTAAAAAATGTAATGAACACAGAAATAGAAGTCTTAAAAATTGTCTGTCACTGGCATACAAGCGGCCTATCATATCTGAAAAGTCCATCCACAGTCTGTGGACACCATCAGAATACATTTGATTAGAAGAACATACAGAGTTTAAGATGTATGAATTTTTACTGTAGATCCTGGTATTTTATAGGTGCTCAGTTTCTTTATAACTGAATCTTACTAAAAAACTCACTCTGCTGTGTATAAAGTCCCTACTAGTTCAATTTTTTCAGGTGCTCATTCATCACAATTGTTCTTAATGGTTTCTTTTGAAAGAACATAACTTTTGAAATAACATAACATCTGTTGAATAAAAAAATTTTCCTGACACTTTTCCAATTGTTTTGCACCTCCTAGCCATATACATCCATGGAAATAGGTACATCTTCCACATAATTTCCCACAGAAATATTTTTTATTATTAATGTCAGGTTTATTTGTCACCTTCTTCCAAAACTTTTGTGTATTTAGAACCAAAGCCAACATTTAATTATTTAAATATGCAAACTAATAGATCTGTAATATCATATTTAAGTTGTCTTAGAATTCTGTGATGAATGCGTGTCATTTGTCTTGTAGAAGTTAAGAAATTCTTCTTACTATAACACTGCTTCTCAGAACACAAATTCAGAAAAAAAAGAATAGGCATAGATATGTATGCTTCCATTAGCTCCATTTAATGTTTCGAGAATTTGTAGTTAATGCAAATCAGATGACTGAACTCATTAGTATGGATGTTATCCTCTTTCTAGCTAAATTCCTGATCAGAGTGGAATGGAAAGCATAATATTGTTTGTGGGTTTGGTTATTTGTTTTGTTGGTTCATTTTCTTTCTTACTTTTAATTGCAACATAAGATTCCTGTTTTCCCATAAATGATATGAAATATAAGGTCTTGATTATCTTTTCCAGAGATACAAATAGATTTTCTTGTAGAACCTAGTTCAAAGTGTTTTCAGTGTATCCTGAGGAAGAATGGATTATAAATAATCATTTAATTGTAATCCTTCATATATTTAAATATTATGATATAAAGACTACTTATAATCCAGAGGGGTAAAAGTCTTAAACACAAGCAAAAATATGCAGGTACTGCCTAGAGAGGCTACCTAGAACAGAGGCTAGACAGTGTTAAAGGAATAAAGTAGGTATTTATTAAAAGGCTTTCAAAGGATACACCTTGGGCAGTACAAGAGCCTAGCTGAGGCTACACCCAAGATTGATACTGGGTCACAAGTTGACACACTTTTATAAGTTTTGGCCATTTACACATTGGGATTAACTGTCCAATTACAGCTTCAGGTTATGAAGTCCCATCATCCCAGATTACTCTCCTGAGTTTGTTGTTTATCCTTTTTGAGCCTGAAGCTGCAATGGTGTCCTTGGTTATCAGGTTGGAAAAGGATTGTTTTGTCTAACTATACTGTGAGAGGAACTTGCTAACAATTTATATGAAGTTCAGAGTTATATACTAATGCAGTATAGAATCTGGAAAATATGAAAGCTAAAACTTAAGGCATCACAGGATGTATGAAACTTTCTTGATTTTTATTATGAAGTCTAAAACAATGAGAATTTCATTTGGACAAGCCACGTCCTATTTGGTTATACTAATATGTAAAGACATGGGCTAAATCTTATTATGAGATATTTATCTGATGTCAGTGAAGCTTATGCGGAGTCAAATTAAAATTGCATTTTTCAACCCTACTCATATGACACAGAGTTGATGTTGCCTCTGTTGCTGTTTGTTTCTTCCTTATTCGTTGACTGAAGAAAAATTGTTTGTAGCTTGTATGGGAAGAGTATATTTATTATGCCTTGGCTCAAACCATTAACTTTCCTGCACAATAGTGCCACAGTATATTTTCTACACAAAAATTCAGTACATGGCAATAATTTTTATTTTTCTATGCAAATAAATGTGAGCATAATTTCCTACAACTAGCTGACATGAATGAACCACACTTAGAATATCACAGTATCTGTATATGTGTGAAATATGGAATACTATTTATCTTTCATTTATCTTTCATTTATCATTTTTTCATTATTTCCTTTATCTTTCATTTCAGTATTTATCTTTCATTTTCTTCCAACAATAGAGATTTATTAATTTCAGCTTAACTTCCAGCTGTTATTTTTGGTTAGTATCTGTCTTTTGCTTTTATAAAACATTAATGAATTTGTATCATCAGTGACAGAGTTAATTTTGCCACCAACCTAAAGGCAAACTGAGTTACCTGTCATCCTTCCAATTGTAGAATTTTTTTAAGTCTTCTAGTCTCTTCTGTTGACCAGTTTTATTGGTATTTTATCCCCAATGCCACCATATTCTTTTTTTACTATATACATTACTGTATTAATTATATTAATATAAATTATATTAATATAAATTATTATAATTAATATTGATTAATATAATTATATTAATATTAATTTCTGTATTTACTATATACATTACTGCATTAAGTATTACTATGTATTGTTTCTATTCTTCCTTCTGATGATATTGTAAACCTTTTCATCAACTTTTTCTATAATTCCTATCCTGTCAATAGTTTTGGTTCCTCATGGGGAGAAGAAAGAGAAAACTGGCAGTGAAGTTGAGCCCAGGAAGAAAGGAGAAGTGGGGAAAAAGTGGTTTTTAATTTTGGGTTTATTTATCCTACCCTACTCTGATTTGATTACTAATAAATTAAATAAACTTCCCTAAGCTGAGTCTGTTTTGCCTGTTATGGTAATCAGTGAGTGTTCTCTCTCTGTCCTTATTTTGACCATTTTTATTTTTTGTACCCTGTACAGTTGAGGAAGGGAGTGATAAATTTGCTTTGTTGGCTACCTGACATCCAGTACATACACTAAAAACAAAGTTGTTGCCTTTTGTTATAAGGCAAGGCGACCTGGTTTCAAGGAGCAGCACGGCGACCCAAACTCACCAGGGTCACTCGGGCCAGAGCCGCACGCTGACACCAATGTGGTGGACGGTCAAATGGCGTTTATTGTCTTATCTGGTAGGGTTAAATAGTCTAGGGGGTTTCACTACGTCAGAGAGGGTCTGCATTACCATCTATGGTTAGTAAGGAGTGGAAAGTTACTAGAGTTAGGGGGGGTTACATTCCTAGGCTGATCGCTTATCTCAGGGGATTGAGGGAGAAGGATCCTGCTGCTTTCCGTCACATCGCGTGATCTTCCGTTTGCCTGTCCCTATCTGCTACACAAAGTATTTATTATCAAACTTTTTTATAAAAAATTTCAATGTGCTGGCTTGGTGTGTTTTCACATCAAGTCTCTAAGTAATCTAATTCACTTAAAATACTACTTTATTTCTCTAAATAGGGAATTTTCAAAAACATGTCACCCTTTTATAATATTGATGATTTCCACAGCAGATAGAGCTGATAAGGCTTATTGTCCAACATAGAGCCATGCTATTAGCACTATTTTTGTAAATATACTATTTTGGTGAGACTATTTTTGATTTTGTTGTACAATTAAGTTTACTAGAACAGGCTGTATGTGCAGCCTCTGTGTAGAGTTTAGGTTTGTAGAGATTTTAGAAGACAAGCAAAAACTATACATATTCAGGGTATTAAACAACACATAAACTTTAATTTTACTCAACTAATGTTCAGAGCTGTCAGACAAAGATTTTGCAACAGATTTTCTGAAAATTACTCAAAAATTACTTCATTTATTCTTTATTTTTCTAAGGTATACTATTAAGTCTTCAGTACTTTAAGAAAAATAGAATTCTCTAGTAAAAACAAGGATCATGGAAAAAAGCTACATTTTTTGCAAGGATGGAATAGGACTCTGACTAGAATTCCTTGCTAATCATAAATTATTTGTAGTTATTCTTCCTAAATCAATAGTAAATAGACCAAAGACTGGGCCAGCTACAGCACAGGGAAAATCTTAAGGCAAAATTGCTTTGCTTATGGTCTACAACTTGAGCACAAACCTTTATTCTGTCTACAAGATTCCTGAATGTGGAATCCCAATTGTCAGACCTAATCTGGACTGGTTAAAATGAATTTAAACATGATAAAATCCTATCTGTCACAAGGAAGGTTGAATATGGGACGAATAAGTAAAAGCAATCAGAGTCATTAGTTTAAACTGCAGGACGCCAATTTAATTTCATCATAAAATTCTTTTTAGGAATAGATGAATGAATAAAGGAGTTAAAAAGCTGCTTTTTAATGACTATTACTGTCTTCACTAGGGAGAGGATTTTGCATCATACATTCTAGAGAAAAATTCATAGTTATTATGTATGAAGGGAAAAAAAACAGAAGAAGCGAACACCAAACAGTCTAAAATTTATTTCTTCTGATCTCACCATAAAATCAAGTCCAGATGATATGCACACAATAAGAATTTTGAGTTACCCATTAAACTTTTGAATAAAAACCAAATGTTTTTTTCCTATAAAATCAGAGCAAGTCTTAAATCCAAAGAAGTTGCTAAATATTTCTTTTTCTACCAGAACACTGGTAGACATTATCAGATGTTGCCCACTAGAGAAACTCTGTGGGAAAATTTGCTTATATGAATTTTTAATTACCACAGAGAAATATTTAATGGTTCTGATTTAACCCTTAAAATAGGAAAAAACACCCTCAAAGTCATTACCATTGTTCACTTTTGTAATAAACGCTAGATCTCCCAAGTTACCATCCTTTTTAGAGGGTTTCTGACTTAGGCATCTTCTATGACACATCCCAGAAGGTTAGGGTATCTGGGGTTCTTGTTAATGGATCCCTTGGGATGGATTGGATTGAAACACTGAAGGATCAGTGATATATACAGTTTATTGGGAACAATTTGGAATGGAAAGGAAGTATGTAGCCATTTTGGTTATTGTCATCGATAGAAATTTAGCAATGTAAAAGCATAAAAATAACATTTAACAAAAGGTGCAAGGAAAAGGTAGAAAGAGAAAGAAAGAATAAAAATAGAAAGAAATCACCACCCGTGGATCCAGCAAGAGAATTGATTGTACCAATTTATATGTCCATTGGTGGAAGTGATGATCAGTTGGGGTTGGGGGAATCCTGTTGATGCCTTGGAGAGGCTAACCAGAACAGAAGCTAGACAGAGTTAGAGGATAAAGGTAGGTATTTATTGAAAGGCCTTCAAAGGGTACATCTTGGGCAGTACAGGAGCCTCGCAGAGATGACATCCAAGATGGACGGTGGTCATGAGTTTTTCAGACAGATATCAGTTTTGTCTATTTGCATATTGAGTTTAATTGTCTAATTACAGATTCAGGTAATGAAGTCATTTATTCCAAGTTTGCCCCCCCCCAATTCACTGTTGTTGACATTTTTCAGGCCCTGCCTGAGACAGTTAGGTGTCCTTGAATTTCAGGCCTAGAGAGAAATTGTTTTGTCTGAATAAAATGGGAGAACAGTAGCTGACAGGCTATGGAGTTTTAGAGTTATGCACTAAAGCAGTACTGATCTGAAAAATATAAAAGCTAAAACTTAAGGTACCACTGTGAAACACAAAGTTCAATGGGTTAATATACAATCAGGTTCTGCTGGGAATTCTCCGGTACCTCTCCCGAGTGCGGGATAGAATTTTACACTGTCTGGTGCAACACTGTTGATCATGTGCAGTCCTCTGGTAGAAGGCCCTAGAAATAGGTTTGGGGGTGTTTTGGGGTGTCTTTGATGGTTTATGACACCTTCTAAGACATGACAGCTGTCTCTCACTGGGGTAGTTGAGCCAGTTATGCCCCATCAGGAGGGATGAATACACTCAGGCTGACGTGTGAATGTCCTGGTACTTCTGTGGGGGGAGTTTTCACATCTGGGCCAGTTATGCCATATCAAAAGGAATGAATAATGTGAATGTCCCAATTCCTTTCCTGAGGCAGGGATTTACAGCTGAGCCAGTTATGTAAAGGAGGACATTGGCATGATAAAAACAACTATCCCACCTTGCAGAATCTGCTTCTTATTGGCCTCCATCCCCATCTGACTCAAAACCCAGCCTGTAGCCTCAGGTGGTGGGTGCTCACCCCCTTTGCACCTGGGCTTTTCCCTTGCACATCAGCAGCAAAGTACCTGCTGTTTTTGCAAATGGCCGATTGAGTCATTACCCATTAACATTTCAGTCTCTCACAGCAGCACGTCTGTGCAGAGTCTTTTTTCAAGTTAAAATACCAAAACTGTACTTTTTAGAAAATTGTCAAGGACTGAAGGTATACAAAAACTCAGTTGACACTGATTTCAAGGGAACAAAGACAATCTACAAGAGCAAAGAATGACATTAAAGATGAATCTGTAGTGTCACTACTATTAGTCAATTAATGTGTCAAATGCTAATGTTTGATCTATTCCCCTCTGTAAATAGACTTCAGCTTTCCAAGGTTAACAGTTTTACTATCTACAAGAGCACTCAGTTTTCATGCAACAATTTTTAAAGCAAAAAAAGAAGTGTAAATTTAAAGTTTTCTAACAATATGAAACTCAAATGAGACAGTTTTACATCATTTTCTTTAATGTAACTGGGCAAATAAAAACGTGTTATGGTTTCAAAGCCATGATATTTATCATGCCTCCATTTTTCTCACCCTGAAGCTTCTCCATGTAATAGATTTCCAGGTTCTTGTGCCTGTAACAACTGCAATATCTCGTTATTTTTAAAAGGTTTTGAATAGCAAGAGCTATTGAGGTGCTTGAGTAAGGAGATGTTATTGTTTGATAAATATCCTGAGAGCTTGCAGTGGCTGTCCTAACAGTGAGCTGTTTTCTGAGAACCATATTTTTTTAATTATCTGAAGGGTAAGAACAATAAATATATTTTATGTCTGCCCTATATTTGCAATCTATGGCTGCTAAAACCTTGAGGATAGATATATCCCAAACACACTATTATTAGACATTTTCTTGAACAGATATTTTTGAGCAGTGAATACATTTTACTGCATTTCTTAAAAACCCTTCAGCTTACTCTACTTTAGCAATAATGATTCTGTTTTAACTATCATAAAGCTGTTCATGTGAAGTGACACTTCACGTACTACAGACTAAAGACAATATGAATCAACCTAATTGTTTATTGAGCATTCTGGAGATACAAAGGGGTTTTTATATATTTCTAGGATATCGAATCTTGATCTGCTAACTGTTCCCTGGTGAGTTTAGTAACACATTGGAGCTTTATGTTGAGATGGTTGGTTACAGTCTAAATACGAAGGAACTCCCCATGCAGTGCCTGACCTGCTTCTATCTACACCCCATCTTCTATCTTCACTAATACGTGAAGGATGGGAATGGTGCGTGTTGAGGGACAGGATGTAACTCGGGGCTGGGAGGGAAAAAAAGCACAGTGCCAAAATAACAAAGTTGCAAGTTTGTTTGAGCAGAGAGAGGCAGATAAGTTTTATCTAAAGACAGAAAGAGATAAAATAGTTACTAAATTATTTTTTGGGAGCTGCCTACAATTTTCTGTTCACTGCTGACGCTTTGTGAATTTGCAGTTATTGGCAATGTGAAGAGATACACTAAGAAAAAAAAGGATGTGTTGTGCAGGGAATATTATGAAATTTGACAGATTGGAGAGTGTATTCATTGGCTCTGTAAAGGTAAAAGACATCTAGGAAGAAAATGAATAATACTTGAAGGATTTTTATGGCTAAGTCTTGGAGAAATTATTTAGAGTATTTTGCAGGAGTGGGGAGCAGGAAAGGAATCTGAACAACTGAATTGGAAAATAACTTAGAGACTCTACCACTAAGTACTCTGACAGTACTCTCTGAAGAAGAATTTTATTAAATTTAATAAAAGTCAATTACTTTTGAAGTGAGACAAAAGCCAGGCATAGAGAAATGTAGGATTGATACTGTCAGAAAGGCCTTCTTTATGTCCATTTGTATGAAAAGCTTTCATAAGTTTCAGTAGGCTTGGGTTGGGAAACATTTACCAGGAAACAAAAGTCTGAAAAGAGGAAAAGTACATGGTGACTTGGGAGCAAGTGTACAGGCTAATGGACAACATCCAGGAACTAGGAGTCCTGCTGGATATGCAAGAATCAATAAAGTCAGGACAGGAAGATTTTGCTCAGTCTGCAGAAGGCCACTAAAACACACCTGACAGCAAGAAAAGGTCATGTTAGTCGGGCCACATCCAAGACTGCAGTAGCACTTGTGCAGAGGAAGACTACAGCATTACAGCAACACCTAATCTAATAAATATCACCCTGAAGAACTTCCCAAACTCATGCCTAAAAGCCACGTGACCTTAGCATATCTCCTGCTCCAAGGAAACAGCTGGGCTTTGTCCGCAGCTGCAGCCCCAAATGGGTAACTACAAGGGGAGGTGAGAGTGAGTGAGTGAGTGAGTGAGTGAGTGAGTGAGTGAGTGAGTGAGTGAGTGAGTGAGTGAGTGAGTGAGTGAGTGAGTGAGTGAGTGAGTGAGTGAGTATACTGGGTGAATACTTAGCTTTTGTTAATAATAACAGTTTGATTGCATTAATAATAAATATTTAAGGAATGAAATGCTCCATAGAAAGTCTGCAGATGTTGTGAAGTGTATCAAGTACCTTGACTCAATCCCCCATTACAAAAACCCCAATTTATAATCCTCTCAATACAAAGAAAAATAATGTGTATTTGCAGCAAAAGCACAGTTCAGTGAAAAGTGGAAAAGGAAGGCTTCACAGTGATACTTCAATTAGCATAAATTCATTATAAATACATCTAGCATTTCAAATACACTTCCTTCAATTCAATGCTTCTGATGTCATTAAGTTGAAGAACATTATTACATCTTTGGTACTCAACATTCAGGGAGACAATGTTGGCCAGCTGACAAGCATATTCAGCTGGCTTGGCTCCCAAATCTAACCCCAGGCTTCAAAGTGTTAGTGAAAAACAGTGTAGGCTTTACATATTTAAAATTTGCAGAAAGGAAAGGAAACAAAACACTTGTATCTCCTTTGTAAAAAAGATTTAATGAAAATATTTAAAACATATATTACCATGTATTTTTCAAGCCACATAGAAAATCAGAACCAACAATTCATATTCTTGTCTGAGTTTCTGCATCCAAAGAGTTTAAAGAAATTATTGCCTTGTGATTTAACTCATACGGAAAGGATCATTTCCTTCATGAGCAGAAGTTTCATAATGGCAGCAAAATATTATGGACTCTGCTAAAGGAACATTTTTATTGTGCTTTCTCCAAGTAAACATTTTTGGATTTCAAGTCAGATATTTCGGTACTAAAAAAATGTAGCTTTACTGCTTAGTCTGTCTTTGTATTTTCAATAATGCATAGTAAAACTCTTTGAGGAAGACAAAATAATAAAAAGTAGTAAGTAAATATATGATAAGTTAAGGTGGACAAGGGAAAGGTTGTTTGTTGACAGCATATTAAAGTGAGTTATTTTACATTTTATCATTCCTGTATCTGATTTGTTTTTTTATATATTTTCAAGGTTATTTTATTATATATCCCTTCTGCTTTGCATTTTGCAAGAGAAGATTTGCATGTTGTGACTGAAAATTCTTTCCTAGGACATTTCTTCCCTTTCTGGTGGGTGTTGACCTCTTCTCCCCGACAACTTGCTACAAGACAAGAGGATATAGCCTCAAGCTATACCAGGGAAGGTTCAGAAGGAATTTCTTTATGGAAAGGGTTGTTAAACATTGGGGTGGACTGCCCAGGGAGGTGGTGGAGTCACCATCCCTGGAGGTTTGTAAGAAATGACTGAACATGGCACTTAGTGCCATGATCTTGTTGATGTGGTGGTGTTTGGTTAAACGTTGGACTTTAGAGGTCTTTTCCATTCTAAATGATACCGTGATTCTGTGATTCTAGTAGTATTATCTCATCTTTTATGTTGTGTGTCAGGCTTTTCCCTTCCTTGCATGCTTATACTACTCTCTATAATTTGTCAGTGATCTTTTCTTTTCCTGGGCCATTATTTGTGGAGTTTAGGAACTGGAAGAAAAACTGCAGCATAGGATTTTCCATTTATTATTCCCTTTACTTGCCATATTTATTCAGTTCTAGAGCTAATTTTAGTTCTGTATAAAGTGCATAGTAATGTTGATGTGAGCAGCGTAGAATCTACTTATTTTCCTTTATCAACACCAGAAAAATACAGCATCGCAAGAAATAGCTACATAATTTCAAGTGCCAAAACTTGAAAATAATTTCAACGCCCATTTTTTCCTTTTCCTTTTCTTTTGAGTTTCTTTATTTACTTTTAACAATAATGTAATATAAAAAGAGAAAAAATAACCTCACAGACAATACAAGTTTCTGTACAGTTTAGATTTTAGTATAATCTTTGAACATGGATTTGGGGGATAAGCCATGAATTTAGTGATATAATGGGTTCCTGGGATTTTTTTTCTTTTTTTTTTTTTTTTTTCGAATTATTGCAGGTCAATCAAAATGGGATTCCTGTCTCTAAATGCTTTGTCATCAATTCAGAAGACATAAATATTATCTATTTGAATATATAGATTAAACTAATTCCAAGACCGAGGAAAAATGTTACAGATTGTGTTTTCAGATGACTTAAAAGAATATGTTGAAAGAATTTCACTGAAGGATTTTTTGTTCTCTTTTGAGTATTGTTTTAGTACTTTATTTGATGTTGTAGAATTACAGAAAGACTGAATAATTCAGACTGCTAGGGACTCTTGGCCAACCTCCTGCTCAAAGCAAGTTCAGCTTTGGGATCACCAGTCTGCATACACTCATAACTTCCCCCTTCCAACATAATGGCTATGAGGCCTAAAGGCCCTTAAGTCTTACAGCCTATAACCCATATTTCAATTAAAACAATTTGAAATTAAAATTATTGTTTTGCTGAGATAAAGGGTCACTTTTACAGCTCCTAATCTTGCATGACCTAAGTGCAGCAACCTTGATTTACAATGCCATAAGCTGATATTTAAGCAGTGTTCATTCATTAAGCACTAATTTTAAATTCCTCTTTAATAAGCATTTAGCTTGCCAAAGTCTTATACAATGTCATATATTTTTAGGCCACTGACATACAAAATTCCCTTGTACCACAGAAAAAAATTTGTATGACACTGAGTGTACAAGTTTCTCAAACAATTGGCCTTTGCAGCATTATAAAAAGCTTAACCTCTGCGAGCAATCCTAAGGATCAAGGAATGTTCCCTTTGTACAGGGCTTTTATTAATGTCTTATGACTGAGTAATGAGCAGTATGTATGAACTGCATGTACTGAAGCAAAACCTCAAGAAAAACACAGAGTTTTCTGTTCCCATGCCTTTGGGTGCTTTAACACAGCTTCTGGTCGGAGTTCTGGCTCACAATTTGAATAAAAGATATAATTCATAGGGACTTTTAGCAACTATGTATGTATGTGAGCACAATCCTCTCTTACCCACACATTATCAGCATATAGCTTGTATCTGTCTTGGCACAAAATTGAATGAACACTACAGTCCAATTGGCACTAGCAATTACTAGAAACTGTAACATGAGATGAACTCAACTGAGTTCAGAGAGGAGCAAATTTTAAGCTACTGCTTAAAATAGCCTGACCACAAGACAAACAGGAGTGATGATTAGGTTTGCTGTCCATCATACAGAAATTTACAGCTTTCCAGGAATATGCTGTGTGCTGCTGTGCTGAGTCTTGAGCAATCCTTGCTACAGAGACAAAAAGGGAAACATTTCAGGGAGGAACTAGGACACCGGTTCTTTTAATTGCTGTTTATATTTTGATTTTCCTATCTCCCAAGTCATAACAGTGAGGCTTTCAGCGTCGGTGTGTGGTCCACACCAGCACATGGACTCACAACATCAGTGAATGATGCATTTATCACTCCCATTTCTTTAAAGAAACACAGTGCTGCATAGGAATCACCAAAGGAGACATGCATTGGACAGTCTGTGAGAGACGCTTCAATGTAAATTTTCCTGGTTGGCAGAAATGAGGACTTCTGTGAAACCAAATTAAAAATATTTTGTCAGCCTTTAAACCAGATACACATGCCCTACACCGACAGCCACAAAACCCTAGGGTCTAATATACACAGAGTTGTCAAGAAAAGGAAGCTTTCTTCAGCAAAACTGAATCACCAGACAGTAATTCTGTTTCCTTTATAATGAAAACAAAGTTGGTATGTTGTAACCTTTTTGATATGGCAATTAAAGCAAGATTAACATGCCATTTCCATATTTTCTTTCTGAGGATGTAGTCATTATAGAAGGGCATTGTTTATGATTCCAATCCCTTTTCATCTTAAGTCCCTCCCAGCTCACCTCAGATGAAACTGTTTTGCTATAGAAAAATTATAGTTTTTCCAGGGAACAAAAAATGAAAAGATTAGACTGGCAATCCATAGAAATAACTCTCATTAAAAAAAAAAAAAAAAAAAAAAAAAAAAAAAAAAAAAAAAAAAAAAAAAAAAAAAAANTCAAACCAAACCAGAAAAAAAAAAAAAAAAAAAAAAAAAAAAAAAAAAAAAAAAAAAAAGACAATAAGAAGCATGGTTTCATACCTTTAGAGATACTAGCCAGAAAAGTGACAGCCTCTCCCCCTGTTCTTGTCTGCAAGAACTCAAGTTGGTTAGAGAATGGTGCTAATAACACCAAGATTGTGGGTTTGATCCCTTTGCGGGCCATTCACTGAAGAATTTGCCTTGATGATCCTGGTGAGTCCCTTCCAGCTCAGAATATTCTGTGATTCTGTGATTCTATGAAATACATAAACTTTTTCTCTTTCCCTACTTCCCACTGTGCATTACTGTAAGCTGTAAAAAACAGACTCTTCAGTAAATCCTATATACACAACAACCTGAAGAAATTTCACTCTAGCTAAGTGTAAAAGGTGATGTTTTCAAGTACTGTATAAGCCACTCACACAAAAGAGCTCTACAGAACAATCTACAAGAAGAAATAAAGCAGTCAGGGTCAGAGTTTATGTACTCCTTTTTTAGTCCCTTCTCACTGTAATGAGTGTGCAATAGTTCTAGCTCAGTTAACCTTGTCTTATTTTAGCTAGACTTGATCCAAAAATACAGTGACTTTTCTTCATAGATGAGATAAGGCCCTGTGACCTAGCTGTGAGAAAGCAAAGAGCAGAAGCATGAAAGGACTACATTATTTCTGAAAGCACAAAGAAAGAGCAATGTGTGCCTGGAGATATTTATGTGGAAGTTCAGTGTGCATGAGCCACTCATGACCTTGGGCTCCAATTGGAGGCTCTTATTACATGGAGAGGTACCTTCTCCCTGGTGCTCTTCTACAGCCACCCTCCCTCCCACCATGGCTGGGCTGCCATAGCAATTGCCTAATTCCTTCTTTTGCAGGCTCAGACTTCTTACCCTGTGGGAACTCTTCTGTACCCTTTTCTCATTCTGGTCTCAGGTGTGCCACCTCCTCCACACATTCTGGCACTCATTTCTACTACCTTTTTAACATGGGTCCTTGTTCTGGATTAATTGTATCCTATTTACCATCTGTATGGCAGTTGTGTTCTGTTAAGTGGGCAGTTTTCCTTAACTCTTTCACAACCACTCCTCCCTCCTGGGAGACATCTGCTGATAACAGGCTATTGAATGTCAATGCATGACTGATAAGAACTACAGCATCCCATTGTGAGATGCTCCACCCAGAGGGAAGAGCCAAGCATTCCTACCCAGATATAATCTTGAGATTCTGAGACACCAGTGGGGCTTTTCTCCACTGGAGTTGTTCCCAGGGAGAACAGCTGCCTCTTCCACTGGATCTTCAGAGGAAGACTACACCTTTCTACAGGATCACTGCTCCAACAGAGCCACACCTGACACATCAGGAGGACTGCAGACACAATTCCAATTGGACTGCTACCACCTGCTAACACCCTGACCAAGAGGGTGTCAGGACGTGTTCTGACTCGGTCAGTGTTGTTTTAGTTTACTGCATTGCTTATTTTATTTTTTTATTTTTCTTCCTCAATAAAGAACTGTTATTCCTGCTTCCATATTTTTGCCTGAGAGCCCCCTTAATTTCAAATTTATAACAATTCGTAGGGAGGGGGTTTACATTTTTCCATTTCAGGGGAGGCTCTTACCTTCCTTAGCAGACACCTGTCTTTCCAAACCAAGACAGTCCTTTCTCACATGAAAATCCTGAAGAGGTAAAACATAAAGCTCACACACAAACTCTTCCATTGTTTTGTTGCGGTTTTTCTTCCATATTCTGAAAGAAACCACAACAAAATTATAATATCTGATTTTTCCAAATCTATATGATATAGCTTGCTTTTGGCCTTCCCACAGTGCTCATCATCTTGCCGAGCAGCCTTTAAATGACTTAACTGATATTAATAAATACACATTTAAGAAGACTTATGGGATGTTATGTTCTTGTATCTTATCCTCAGCATCTTCTATCTCACCTAAGCAGATTAGTATTTTTGGATTTCAGTCATACAGATTCCTCAAGAGACAGGCATGGAACCAAATAACATCAGTTCTTCATCACATACAACTACCACGCAACTAAAAGCCACACAACTACCCTATCAAAGTGACTTGTAAACTTTGCACACAAATACATGACCTTAGAGAAGGAAGTTTCCAGAGCTCCATGGAGTAACCATAAAACTGGAAAAGTACCTTTTTCTGACACTGTGCTCTCTATGAAGTTTCTAAATTTGGAACTAAGTTTGAATTAGAATTTGAAGTGAGTTTAAGATGTAATAAGTACTTGTGAATAATTTTATAAGTTGGGGTTTATGTGATCAAAGTATCTCCTAGCTTTATACTTCATCCCACTCAGGAATGGATATTGGTGCATAATTCCACACTATAGAGACTTTCAACTGCAAAGCGTGATAATTTATAAGTAAATTTTGCTGTACTTCCACTTTATTGTTCAGATGCAGAGGATAAAAAGACCCTAATTATTTTTGGTTTTGTATGAGACATGCTTTAAACTGAAAAGTGTAAAAGTAGGAAGTGCTCTAAATATATAGGCAAACTTCAACCAAGCTGTTCTTTATAATGATTTATTCTCTTGACAGAAGTTTACAGTGACTGTGTAGAATTAGGAAGAACATAATATCACAGTGACACTTCTGAAGCATGTGGAAAGTCTTTTGCTGCAATAAAGAAATGACTGATATAGGCCAACTGTATATTTCATAGAAAAAAATCCCAACAAATTATTTAATATGGATAATGTAGAGAACTACTGCCCAAGTAACAAGAAAAAAATACTATCCAAGAGTAGACAAAAAAAGTTTTTGTTCCCACTCCTTCCCTTCTGAAAAACAAATAAAATGAAAAGGTCAGGTTACAGCACTATGTTGTTCAGCCATGGTGATAATATAAATTATTACTATAACCAACAGACCTCAGTTTTTTCCTTGAAAACATGAGCTAGATATCAATTTAAGTGCACAATGGACACTTAGAGGAAACCAGGAAGGTTCAGACATATGGGTAGACTTTCTAATACCGAGGAACTTTATCTATATTTTAAAGCATGCAAAGGTCAAATTCTCCAGACTAAAAGCAAACCCTCCACAAACACACAGATAGGGAGATAACTAATGTCTATTTATTATGTTGAAAATTTCCTGAATTTAACACATTGACTTTTAAATCTCCAAAAAGAAAATTCTGGTAGATAATAATGCTACTGAATAAAGTAACTGAATAATCCACCTATAACTTCATTGCAATTTTGACTTTGAAAAGTACATTTTGCAAACATACTTTAAAATGTCCCAAACAAATCCTGATGGAACAACGGTTTTACAACCTCTGTCTGTGAGCAGTAATTTGTGTTATATTTTTGTTATATCAAAGATTCATAGCTATAAGAAACATTCTGTTCCTGTTCACCACCCTTAATTTTGAAACAGAAGTCTGTTTAATTATGGCATGACTCTTTGATAGCATGCATGTTTCTTCATCAGCTTGGTAAAAAAATACAAGCAGAAAAATATATGTCCCAAATGTTATAAACACCTAATCCTAAGCACTATCCTAATGAAAATATGAAGCAATTGATTTCAAAACTATGTAAAAACATGCAATCAAGATACTCTTGAATGGGAAATGCCCTTGTACATTTAAAGAAAAGAAAATTGGCTTAGATATTTTGGGGCCACCCAAGAAGCCTCCTGTTAGTAGCTCGTTAACTTTCTTTAGAGTGGTCATTTTTAACTCATACCAAATAGCCAGTGAAAGACTGAACTATAGCCTGGCCCAAAACAGAAAGGTTTTCCTTTCTTCCATTGTATACTATCTATTAAACTGTTATTGAATTTAAAATGCCACAGATCTGAGTATTCTCATTTTATATACCATTCGTTTGCTTTCAGGCACTCAGAGTATTTAGCTACCCAAGAATAAATGTCAAGAGAAGTAAAATAATACTGTTTCACTTTCAAATCAATGCACCGTCTTTTGCAAGCCCTCCATTCCATATCCCACTGGAAAGACCCCTCTTACCCCTAAGAGCCTGGAGAGACATGCATAAACTTTTCACAGTATTTAATCTGGCCTACTTCTCTCTTCTTTTTCAGAAGTCAGTTGTGATAGTTTGCCAATCTCTAGTGAAGCTTGGCTCCTGAGTCTAAAGAGCTTATATTACATAGGCTAGAACCAATATTGCCTATCTATTTTGAAAGTATTGCAAAACTTCTGTAAATCATCCTAGATCCTGGGGTTTCTTGAATAAAGGTAGCCAGTGAAAAACTTTTATAATCAAGACAACTTTTATTAACAAATACATAAGGATTCCATGTAATCTTATCATATCCAAGAGCTTAATTTTCCAAATGCTCAATTTTACAAGTAAACAAGAACAGACAATACACAGAATTGCTCATGGAATCCTATACACTCTCAAAAAGGTGTCTGCAACTGTCTGCTGAGTTATATACAGATGATGTGTAGTATTTATCTTCTCTATTAGATAGCTGGTGCTTTAGATGGAGCTTTACTTTTCATTTTTGAAACTCTCATTTCAACAATATTCTGTAAACCTTAAAATTTGAACTTGTAGTCAATAATTTTAGTAATCACTCTGGAAAAAATAAAAATACTTTTTTACGATCAGCATTCTTTGTGAAAGAATTAACATTGCATATTCTTTGTTTTTTGAGAAAATTTGAGATAAAAACTACATTTAAAAGTCAAGGGAATTGTCACCTATAATTTTCTTACATATCAATATCCTGGCATTCTTTTAAATCACGTATTCTGTACAATTGACAGAAAGCGTTAGATAACACAGATCTGAAACATGTAACAATAATAAAGACAGTGAATAATAGTTCAGTGGCAGATTTATTTTGGGTTTCAGTGACACTATCATCTTATTTAAACATCATATTTCCTAGATTTTTCCAAAATGCTTTGATGTAGAAAGCCTCCTTTATTCTTATTGTCAATGCTCTACATGCAAAGAAAATGAACTGGAATATATGCCATCTGGATAATCAAACTATTAAAGTTATCAAACCTCTTCTATTAAACCATCTTGAGTTTGGTTTTAAAATTCATAGTTTATTTGAAGAAAATTGTCAGCATCCTATTCATATCAGATTTGAAGGGGCACTAATTTGTTATTCAGATTCATAGTCGTGCCTTTAACATAACATTCAACAAGCCCACAAGCTAATAAATGTTAAATAAATAAATTATTCTGATTTACAGCACATCTCCTTAAAGCAAATAGATAAGATGAGAGATAAGGGGAAGGAGCTCAAAAGCAATTTCATCACAGTAAGTATGAAAAAATTGGAATGCTTTATCTGGTCAATATCTCAAGCTTTCAAACCCCCTAAGTTCAAAAATATTTGGGATGACTTCATTTGTAAGACACTCATGGATGAGTTTTGAGCTGGAATTCTTATGAAGGGGTCTATCACGTATAGCTTGATTTTACATATCTAATTCTTACTTTTTAAAAATATTTTTCTTTTGAGCAAAACCAGAGTCCATATTGAATGTTTTTTCTTGGTGTTGCAGCTGTAAAGAAATTGACCCTTTTCAAACAACAATTTGCATGTTTACATTTTTATTTTCCCAAGTGAATGCCAGGTAAAATTTCAGGTACAAAATAAGTTATAAGTGAAAATTTGAGCAGTTAAATAATTAACTACCTTAATGAAAGAAAAAAAAAAAAACAACCAAAAAAAACTAAACTAAACAAAGTTCTATTTGTTTTTTGCATTTTTTGTCTGGCAAAATATTCATACCAGGCATTATCAAGGATGATTTAAATAAAAAGCAGAAGAGGAAATGAGAATTTCTAATTATAAAATCTTGTGCATGGTCTGTCTGGAGATGGACAAGGTAATTGTAGATTTTGACATGAAATTCAACTCACTTGGTGCCTCATTGACTCTGGGTACAAGATGTGTTTTTGAAGTGCTCAAGTATACCACAAAATATACATAGCACAGGAATATAAAGCAGCTATAGGAACACTGAGCAGCGGTTAATGCACTCTCAAACAGACAGCAAGAAATGTCAGTGTACTATACCAAGCAACAGTATGTCCTAGTAAGTCCCACTTTTTTAAGACATGCAAGCAGTCTGCAATGAGGTGAGGATGGGGTGGATTCCCCCACTCCCTGAAACAGATCCCTGGAATTGCCAAGTCACCACCTTTCAACTTCTAGAAAACAGAAATTATCTTACTAGAGGTATAACTACTATGAGGTCATGACAAAAATTAATGCAGAACCATTCAATCCTGCTCTGCCGCAGAGCAGATAAATCTTGTGCCTATATCTATATCTGCAAGCAACATATTCCTCAAGAAAAGGAACATCCTAATTAAGTCTTTAAGCAGAAATCTCAGTCCCCTCCTTTTATTTTGTTGTAAATCTGATGGTATCACTCTCACCTTTAAACCCCCTTTTAAATGCAAACAGGTGTTATCATGTATGTTAAGCAGATGTTGCTTAATATTTATGGAAATCTTTGTATTTTATGTTCTGTTTGGCAATTTTTTAAGAAGTGAGGCTGGGGCTCCATCTTATTTGGAACACTTGTGGTTTGCACATCCTAAGCTGAACTGTGCTTGAAACTGAGTAGGGGACACCTCCCAAAACAACCCCCAGAAACCACTAGAGATCCCCAAAGAGGCCCATGTAGATGCAGTCAGAAGTACTACACGAGGTAGCCCAAGCTAAATGACTGTATCGTGTAGGTGGTGACTATGCATTAGATATTAGGGTTTATGTAAATTTTAGTGCATGAATTCTTTTGTTTTTCCTCTCTGGCATGCTCAATTTGTGGCAAACTTCTGCCTAATACCCTGCACAGAATAAACAATGTCTTCTTTCTAAACCTGAGTCATTGTCCACGTTTAGAGAATTATCAAAATTTGGCAACATTAGGATAAGGCTACTGTACATGATACAATTAATTTTCTGCACTGCTCACTCTCCCCCATTCTGCCACAAGTCAAAGACCTACTGCTCTCCTATGAAAGTTTTCTTTTAATGAAAAGAAAAACAAAATAAAATTTCTTGTTCTGTAATTATTTTATTACTGTAAGAATTTGCAATGTTCAATCACTCTAATATGTAGGAGGGTAGTACTTTTTCAACCTGTTACTATCTCTCTAAAATGTGTTCAATTTCCTATCAGCAAGGCTACTGAAGGGCATAATGAGAGACTAAATGACTTTCCTAGGAAATACGCTTTTAAACGTTGGTGAAATCCTGGGTTTTGTCTGATCGAAACCAAAACAGAAATGTTTCTTGAAGTGAAATAGAACACTGCCCATTCAAGTCAGTGGGTGACCTGATTTCAAATGTTTTCTTATCCAAACACAAGAGTGATCTTTCTATTCGGAACAATTTCCTGAACAGCATTTTTTTTCCTAATTTCTTGATGGTGCTTCCAAATAAACCTCTTATAGAACTAATCATATACTTGTAATGAATCAAACCTGTAATCAAACCTGTAATGAAACCGAGCAAAGACCAGGGCAGAAGAAACATTTTTCAGGGAAATTTACTAACTTGAAATGGTGCAACTGGATCTTAAGGTATGTTTTGCAGGGTATGTGACAGCTTTGAGCACCTACATTCTATGGATCTTTTTGTGGATCTGGGCCAACATAATTACGAATTCTAACTGATCCCACACAGCGGCTCAAATGAATTTTAACTTTCATTTTCAGCTTTCTAACCATGTACAAAGTAATGGACCCAAGGGAAATATATAAATCCCTGTATTTCAGGCCAGACTGACCTCTAACTGTCAAGAGTTGGGAGGAAATTCTGTCTGGAAATGTTATGTCTTAATTGTCTCTTGCAGAGATTCTTGAGCTTTACTGTGAAGCACTAACCAGCAAAATTATTAGTTTGATTCAGAAAAGCATTGCCTGTGCCAATGTCTGAGTTTTTCAGCTACTAGTCTCAAAGCCTAGCAGATAATTTTCAGGTGCCTAAGTACAAACTGTAAGAAATAAAAAAGTTGAACTTAAAATATTTTTTTATAAATAAAGAATTGTGTTAAGTAAAATGCTTTTATACTATGAATACTAGAAATGAGAGCTATTTTTTGTTAATGTTACTACATTCATTAAACAATGCTCTCACTATATGCTTATTATTCTACATTTATAAAAGAATGAATGTAGAGTGAGATTTTCAATCTATAGTTGCTCTGAGGTACTCCAGTGTGATCAGGGAAAAACACCTCTGAACACAAAATCTCCATGTGGACTCAATCAAGAAATGCTTCTTGATTTAAGAGGAATTTGTATATGAATGCAGCTTTTCATACATAGCATGCAATTTATACTAACTACTTTTATACTATCTTTTAAAATTGAAATTTACATAAAATTTTTAAGATCTTAATACAGGATAAATATTGATCCCTGAAATGTTTTTCCACTGGTTTTTGAACAGCAACACTTTCAATATATGTTTTGAAAAAATTCTAATGTAGAAACTAGAACTGCCTAAGTGCTGTCAGCTAAATATACAGTGGAGGGAACCCCAAACTTTTATCTATAAAGTTTGCATGTGAGCCTTTTTTTGATTCTGTTAGTTGGACAATATCTACAAATATTACCAAGTCTGATTGTCATTTTAAAGTTAAACAGGATAACAATCTGTATGTCAAATAAGAAAGTCTTGGTTCAAGGATTATTACCTTTCAACAAGATCAATAAGGTAATCACTACAGATCTGTACAGTATTTTTACTAGTCAGCATTCAAGAAATAGTAATAGATTTATTTAAAATTAATTTTAGTCGTTTTAATAATAAAGATTTCATAGTGGTTTAGTTCTTAGAAAATATTTATAGGTAAGAAACAATAGCACTTATGGGACTGGTGTGTTTGCTATTACCTAGTGGTTCTTTAGGACTTAATTCTAGCAAAATCTCCCTGTACGCTTCATTATTCTTGTTATCCTGTGTGCTAATTATTGCTCTTGTCTTGTTGGACTTCCGAGACTCTAAAACACATGTATTGGAAAAGTGTTCTTGCCAGTTGGGGCTGTCATTATCCATCCTTTACACTCCTTAATTCCTATGAGAACATTAGCCTAAAAGAGAAGTTGTCTAGATTGGAGCAGAGAGTTAAAATAGGACTGGCATCTGGATTTAGGCAAGTCCTGAGCAGATAACATAAGTGCTGAAATATTGAAGAGAATTCTATCTTTCAATTACATGAAAAGTCCAATTTTTCAGCAAGGAATGATGGAGCTATTAAAACCATATTCGGTGGGGAGGCGGGGGGGGGGGATGCTAATTCCTCAAGAGCCATCTGCTTCCTTCCAGGCACATATCCTCTCCTGATACTCATTCAAAACAATGTTGAAGTATTGTGGGGGCACAGAATTCTTTCTGCTTAAACTTTATGCAAGTCTGGTACTTCTACATTTCCATCCTATGTACACTAGATAGTTACCACANGATGCTAATTCCTCAAGAGTCATCTGCTTCCTTCCAGGCACATATCCTCTCCTGATACTCATTCAAAACAATGTTGAAGTATTGTGGGGGCACAGAATTCTTTCTGCTTAAACTTTATGCAAGTCTGGTACTTCTACATTTCCATCCTATGTACACTAGATAGTTACCACAATATTATCAGACATTTGGTTTGTTATTAACCAAATACCTGATAATGTTGCTTTTCTGAACTGTGGTTCAACACATTGTCTCCTTTATTCTCATTCAATTGTGCAGAGATTTTAAAGAAATAGTAGTATGTAAGCTGGTCTTAGAAATGTGTATTCCAGACAAGAACTGATCCCTTGATGTTTGTTTATACAAAGGAAATAAGCCAGTTCTAAGCAGAAGTGAAATTCACAGCTGTTTAATGCAATAAATTGAAGTTTCAGTAACAATGGATCTATCATGGAAAAGAACATTTTCAAGCAAGTCTCAATGTAGAAAGCATTGGAAGGACCAAGGAGATTATTTTAGTTTTTCCATACCCTGCATTAGCAGTACGTCCATTGTATGATTTAATTGCAGTTTAGCATATTAGACATAAAGAAAACTAGGGGAAAAAAGTTTAGAGAAAAAAAAAATCAACATATGTCATTGGATATAAGGAATAGCTCTGATATGGGAATCACTAAAGAGTGAAGAGTCCTGGTCTATTTAGCTTTTGAGAAAAAAAGATGGAGATTTGTAAGGACAGATGTAGAGACCACTAAAAACTTAATACATATCCATGAAATCATGTGTGGTGCAGAGAACACAAATATGAGATAATAGTTTAAATATTGCATTGTTAAAATAAAAAGATTGCATGAACAGAAGTCAAAAGTTAAAAAACGTGGAAGAAGCTAAAAATGTTTTTTTTTTCTTTTCCCATGCATGGGATTTCTGAAACCAATTGCCAAAGGATGTGGTGGGACAATATAATAGAAATATATTAAAAAGTATAGCAGACACATTTTCAAGGAGAGGATTTTTGATTCTAAGGCAATCTATAACTTAGAAAGTCTGCAAATGGATGAATGCTGGAACCTGAGAGGTTAATGAGAAACCACTAGATCAATATTTGCCATGAATTTATTTTTTCTAAAAACAACCAGGGTGATGATGAAGGCTGACTTGTGTTCTAATTTACAAGGAAAGTAAATAAAGTTTGATCAGTTAGATTGGTAGAAAAAGCAAAGCCCCTGCAAATAGTTTTCCATTGTAGAATCATTGTAGAATAGAGATGGAGTGTGGGAAGAGGACGAAGATGTCAGCAGGGTCACAGTGCTGTCTTCTAACACAGTGTTTCTGTGTTGCTTGTGCTAATTGTAATTCCCAGATTATTCACTTTCTACCTAATTGGTTTGCAGTGACATAGTCTACTTTGTTCTGTTTTTGCTAGTCATAATTATGTAAAGAAATCCATTAACTTTCTCTCGATGTATTAGTAACACGTTGATCATCAAAATATATTAATATCTTTGCCACAAAAATATATTGTTTGTTCTTTTATCAAGTTTTCTGGATAATTTTTTTTCATGGGCAGTTATTTTAGAATGAAAAAATAAGTTTCTTTACCAAAAATCAGCATAATTCCTACAAGTGCTAGAAGACCTGAGCACTTATCCTACACAGTACTTCCACATAAAAACATCAAAACAGGAAAACTGTACTCAGTTTCAGGATCCAAAATTAAAATTAATCTAGGGAATCCACCTAAAAAGTTTGAATTGCTGTCCAGTAAGTCAGACAGTGTCAGAAAAAGGTCAGTAACAAATGATTGCAATGGAGTTGCTCAAGCGAATACAGATTATTTGACTGAAAAGGTGATGCAGCCACATATCCTGAGCTATTAAGAAAACCACCTGTGAGGGGAATGGCTATACTGAGAATGCTTGTACTGTCATGATGTCAAAGGCACGTGTTAATCCAAAATTTATTTATTAAAAAAAACCAAAAACCAAAAAACAAAAAAACACCACCACCACCACCACCAATAAAAAAACAAAAACAAAACAAAAAAAAAAACCAACCCACCCTAAAGTAAACCAAAAGAAAAAAAAAAAACATAAACGTGGACTTAACATTCAATTAACATCACATGCTTGCATCCAGTTAATTGCAAGGGAGCTGCATGTCTGTTTTATTATTCTGAAATATCCAGTCATTAGCAAGTCAAAACATTAGTTTGGAACAGGTTTATAGTGGTGACGCGTGACAGTATTCCTGTCCAAACACAATACAGGTATTATTTTCTTCACCTTTTCATCAAAATCCTTCACCTTTTCCTTTTGATAGTCACACAACAGTAAGAAAAGTGGGGACTCTTATGCCTTTGCAAACTGCCAGATTTAAATCATCCATCCTCTTCCACAGTAGTTACATACTGAGACCTCATTAAAAAATTACTCTTCGTAAGAAATGCAGCCGGTGCCAGCGGCTGCAGCGGCCCCAGCGCAGGGCACGGCTGAGCCCCTCAGCCCCGGGGAGAGCCTGGGCAAGGGAGGGCAAAACGCTGCCCGGCAGCCAGGGCTGAGCCAGGGGAAGGCAGCGAGAAACAGCCCTGCGAGCCCCGAGGGGACAGCGGGAGCAGGGACGGGGCCGGGAGAGGCCCGGCAGGGATGGCCCTGCGGCCTGCGAGAGAGCCCGGCGGGGCAGGGCTTTCCCTGCGGCCCTGGGAGTGTTCCAGGCTGGAGCAGGGAAATGTGAGAGGAGGGAAAAAATAGCAGAGAGGAGCTGCGATGGTCTGACAGCAGCTCTGCATTCCCCATCCCTCTGCACTGCTTGGGTTCATGAGGAATAGCAGTCAGGAGAGGAGCAAAGCTGAGCCTGAGAAGAGGGAAGGGGTGAGTGTCAGGAGGGTTTTCTCATATTTCTCTTTGCTTCTCACCATGTTGTGCACTTTTAATTGTCAATAAATGCATTTTTCCCAAGTCAAATGTGTTTTGCCCATGTCAGTAGCAGAAAAGGGATCTTTCTGCCTTTATCTCAATTTCTTTTACTTTATTTTCTCCCCTGGGCAGTTGAGGAGGTGGAGTAATATAGCAGCTGCCAGGCATATGGCAGCCAGCCAAAGTCAGCCCTCCACAAAAAGTATGGTTAACCTTGTAACTATCTACTTATGGAAATCAAGCACATATTCCAAAGCTTGCAGTGCTCAGTAATTTAAAACTATCCTCTTTATAAGAAAAAAAAGGTACCCAAAATACTGTCAACACCATATAAGGACTCTATAGGTATTTCCTATTTATAGTTATAATTAATAGCATTTTATAGGGTGACTGTATTTACAATAAGACTTCAAGAGACAGCTATAAAATAGCCTTTATTGTCTATTTGATGCTCTAAAATCTTCACTTTTTAAAAAAAGGTTCCATTTTAAAGGTAATTACTAGCTTCAGCTAATCAGGAAACACACCCTCCTTGTGAACAGAAACATGATTTGCCTTGAATTTATCTTCTAGTAGTTTAACAAGACCATTTGTTTGCCAAAAAAATACATTAGGTAAAGAAATGGAATTGTCTCCAGCAGCATCACTAGAGTTTGGATGAGCACCTTGTCTTTGATTTGTAAAGACTAATATATTTGCAATAACTAAGTTGAGGTCTTGATTTAATAGTTCCACCAGATATATAAGAAAATTAAAGACCTTCCATTCACTTGTTATGAAAAATTTTTACTTTGCTAAGGATTCTGTTAAGAATGTGAAGACATATATCACCAGAATATACTTCTCTCACACATTACTCTGCATTAGGAGAAAAGATTAATCCCTGTCTCAAATGTCCTCAGAGGGTTGGAAGTTGCTTCACTGCAAAGACACCTGGAATCCTAAACTTGCCTTTTCTTTTCCTAGAGCCAATCTTGAGCCTTCCCCTCTCACAGCTCTGCTGGGGGACCTTCTAGGTTTCATAAGTTCTGCTGGTATTTTTTTCTTTTGACAGTTACATTAGTTCTCCACAGTTTCTATAACGAAAGGTGAACAAGGTCTATTCTGAGTTCTTTCTAGGGCTGGGATTCTGTAAAATATCAGAGACAATCCTACAGGATATAAATACATATCTTGCACTGATCTTTTCAGCTAGTTTCAGTGTTCGCCCCCACTCTGGCTGTGCTATTCAGGATCTGCTGAGGAAAACTGTGGTCTCTTTCCCTTATATCAGTACCAACTCTCAGTCTTTCTCTACAGCTTAATCATATATCTGTGTCTGCTTCCTTGTGTTGCAACACTAGAGGACTCATATTTAGCTTTTGAGTCTTTTTCTATCAAATAAGTATTTTTGGATGGAAAACAAGTTTCTGCTAAAACATAATGCACAATTTATTTTAAGGAGTTCACCAGGTTCTAATACATGGCCAGAAAATGATGGCTGGAAAAGGGTAATTGACTAGTCATATAAACCAGCTTTACTCCCTTCACATGTTTAGCTTAATCATTTTCTTAAGGGCATTCATGTTTTTGTGGTCCCAATAAAGTTTAACAGAGGTCTGCTGTAAAAAGTGTTGTCTCTGTTTACCCTTAGCTTGTTATCAAGTCAGCCCAAATAGAGGAGAGAAAGTTCTGCAGCATAGTCCCAGATTCCTTATTTCCCTTATTTTCAATTTTATTATTTTCCTTCTAAAAAATACATATATTGCATTGACTATGGTCTTCATGCTCTTCAATAGGTTAGTATATTCTTACACTAAAAATTGGCCTTAAATGCTTTAATAATTTTACTTTTCCTGAAGAGATACATTGAGAAAGCTTTTGCCTGTTATTTATTTCCCTGAAATGTAGTACAGCCAGCTTTTGCCAATTGATATTGCAGTGGTTGACATATATCACCAGCTCTCAGCCACCTTCTCCTGTCCGGTGTTACTGGGCAACAGCATGTCTGGTGCTGCATTGCAATGGCAGACATTCTGATCACTATTTCTATGGAACTAAGTGGCTGACATTTTTCTATACTTGATCTATATTTAAAAGCCTTTGGCTTAATTCAGGAAAGAAAATTCAGCACAGGTTTGTTTCATATACAGTACCGCAACATGGATGCAGTCTGGTCTCAAACTGACATAATGTTGAGAGTTTTACATTTTGAAATTGTTTCCTGTCTTTTCTGCTTAGTTTTTTAAAAAAATATATATTTACTTTCTATTTCCAATTAAAACATGTAACATTGTTCTCTTCTAGAGTTTGTTTTTGGTTTTGTTTTTGTTTTTCTTTTTGTTTTTGGTTTTTTTTTTTTGTTCAGGTGTGAAAATGAATAATAATTCCAACAGCAACAGTGCAAATTTTAAAAGAAGGTAATATTTGCCTTAGCTCTCAGGTATGAATCAGTAAAAACAGACAAAGAGCTTTAACCCCCTTCTCTAGATAATCGTGGATGGGACACATGCTGGTTTAGACACCTGCTGTAATTTACAATAGACTGAAGATGCCTTCACCTGTGCCATGTACTGAATACCTCAGGGGAGCACTGCAGAAGCTGACTGCCATCATGGCACAGGAGAGTTTTTCCCTGCTCTCTGTTCTTGATCTGTATCACCATCTGGTCATGACTCCGACGCTCGCTGCTGACAAGATGAGTGATGTAAGAACTAATACCACAGCACTATCTCAAAACATCCTGCCAGGTTGGGTGTTCTGCTAGTTTAGGGTCATTTCATACTGATATGAAGAAGGGGGGGAGGGTGTGGAAAAAAAGGAAAGGAAGCCATGCTGTGATAAAGCAGCTGTACTTTGGTGCTTTTAGGCTCAAGTTCAATCAGTAGTGTTGTGTATACTACTTAAAGACCATTGAATAATATGCAATATTTGCATGGACTGTCAGGCCAAAGAGAAGCAAGACAACATGGCTTTTCCAGTTACTTTTGGTGCACTAATAAATAGAGAACAGCGTAATGTTCTGTAAAATATGCCGAAATGTACACAGTAAGACTGTAATTCCAATGGAAGTGTTCTGACAGACAAGTAAAGAGGACAGGGAAGACAGAATTGTCTCTTAATGGAACTTTGGAACTTTGACATAGAATTATGTCAATGAATTACAGTAATATCTTTCTTTCTCATTCATACAATGCAATTTAGTTTAATAATATGTGGAAAATGAAGTATTGATGACAGCAAGTAATTTTTTAAAGGTCCTTTTTGGAGGGGCTGCTTTGCAATAACCCATTAATAATTGGGGGGAAAAAAATCAGCAGGTTTTGAAGTCACTCTTCCCTGTAATAGTTCATGACATTTTGAAATCATTCTTTAAATTGCATTGTGAACAGATTGAACATTACTTTTTGAAATGACCTGCAAACTGAAAATTCCAGCACTGCAAACCTTGTCTTTCAAACAACACTTTTTCTATTTAAAATATTTTTTAATTACCAATGGATGTGTAAATAAATTTTGAGAGTTATTTGGTATGAAATAGTGACAGAAGGGCATTAAGTTTCCCTGCCAAATACTTCAAAGTACATTATGCAAATAAAACACAAATATGTATTTTTTGATTTAAGGCTGAAGACTGAAATTTCAAGTGCAATAGACAATTGCAAGAAATATAGTTCCAGCAGTATGAAAGAATGTTACTTAAGAGCCAAGTAAAACAGGGTTTGAATTTTCCTTACCTCTTTTTCTGCACATGCACAGAAGGTAGATTATGGTAAATAAAAAGAAATTATCAGCTCCCACTTAGCTTATGTATGTAAACTTATAAAACTGAACATCAAATTTGAGATCAATGATGACATATCTATTAACCCATCATCCAAGTATTCATATTTGATATATTAACACTTGCTAAACCTCACAGCTGCATATCAGAACTGAAGTATAAATCATTAACAGTAGTTGGAAATAAGTAGTGAGATTGATTTTCTTTGTTGGCTTTTCCACTCGATATATGACTCCTCTTTACCTATCTTGTCAAGTTTTGGTAGGAAAATCACCTCCTGTGGGTTTTTTTTCCCTATTTTTTTTTTTTCTGCTTTAACCAGTAGCAGAAATAAAAAGGCTTGTAAGATTGTAATCTTATGCTGTTTTCTCTCTCTCAGATAACTTCCATTTATTATGTTTTCGATGGAGATCTAACCATAAAGAAACCTCTCTTCCAAGCCATTCAAACAAAACAGATTAGAGTCATGGCATCAGGCGTCTTCCTCAGATGTGTAGAACTAGAGAAGACCTCCTCTAATGCAGCTGTGAGCTATTCACATGCACCCTGTCACTGCATAACAGGGAGAAGAAATCAACACATCCCTCCTCAGTTATTTGTAGAGAGAAAGGAGGCCTCCCTCCACCCTCCTTTTCCTCAAAATAGACAAGTCCAGAGTTCTCATCCACTCAACAACAGACATTCCTTCCATCTCTTTCATCAGCTTGGTTGCCCTCCTCTGGACATATTCAAGGACATTCACAGCCTTCCTGAGTACTCAAGGTGAGACCACACCAACACTGCAGGACAATCTCCTCTTTTGATGGGCTGGTGATGTGTTTGGTGCACCCCATGACGTGAGTTGGCCTCAGGACTTCCAAGGCACACACTCCTGACTGACAGTGAGCTGCTGCCAACCAGCACTCCCAGGTCCCTTTCAGCAGGGCTGCTTGCCAGCTGCATGTCTTCTAATCTGTATTTGACTGGGGTATTATTCCATCCGGACAGCAAAGTTCTAAAAGTTTACAGGCAGTGAAAGTTCTTCAAAATTGTACATTTTCTCTTCCTAAATTCCAGTGATCCATATTTAGCTTTCAAAGCAAGCAGCATGACAGATATTTAATCTTCTGCTACCTGCTGTCTTAATGTTGAAACAAGCAATTGTTTCCCCTGATGTGTTACACACGTGCATTTCTGACGATTCCAGTGTCTGAATTTTAGGGTTTTGATCACATGTCAGTTTAGGCAACATCAGGACTGCTGGCAACAGATGGGGTACACTGTCTCAAAGGAGAAAAAAATCTTTACTCAGGACTTAGCAGAGATAATTTTATGCATTTACAGTGAGAGCTTTACACTAGATTTGAAGGGGAAGGGGATAAAAACCAGGCTGTCCCCATGTGCCAAATGATGAGCCACTGGGAAGAAGACTTGCCTGGTTGAAGAGAGTTGTGTCTGGAATTTAGGAAAAAGTGAGAGTTTATGAGATTTGGAAGAATGAGCAGCCCACTCAGGAGGACTGCAAGGATGTCATGAGATTATGCAGAGAGAAAATTTGAAGTGCAGAAGCTCAACCAGAATTTCATCTGACTACTGCCATTTCAGACAACAAAAATGTTTTTACAAATATCAACAACAGGAGGTTTAAGGAGAATGTTCATGCATTATTGGATGCAGGGGAAAATAGATTTGCAAAGAAAAGGCTGAGAGATTTAATGCCTTCTTTGCCTTAGTAGCAAGAGTGAGCTGTCCTCAGGGTACCCAGCCCCCACGGCTGGAAGACAGAGATGAGGAGCAGAGTGAAGTCCCCATAATCCAGGAGGAAATAGTGGCCTGCTATTCCACATAAACTTGCACAGGTCTATGAGGCCAGATGGGATCCACCCAAGAATACTGAGGGAGCTGGCAGAAGAGCTCACCAAGCCCCTCCCCTTCATTTTTCAGCAGTCCTGGTTGACTGGGAAGGTCACAGATATCTGGAGGCTAGCAAATGTGACACCCATCTACAAGAAGAGACAGAAGTAGAATCCAGGGAACTACAGGCCATTTAGCCTGACCTCTGTGCTGGCAAAGATCATGGAGCAGATCATCTTGAATACAATCACACATCATGTGCAGAACAACCAGGATATCAGGTCCAGCCAGCATGGGTTTATAAAAAGCAAGTCCTGCTTGACTAACCTAGTCTCCTTGTCTCCTTCTATGACAAAGTGACCTGACAAGGTTGCAAATGCCTTCTCTTTGGATCTTAGTAAAGTTTTTGATTGTCTTCCACAACTTCTCCTGAAGAAACTAGCTATTCACATCTTGGTTGGGTGTATTCTTCAATGGGTTAAAAATGGCCTGGATGGTCAACTCTGAAGAGCAGTGATGGATGGTGCTACCTCCAGTTGGCTGCTGGTCCTGAGTGGGCTTCTCCAGGACTCAGCACTGAGGCAAGTTTTCTCTAATATCTTTATCTATGATCTGGATGAGGGGATCAAGAGCACTCTCAGTAAGTTTAGAGGTGATGCTATGTTGAGTGGCAATGTTGATCTGCTGGAGGACAGCAAGACTGCAAAGCCATTTGGACAGCCTGGATTGATGGGGCAAAGCCAATTGTATGAGGTTTAACAAAATGCCTCATCCTACACTTCAGCTATAAAACCCCATGCAGCACTACAGTCTGGGGGCAGAGTGGCTGGAAAGGTACCTGATGGAAAAGGACCTGGGGGTGCTGGTTGACATCCAACTGAACATGAGCCAGGGTGTGCCCAGGTGGCCAAGAAGGCCAATGGCATCCTGGTTTATGACAAAAATAGTGAGCTCAGCAGGACCAAGGCAGCCATCATCCCCCTGTACTCAGACTCACCTGAGTCTGTGAGGCCCTGTGAGGCCACACCTTCAGCCCTGTGCTTGATTCTGGGCCCCTCACTACAAGAAAGACATTGAAGTGCTGGAGCATATCCACAGAAGGGCAACAAAGCTGGTGAAGGATCTGGAGCACAGGTCTGAGAAGTGGCTGGGGTTGTCTAGTGGGAGAAAAGGAAGCTCATAGGAGACCATATCACTCTATCCAGCTACCTGAAAAGCAGCTGTAGTGAGGTGGAAGTTGGTGTATTTTCCCAAGTAACAAAAAACAGGACAAGAGGAAATGGTTTCAAGTTGTGGCAAGGGAGGTTTAGATTGAATATTACGAAAAAAATTCTTCATGGAAAGGGTAGGCAGACATTGGAACAGGCTGCTGAAAGAAGTGGTGGAATAGCCACCCTCTGGAGTGTTCAAAAAAATCTGTGATGTGTCACCTGGAGATGTGGTTTGATAATGGACATGACAATCATGGGTTAACAGGTGTAGTCTGTTAATCAATAGACAGAATACACCTGTTATTCTATCTATTAACAGGTGTAATAGACAACACCTGTTGTGTTGTCTATTGTTATCAGGTCAGCCCAAATAGAGGAGAGGAAGTTCTGCAGCATAGTCCCAGATTCCTTATTTCCCTTATTTTCAATTTTATTATTTTCCTTCTAAAAAATACATATATTGCATTGACTATGGTCTTCATGCTCTTCAATAGGTTAGTATATTCTTACACTAAAAATTGGCCTTAAATGCTTTAATAATTTTACTTTTCCTGACAGAGACATTGAGAAAGCTTTACCAACCTTAATGATTCTATGACTCTGTGTAAGAGGCCTATGGGAAAATTCTATGGGATATGGAATAAATCATTATTTAGTAGACTAGGATGCCTTTATTAGTGACCTTGCTTGAAAATCCACCCTTTTATGTAGCAGTGCTGTCTGAAGTAAGTTCTACTAAATTTCACTGAATTCAAAACCACTGAATTTCCCATAATCTTACCAATTAGATCAAAATCCTAACATTTCCAAAGTAACAGAAAGAAAATCATAATTGCGTGTCAGTGACATTCAGAATTTTGTCACTGTTCTATTAAATTTTGTAGAAACCTTTCCACTATATTCAATAAATATGAGCCAAAATTAGAACTGGAGATCCCATTATTTTATACAAATGTATGTGTTCAGTTTCCCCACAAATACCCAACCAGCTAGGCTGGCACAGTCCAAAATGTCCACTTTATGGTAGAAACAGGATACTAGACTATAAGAACCCAAATGAACAGTTTAGTCCAATTTGAGATACTCAAATTCAGAAAGCTTCACTGATCACCTTAGTTTTACCCTTTCCTTTTTAGTTCTATTTTCATTCTCAAGCCTGTCACTTTCAATTTTCCTACTGGTAGCCATCTGTAATTCCCTCCTGAATTTGCTTGTGTTCTCTTAGTTCCTGTCTAGTTTTCTCAGTACGTTCTCAAGACAAGAGAGTGCAACAAATAGGTAGAGAAGCAAAAACTTTGTTGTAAAAGCAAAAAGTTGGAAAAAATTCTCATATGATAATCTATGTTGAACATAAATTTCAAGAATGACAGCTGGAAAGTATTCTTTCTATATAATCAAAGCAGAATAAGTTTATTTTATTGAAATTCCTTTCTGACTTTAAATAAAATTGTGTCTATCCTGAGAAACCCTAAAAATGTTTTGTGGATTAAAAATCTTACTTTACAGTGAAAGGAAATTGCCTTAGAAGTTTTGCACTGACATACTCATGTAAAAATAATTTGTAAGAAAGAAAAATACTTTAAATATTTCCTTGTATGTGTTTTATATACCATTCTTTAATTTTTAGAACTTTCATTTCAAAATCATGTTAACTACACATTGTAAGTTAATGTAGTGCTTGTGAAAAAAAGATAGTAAGGAAAACTACAGAGTTTCACTATTGATACTTATAGACTTCATTTGCTCTAACACAATGAAATATTTAGGTGTTTCCACAGATCAGTGCAAAAAAAAAAAATTAATCTTCATCACAGAAAGAAGATTCTTTTGGCATATGGATATTCTTGGCTTAACATAATATTTAAGTAAAGTAGATTTTCGACTCCCATGATATTTTACCCCTGAATAAGGGTATAAAGAACATTTTTATCCTCTAAAAAAATAATAATCTTCTAGTGACTGTCACTATGATAAGCTGCTCAAATTCCTGATTCATCCTGTGCCTGTTTTGGTTTGAATTCTAATTCTTTTAAAGTCAGTGGTCAGAATTATGCACAGCATTTCAGAGGATGTTTTATGAACCCATGTTCGATTGTACTAGTATTTCTCTTTATTGAGAAAAGACATTATTATCAGCCATAATATATTGGCACTTCACATCATTCAGCAATGAACTGCAAAACTCTATCTTTGGCCATTTCCACTGGTATACTTCTTAGATCAACACTGGTGTCTGTAATTACATTGATGTATAACATAGTATCTTCTGCTATCAGCTTTTAAATTTATTTTGATTATTACTCTAGTTTTCAGAAAACAGACATTCTCCAATGTTATTTCAACATTCTCCCTGTTGAGAATACTCATAATTTGCTATTTGTGTCGCAATACTTCTGAAAATTTCATTTACTATTTAAATATAAAAATATCCCATTATCTACCCAATGCTGAAGTTAATGTCAAAGCTGTTCTCTTTTAATTGGATACTTTTTTCACAATCTCTTTTACTAATTTCCTCTTATCTATTTTCACTGATTCACCTTGTGGTGCTGTACCCAGTGCTTTTTACCAGATAGGAGAGAGCTACATTTGTTTTGTCTGCAAAAGTCATTATACTTGTTTAAAAAGAACAAACCAAGCAACACTTTCCCCCCACCAAAGAAAACAACAAATTAGAAGTTAGCTTAAAATTATCTGCTTTTCCATTAATCTCAGCTATTCTTTCCCTCTAGATTATTTCAGAAGTAACACTCACTTTTGGCCATGCATCAACTTTTTGTTCTCACTCTTGCCAATGTAGATTTTCACTTAGCAACAAGTGGTGCTATTTGCAGCAATCATATGAATCATACTTTTGCAATTTCAATATAAAACTCTCACCCATTGTACAAAAAAAAAAGTCCTATAATTAGAGTTATCTGAAACTTTAAGGTTATACAAAGTTTAACTACCGTTTTAGACAGAACAGATAAAGTGTTGCAAGAACATATATCCTTATTCAGTGACGGAAAGTCTAAATGACTGCTTTTAGCCTGGTATGACCTGCAGTAACTATAAAATTATTGCTTAGTCAAGCAGGGAGATAGCTGCTAGGAATTGAGCCACTGAGACATTTTTGGATAACAGAAGATATAATCTGTTGTGAGTGTGGTTCACTAAAATGTCAGGTTTAAGAATAATTACACCAAAATGTCAGGTTTAAGAATAATTCTAAGTGGTGAGAATTTGTTACAAAATAAACTGTGGCCATCTTAAAAGTCTATTTGTCTTGTTATATTCATCACCTTGCTCTGCAGCATGCTAAACATAAAGAATGTTAATATACTCAGCAAAGCCTTTAAGAAAAACAAGCCAAAACAACAAGTCCCAAAACAAACAAAACCATAAACAGGCTAATTGCTATCCTTTCTTTTAAAAAATACCAGTATTTGAACAGTCCTTAGAAAAACCTCTTTCATAACAAGCTAAATCTGGAGCTTGCTTTCTAAACTTAGTTTTTGAAAACTAAGTCCATTTAAAAAGTAAAGCACCTTGAAGACACAAATTACTAAAGCTGAAAAGAGATACAAAACTGGTGATGATGTTAGAGTGGGACCAACAGTGGCATAGCTAGTCTAAGACTTTTCCTTAGCAGTATCTTACAGCAGGTAACTCATGGGAAAATGCAAGACATTATCACAGTCTTCCCCCAAAATATTTAAATCAGCCTGTCCTTCCTCTCACCTCTCTCCATGGTCTTCTTTTGTCCAGTGAGATGATCACTCTGTCCTATCCAAAATCTGTGGGATTTACTAATTTTTAATGCCATGTCACGACTTCAATGTTTGTTTCTTTTTCATTCACGCCCCTGTCCAACTATTTTAAAGCCCTACAATATATCAACTTGTCTGAAATTTTGTGCAATTAATTTTTCAGGTTCCTTTTGTGTTCCAGGAAAACATCTTGTATAGTTCAGGAAAATATCACTCTTTTATTGACTTTAAGGCAGACAGTTTTAAAGTTTATTAAATGTAATTCCTTTTTTGTGAGGGAGTCAGAAAGCAGCTGTGTGTTACTTAGCTGCCTGTCACAGTCAATTTATATGCAGGGAGGAATAAATGTGATCTGTCCTCTAAGCAAAATAATTTTTAAAAAAAGGAAGTTTTGTGTATTTAGTTATCTTTATTCACTCTTAGGCAATGTTGAATTTTCTTCTCTCTTTCTTTAAATAGAAACGTTCAGAGGCAGTTTTAAACAACAAAGGCCAGTAGCCCGTTCACTGAGAGGTAAGTTTTTCTAGTTGTAGAAAATTTACTCTGGAACAAAAGAAAGGGCACAGTTAACTGACATTTCTCTCAGTAGCAGTGACAGCTTTGAAAAAAATCAGTGTTCTTACTTACCTGGGAGCATCCTTGTATCTAGTTCAAGACTTTGAGCAGCATACCTGTGAAGACATGAGGGAGGAAAAGGAAGCAGCAAAGGTCATAGATGGCTCTACACTGCCAAAAGCTGTACTTTGTCTCCTGTCCAGCTATGTATTATCCCAGAAATACAGTCTCTTAGCCTAGGTACAAATAAATGCTGAGGTTGCCAACAAAGGAAATAAATTGTATTTGCGATGGAACAAGGCTTGCTGTCCCTTAAATGTATGACAAAGACAATTGTCATCTCACTAGCAGAACACCTAGCCTCTTGCATGGGCAAGAGAACATTCTTAGCCTTTTCTAGCCAAAATTAACTGCTCCTTTAACCTCTGTTGATGTAATGGAACTGACGTTTGCTCAAGTGCAACACTCAAAAGTGTCCATTATTTTTTTTTAATATAATAAACTTGTTTTACCTATTTCTCTAAAAGGATGCTAATTTTCCTTTTTCTAATGAGATTTCAATTTTGCTTGTGCAACATTGCTTCCACTGTTGCAAAAAAATTCCTGAATTTTTTCCTCAGGTGTGTGGTGTGGTCTCAAGTAGCTACAATGTATTTCTGTTACATTTATAGTGACAATTTTACATTACTTTTTGCTTATAAACAAAAAGCTAATTACCCTTATGAATTCTCTGAGGTTAAACTGACAATTGTCATTTAGTATATTACAGTGTTTTGCTTGGTGCACAAAGAAATAATAAACGTTCTACATGGGAGTAGATTAGAATGTAAAGACTGACCTGCTTCATTGTGGGTCTTAAATAAGCCTCCTCGACAGAATAAAATGACTGCAGCAATTTTGCCTCTTGTTTTGCATAAAAATGCATTTTAATTCTATTTGATCTATTTTTTTTTTCTTCATTCATTAGATTTTGATACCTGTTTGATTGAAGAAAATCTCCATTTCAGAACAAAATCACAAGGGTTTTATCTTTCATAGAATATTAATGCAAATAATCAACAGTTTTTCTTTTTACAAATAAACAACTCCTTTTGAAATTCCCTTGAATTAAGCTGTAAAATGTAAATGTATGCTTTTGGAAAGTATTGACAGTGTAAAATAGAAAATATATAATATGCCAAAACATTAATACTGTGTCACTGTAACTTTTTATTATTGTTATGATTTCCTGGTTTCTTAGGTAACTAAAATCTGTTCAAGATGCATAAGACAAGACAGGATACAATCCTGTGCAGATACCTGGAAGGCACGCATCATCTTGTAAGATTATTAAGTGTTTTCTAAAGCAAATCCTAAAGTGAAGAAATCTCTTCTAAATGTACACAGGTGGCTTTAAGAGTAGATTTTGGTTTCATTGTTATGTAACACAGTTCAGGTGGCATCTGGATGTGTTGCCTCCACATATCTTGTATGTTCATGCTCAGTACTAGCATGTTGTCAGCTGAACAGCAATCATCTCTATTATTAATACTTGTCACAGAGGTGAATAATTTGTATATTCACCACTTTCCTAATCTCACACTCCACATAGTCCTCTCTCAAAACAATGATGCTACTATTCTGCTATCCTAAAAAGAAGCCTAACTATTCTTTTAATACTGCCTCATTTTGTTTGATTTTTTTCCCAGTTAATTCACTGAGAAATGGTGTAAAATCGTGGAATTGTTTAGGTTGGAAAAGACCTTTAAGATCATCAAGTCCAAATGTAAACCAGCACTTCTAAGTCCATTACTAAACCATGCTGCTAAGAGTCACATCTACATGGTTTTTATAATACCTTCAGGGTGGTGACTCATCCATTTCCCAGGGCAGTGTTTCTTGTGAATTGTTAACAGCCATTTTCTAATGTTGCTTATCATTGCAAATTAAAGCATAGGATGCTCGGGCGTTTGTTTTCAAATAGGCTCAAATTGCAGTACAACATGTAGAGTGATTTCAAATTATTGGAGGACTTCAAATTTTATGGGCACTTCAGTATGGAATTTAAAGTACTCCAATAATTTTAAATCGCTCTGTCTTGCACAAAGCAATTTAAATTTATTGGAAGTGAAATTTGGCAGTGATCAGGGCTCTGGGCATCTCAACATACATTGGTTTAAAATTAAAAGAGCACTTTAAATTTTTATAAGCACTTCATTTAAAGATCGGGACTCTGGTCTGGGATGGTGTAATTTAAAGCTGATAAAGGTTATCCCACTTGCACTCAAATAAAAATAAAAAAAAATAGGCCTCTTTTCAGACTAATCTTATTTTGCTTAACAAGAGATCTAAAATACAATTTCAACAGAAAAAGTAAAAAAAACCAAATAAGGTACAATCCTGTTAAAGCTATCTCATCCCATTCAATTCAGAGAAAGCTGTTGCTCAACTAGGGAAACCAAAACCCAAAGAAATCCAGACAAAGGTATTATCAAAATATACACAAAATGATACTACGTAAATAAACTCCAGCTATCCTTTTTCCTCTCCTTTTTTTAACTGCACCTAATCTAGAATAATCTTGTAAACATCATGGAACAGGAGTAGGTTTTTAGCTCTGCTGGAAGAGGTTTAGTACTGTGCAAGTATTGACAGCTGTGCAATCCTCCATGTGCCTACAGCTATCCATGTGACCACAAATTAAAATAAATGCTTTCAGGACGGTGTCCTTCCTGTACGGGCCGAGGTGCCCCGTGGTGCCCCGAGGTGCCCCGCTGGTGGCGGCAGCGCCGGGGCCGTGCCGGGGCCGTGCCGGGGCCGNTGCCCGGCAGCCAGGGCTGAGCCAGGGGAAGGCAGCGAGAAACAGCCCTGCGAGCCCCGAGGGGACAGCGGGAGCAGGGACGGGGCTGGAGAGGCCCGGCAGGGATGGCCCTGCGGCCTGCGAGAGAGCCCGGCGGGACAGGGCTTTCCCTGCGGCCCTGGGAGTGTTCCAGGCTGGAGCAGGGAAAAGCGTGAGGAGAAGGAGGAGCCACAAGGAAGAGCAGTTATGCACTGACAGCAGTCCCCCGTTCTTCATCCCTCTTGGGCAGCTCAGGAATAGAGTGAAGTTGAAGAAGGAAGAGGACAGCAGCAAGGGCGGGGTGCGTGTGGAGAGAAAAGAGAATTTTTTTCATATTTGCTTTTACATCTGACCATGCAACTTTCTCTTAATTGTCAGTAAATGAATTTTCCAGAAGTCAAATCTGTTTTGCCTGTGATGATAACTGGTGAGGCATCTCCCTGTCTTTATCTCAACCCACAAGCTTTCTAAGTCCTGCTCTTTTTTGTTTTCCACCCCATCCCTTGGAGACTGGATGTGGGGAAGGTAGCTGAACAGATGGATGAAAGTCTGGCTGTTGGCCAAAGCTAAATCACAAAAGCTCACTGGTCTGAAGCTACTTCAAAGACTTTTCAGTAAAACAAAGACTTTTACAAATCTGAACTCCAAGGGTCATCCCAAATACCCTAGTACAGAGAGTGCTAGTTAGTTCAATTGCTGTATCTAAACCAGAGAACTACATCTAAACAGCTAAAAGGGTTTACACTGCGGAGAAACCCTCTCTCCATTTCTGAAGGCAAGCATAGTTTTTTCTTCCAAGGCTCAGCAATGCATGTTACAGATTTTAGACCATTTATTAAGACAGCACAGTGAGAATAAAAAACTCTACCCAAATTTTCTCTTTAGTTCTATTACCCTCGATGGAATGTGATGGGCAGAATACTTAAAAACTATTCAGGAGAAATCTATGAAGCCAACATCTTGGCACAAATAAATTATTGCTTCATTATGTGTTTTTTATAGGATGCCACTTCAACAGAGTGAGGTCCATGGATTTGTTACAGATTTTTTAATTATTTTTTTCTCCTTCTCTTCTAATAGAAGTCAGCCTCAATGCATATTGTCAATGTATATTGTCAGGAGTCATGAATAAACCGCCTGGAAGGATGCCATGCATATGTTTGATTAGAAGGAAATATGATGCTACTAGACATTATTGGGTTCCACAAGACTAACTTCTGGTAACTGAACATTCACAGTCTGGCAGGCACCTTCACAAATGAATCCAGAATGGTTGTTCACGGTAATTTGCTTCCAGTGCTATTCTTGGTAATTTAATTGTAAATTAAACAGTTTTACTGTAAACAGATGCAAGATTCCCTCGCTCTGCTGCCCTGAGAGGCTGAAAAGGTAAAATTAATAATTTTTAACATTGCCTTTACAACAATTCTGTATCTACCTACAGATAAAATTTATATCTTCATATAATGATAGCTTTGGTTGCTTAGAATCACGTAGTAATTCAGGTTGAAAGGGGACTCTGAAGATTGTCTCGTGCAACCACCTGCCCAAGCAGTCTCAGCTACAGCAGGTTGACTGGGACTGTGTCCAGCTGAGTTTTGAGTTAATTCAAAACATGCTGACATCCTGTACAAAAGTTGTCAAGGAATCCTCGGTTGATTTAAGGGTGGGTAAACAAACCATTGCCATGATGTTAAATTCATCATTCCCATGAACCCCACCCTCCTCTTTGCCACTGCATTGCCATCCATGTCTGATCTGTGCTGATCATTGGTGCCCCCAGCATGAATGACAATTGCCCAGCTTTCCACTGCCTTGTGAGTGAGTGTACAGATGGGTCTCAGTCCCTCAGGACTGGGCTGTTGTGTTAGAAATCCAGGATTATCTACAAGACGCTAATGCAGTGTCTTCCATTTCCCTCTAGGACCTCCCAAGCATGTAAGCCCTTAGGTTTTGCTGGGGTCATGGGCTCAACACCAATACTAAGTCACTTCAGCATGACACGTCAGCCTATGTGTATTAGTGGAAACTGATCCTTTTCATTGCATATGCAGTCATCAACTTTGGAGGCATTTCAGAGCAAATGCTCTGATTTTGGAGCTCCTGTAATTTATCTGCCAGTTATTAATGATAAGAATGGCTAGTGTGAGCCATGTGTCCCAATCGGGTGAGGGGACATCAGCACACCATTTAATCAGGCCATTAGTCTGCTCAGTAATCCCGTTCTCTTGGGGCTTCTATGGCAAATGGAACACCCACTTAATGCCCACCTTTCAAGCCCAAACTTGAAACACTGCATCAGCAAAGGATCTGGATGTGCTGGTCAACAGCTGGCTTAACATGAGCCAGCATGTGCCCAGGTGGACAAGAAGGCCAGTGATATCCTTGGCCTGATCAGCAATAGTGTGGCCAGCAGGACCAGGGCAGTGATCATCCCCCATTACTTGGCACTGGTGAGAGCACCAATTGAGTATAGTGCTCTGTTCTGGCCCCTCATGACAAGAGGGACTTTGGGGTGCTAGAGTGTGTCCAGAGAAGGGCAATGGAGCTGGTGAAAGGTTTGGAGCACAGGTCTTATGAGGAGAGGCTGAAGGAACTGGGGTTGTTTAGCCTGGAGAAAAGGAGTCCCAGGAGGGACCTTACCACTCTGTACAGCTACCTAGAAAAGAGGTTGTAGCCAGGTGGGAATCAGTCTCTTCATCCAGCTAGCAGGTGGCAGGACAAAAGAAAATAGCTTCAAGTTACACCAGAAAAAGTTTAGATTGGATATTAGGAATAATTTCTTCACTAAAATAATTTTCAAACACTGGAACAGGCTGCCTGGGTAAAGGATTGAGTCACTATCCTGGGAGGTAGATGTGGCACCTAGAGACATAGTTTAGTGGTGGACTTGGCGGGGTTGACAGTTGGATTTGATGATCTTAGAGGTCTTTTCCAGTCTTAATTATTATATAATTCCAAATGCCTCTTAAAAACTGTCATAGGGCACCAACCACTTCTCTAGGAAGCCTGTTCCACTGACTATCTTTTCTGTAAAGAAATACTTCCTAATGTCAAGTCTGAAACTCTTCTGTTGTATCTTTGAAGAATTCCCACAACTGAAGTAAGAGATCATGGTCAGGATGTCATATCAGTACCACATAACTACCACAGAACGCTACAACATTTCTCCTTTCCGTGGATGACATCTGTAGACTATGTAATGAAGTAGACTGAATCTTGCTAGCAGGTCTAAGGAACCTCTTATCTAATGTGGGCTGCTAACATAGATTGATGCAAATTTCCTTCACTAGGAGCAATATCATTATGGCCTGAGTTCAGAAAGGTAAGTCAGTGAGAAGGAAAAGTAGCGGGATCTAGTTGCTACCAGTGGTTACCTAATTTGTGTCAGAAGCAGGTGAGTCAGCACAGCACATCTGTTGGCTTCCATCCTTTGTGATGGCGAAGGTTCTGAAAGGAGGGAATGGCTGGCAGTGGGTCATAGCACACATATGGGCAAACCAAAGGCAGAAAGTTGAAAGAAAGCCGCTTACATGGAGGTCTGTGTCAAACTCCCCTTGTGTTTGGCTGTGAAGTTGCCTGACTACAATAAATCACTGTGTAATGAAAGGTTTGCACCCTGACCGTTTAGCATCTCCTTCTCCATGTAGATCCAACATAGACTCAACATTAACTCTTCTCAGATTTTCCTATATATGCTTTATCTATGTCACAAGCTGTAGAGTGAACCTTGCTACAGAGCTCTGCTAAAGTGACACTTTCACAAATTCGTGTTAAAACTTGTTTTTTGCTGACACCTTTGATGATGATTCCTTAAATGGTTCAAACCACTCAGTTGAAACAAGGATAGGGAATGGGGGTTGTAGTCAGTTCACAATGCTGTGTTTCTGCTGCTCCTTCCTCCCCACACTCTTCCCCTGCTCCAGCATGGCATCCCACCCTTGCGAGACAGTTCTCCATGAACTTCTCCAGTGTGGATCCTTCCCACATTTTTCAGTTTTTCAATAAGTGCTCCAGTGTGGGTCCTTGTACAGAGTACTGTCCTTCAGGAATGGGCTGTCCCAGCATGGGTACTGCCAGAAAACCTACTCTATTGAGACCTGTCTGTGAGCTATTGCTTTCTTCAGGGCACATCCACCTACTCTGGCATGGGATCCGCCACCAAGCTGAAGGTGGATCTCTGCACCATCACAGTCCCCCATGGGCTGAAGAGGCACAGCAGCCTCACCATGGTCTTCACCATGGGTAGCAGGAGAATCTCAGCTCTGGTGGCTGCAGTACCTCCTCCTCCTCCTTCTGCACTGACCTTGGTGTCTGCAGGGCTCTTTCTCTCACATATTTTCACTCTCCCAGCTGCTGTTGAAAAACATTTTTACCCATTCTTGAATATGGTATCAGAAAGCTGCTAACAATGTCCCCACATGGCTCAGCTTTGGCCAGAGACAAGGCTGTCTTGAATCCTGCTGGGAATAGCAATTTTGCAGAATCACAGAATATTCCGAGTTGGAAGGGATGCATAAGGATCATCAAGTACAGCTCTGAAGTGAATGTCACATATGGGGAATCTGTCCAACATGAGGGCAGCTTCTGGTATCTTTGCATAAAAGCCACCCCTGCTTGCCCCCAAAACCTTGCCAGATAAACCAAATACACTAAGGAGCAAAAGCAACATCAAAGAGCTTAAGTGAAATATAGACAGACCAATTGAACTACATCATTCTAACATCATTAGAACTACAGAGACAGGGAATAGAAAATCTGGCAGAACAAATGACAAATTAAAATTATGCTGAACTTTTTTAAACAAATTTAAAGTGACAAGTCAAACATATGTTGTGTCAGAAATATACCTACTGTTGCTCAAGGGGGGTTTTTTGCCTCTAGTACTATGTTCCTTCACAGTAATTTTGTTGTCACAATTGAATATGAATTTCTTTTTAAAAATAAAACACAGCCACAAAACCACTTTCTATAATCTTGTACCTTTTCTCTGCCTTTCTCTCATATTCCCCCATCATTTACACCTATTCTGTCAGGGCCTTTTTCTGATAATATTTTCATACTGAAAATCTGTCTTTGACGTATGCATACAGTGTATTTTAACCTTCTCTTTTTTTGGTAGATTTCATACCGCATGATGAAATAATTTACCATTAGTTTTCTATGTATCTTACTAATTCACCACTCTGTCAGCACCTCTACTGATGGGATGTCTGCAATGTTCCAATCTGTAACAGTCTTCCATACTGTATTGATCTTTAGAGCCATTGTAGATTAACTTGAGCAAGTATTATAGGTTTTGGAAATGGTATTGAAGGTGGACATGGAGCTGAAGGTAGAAATACCTCATTTACTAGTACTGGAAGCTTAATCCTATTCCTGGATGAATATAAATCAACTGCCTACTTACTTTTCAAGACTCTCTACTTATTTTCCATTGATCTGTTTTACAGCAAAACTACAAAATAGCATGTTTCATAATTTTAGCTGATTTTGTTTCCACCCTGGGAATCTTCTTTTCCAGAACAAATGGCTAAAGATGCTGCTTAAGTATGACCTCCAAAGTTTAAAATTGGCCTTCTTGTGCAAGAGTTATTATTATATCAGTGGTTATTAAATGACTCCACAAATCCTTGAAGACATATTTGCAACAAAAATTATATGTCACTTCTCCTGTGTGACTACTTTATGAATTTTCCACTTAGATTGTACCTGCTCATAAAGCGCTGACTACATAGATTTTAGGTTATTTAATAGACATAAGGTTTCTGAGGAACAGAAGAAGATCTGTTCTACAATATATTCTCCCTCTGCCTCAGATAATCTAATTTTGGTTTTGCTTTTTAAACCTTGCTCACCTCCCAGCTGATTATTTTGCACATTTATTAAGTTACATGGAAAAAAAAAGCAAAAAAGCAAAAAAGCAACCAAGCACAAAAAATATGCTTTGTTCACTTTGAGTTCTTTAGATTTTGCCTTTAACAGATGCACTTTAGGAATTTAGGTGAATGTCCTCTTTGCTTGTTTCAATTCCTTTGGGGCTATAATTATGTTGTGAAATATTTCCCAGCTAGCTTGTATGCCAGCTCTCAGCCTTACAAAATTTAGAACAGTAAAAATACTGCTTAAATAAACTCCATTTTCCAAAATATGGTTCGTAATGAAAATACTGAGAAGCACTTAAATATAGTTACATTATAGCCAATAAAATGCTAAAGTATATTCATTTTAAAACATTCAATGAAACATGACCTACTGTCATCTATTTCATGGTTACTGGAAAATCTAATTATGTCAAATAATGATTGTGTTAAATTCCAAGTTTAATTGCATACAGTGTATAACACACCCTCCTCATACCCTACGCCCTTTCCCCCAAACTGGGTAGGTTATTACAAAGCACTGGATGACTCAGTTACTTGGAATCAAAATTTTGTGGAAGTTAAGACTGAAAAGAATACATAAACATTAAACACTGAATACCATGAGATGGATACAAATCAAACACCGAACAGCCCCCCCAACACTCCCTCCCACTCACCCTAGCATTTTTAGATGCCTTAATACCTTGGAAAATCTGGAAGCAAGAGGGATTTAAGAACAGCTGCACACCGTTTTGTAACATGTATTAGATTTACATTCCCAAATCTCATTTTTTTCAAATATGATTTAAGAGGCAAAATTACTATAGTTTCTATGCAGATCTTTCTTATTTACTGTCACAAAGCCATCTGAAAGGAAGAAAGGTAACAGAAAAATAATTTAAAAATACACTATTCTTCCCCTTGCAAGAAACTCTTCACGAATCTGCCCCCTTCATACATAAAGAATTCTATTCAGTCACCCCATGCACATTCAGAGACAGAAATGTGTGTTTACAGCCACTACCACCTTACTAATTAGGCCTGTGGTATTCTCCAACTTGTAATCCATCCCCTTTCCATGATTTGGCCATTTTTAACTTGATCATTTAGGTTAAATTCCATTTAAGTCCTTCCTTGCAAAGGGCAAGGGGTGAAAGGAAAGAGGGTTAAGAGCACCTTTTTTCACAACTTCAAATGTAAAGCTATCTTTTAATACAAAATCTTAGTTCCAGTAATAAATTGGGTCACTTGTAGTACTATTTATGTGCAACACAAGACATTCCTCCCCTCCCCACTGTCTGTCACTGAGATCCCCCTAAGCTAGGGACTGAAATGACAAATGGCCCAAAAGCTACTCCTGATAAGCCTTATTTTATTAATATTTTCTGGCATGAATCCCTTCTCAGAAAGATGATAAAAATGGAACAAAGATAGCTAATACCTGCACTACTGAAAGGTATGTTTCATCAGGTGAAACCACTTGATCAAACATTATTTTATGACCTAGTCAGAATAAAAACGAAACTTTTGCTTTATAATTGTCTTCAAAATGCCAGAAGTTTTTTCCTGCTGTGGTGAACAGGTGCTGAGAAATGCCTAAACAACACTAATAGATGTTAGTATTTAGATTTAAACATCTCTAGCATTTCTTATTGGCTTATCCAGGAAATCCATTTTGAATTACACTTCAGCCAGTGTAATTGTATCATTTGAGAATACAAAAAAAATTCTTTTTAAAACTCTGGTTTTACCTTTAACTTGAAATTAGGTTTTCATCATAAAATTACACCACAGAAATCACACAATATCATGTTGGGGATTGCAGAAATTTTAGTGGTTAAAACAGACATGAGGATTAGATGGTTTCACCTAATGAATAAGGTCAGGAACTAGCAGAGGAAAGAAACTCCTGGTGTCAAAAGTTAACACCCGGGGTCAGGGTGGCAGGCTAGAGTCAGAAGAAGAGATTACAAGTAAGAAACATTTATCAGACAGAAAATGACTGTTAAAAAGAAGATTTTTGCTCAAATACAATTATGGTCACACCTGCAATCTCTGTGGCTGAGATTCCTTGTGTGAGGCTGAGGATATAGTGCTGCTGACAACACCTCTATTCCCAACATGGCTGCACAAAGAACAAGAACAGCTCTGCCAGCTTTGAGTCACAGTTTAATCTTCTCTCGCATGGTTTAAATTATGTTTTTGTTATTAAAAGCTCTACAGTGTATCTAAGATGCAAAATTCTCACAGAAATGACACCTGTGTTCTCATAGGTGTTTCTATTCTGCCCAGTGGATAGCTGTGCTAGTTATAGATTTCAAGTACATAGGCTTTCTCCCTCTGCCAAATGATGATAATGTCTTAGAAGACATAAAACAATGCATTATGCAACATGAAATTTTCCCTGTTAAATTGTATTTGATTTTGAAACACAGCAGCGCCATGTTAAGTTTAAAAATGTGAAAAAAATTGTTATTTTTGACAAAACCTCATGACAGATGAGAATACTAACAAAACTCTTAACTATTATTGATAATAATGGTTGTTGTTAATATCAGCAAAATTATTGTCTGAGACTATTTATGTCTCTACTTAAAAGAGGAAAGATTTCCTATTGATGTAAGAAGGATTATATTCAGGTGCGAGATGCAGTTATTTATTATTCCTCAGTGCTAAAAGCTTTATTTACTGTTTGGAATATTCAGTAATTTTTCCAAAATGCAGTTTCATTTTCACATCACAGTGTTCTTTGCAAGTACAATTCAACCCTATGTGACTTTATTGGTCATATATTGTATCGTAGGGCTGACAAATACATTCACTTTGCAAAAGTGGAACACCAAATATTTCTGTTTCAGTTAATGTGTTCGTTCTTGAAGTTCAGTTTCTGTATGAAATAAGACTTAGGTGACTGTGCCCTGTCTTCATCTGTCACGGATGACAGGTACTTTTAAACACATTGCTCGATCTCAACAGGATTTGACAGAAAAATGTGAATACAGAGAAATGTGAAGCCCCTATCTTGCTTATGAAAACTGACAGCTGAGTGAAATGTATAGGCCTAAGTTAATTTTACAGGCTGGAGAAGGCAAGTAGAACTCAGTGCCTAAATTTGGTCACTTTGGAAAGCCATACTGTGAATTAACTGTCAGCTGCCCAGTCAGAACAGGGGTGCAACCAAAAAATCTACAGCAAATTACTAATTTTACCCAGCAAAGTATGTAAAGTATGTAAGAAGAGACATCAAAATATTAGGTGAAAGATGGCTTGGCAAAAATTCCTTATGGGGAAAAAGTCAGTCATTTTAGCTTAACTATTTCTGGAAATATTTTTCTCCCTGTTCTTCCCCCTACCAGCCTTTTCTTCTCACATTCATCAGACAAAATTCTGAGAACAGAATTATCTCCTTTTGTGTTAATTTCTGTACATCATCTTTATATCTTTATATGCAGTACATATGGTAGATAATGGGAGGGGAAAAAAAGGTTTAGTTCTTGATCCTGTCCTCAAATGCATCTCTAATTTTTCACAGTGCAGACCTATTGACTAAAAAGGCATTACTTCTGTAATCATGTAACACAGTAGAACTGGTGTGAATAAGACAGAAGTCTTATAACTCCTTTATAACTCATTTATAACACAGGAGTCTTATAACTTATAACCTTTTCCAGCAATGAGGCCATAGGAAAATAATTAGTATGATTTCATTATAGACTACTCTTCCATTTGAATATTTGAATTGAGTTTCTTAATGAAGCTTTAATACGTTTCTGTTTTTAGATTAATAGCTGTGCACTTACAGACACCCAAAAAATGTTTTATACCTTTTATACTGAGACAATGTATAGAGGGGATATGGATTTATGCCTGCTATGCCTATAATAGAAAGATGGACCCCTAGGAGCAGAGTTCTTAATACAAGGATAAACGAAATATGTGATTCAGCAAGAAGCCATCAATGGAGGTGGTTGGGTTTAGCACTTTGCATTATGTGGCGCAACACACTGACTACAATTTTAAAATAGTTTTACCTATAAGAATCTCAGATATGCAGCAGAAACAGCCCTGGTACTGTGAAGAAATACCTTTCATGAACAACAAAAATAATGGAGAAGTTCAGAGGCAACCAGGCTTAGTGGTGATGAACACCTATGTGGATATTCTGATGCCTGGTAAGAACCGGAGTCCTGCAGAATTTCTGTCACTGGGATGTTACAGAGTCTCTGCTCTATCTGCCTCTTTTCAGAAAGTATATATTGAGACTTGTAGGTTTTATTTAAATTTGCTTGAAAGTGGTTAGTGGGTCCAAGTGGTTAGTCTGAAAAAAAAGGGAGATGAGACACGAGAGACAGCGCTATTACATATGCCTCATATCTTAAAAAAAACTGTATTAAAGAACTTAATATTGACATTTTAAGATAATAAATTAAGATACATATATCTTTACTAAACTGAGATACAATATACCTTACTATGTCCTTTAAGTAACGCCAAGAGATGAACTCCAAAGGAACATCTAGTGTTCTTTACTGAATAATCCCTTCAATTCAGTTTTGAATATTATCCAACAAATGTTCAGCTGAGACTCAAAATAATTGGGAGGAAAGTAATCACAATTATTTCCCTTGACCTTAAAAATCAATTATGGTGACACATCCTCCATCCCTTCTCTGAGTCAGGGAATCACTTCTTTTTTAGTGAATCAGGCTCTATTGATAGAACTCTTAGGAAGTACAAACTCGCATCATCTGATGCTAAAGGTCTCAGTCCAGTAACACACAATAACCTTAAGGACAGCCTTAAAGGATTTGCTGAGTAAGAGTGGACATATATGAACAATTACATTCATGTGTTTGGGTGACATGATCCCATGAAGTCACTTGGGTGACTTCAGCTTTGAATGCAAAGCTGTATGAAATGCAAGGGTATGAAAAGAGATCATCTGCCCACATAGTTGAAAGATTAGCCCATCTGAATACTGATGTTGTTAACCCTGAAAAGCTATTTTACATAAGGACCAAGCTAATAATGTTCTATATGTGTATTTGCTATATATATGTCTGCATGTATATATATCTAAACATACAATATCATTATACAGTCAGAAATGGAAGAGATACCAGAGGCTTTGAAATATAAGAATAGAAAAGGTAGCTTGTTTCAAGTTCTAGAGATACACCAAAATAGATATGCAGGATATCATTATGAAACAAAGTGATCAAGCTACCATCTGAAAATGTCACCCACAACAAAAATAAATCTGCTCTGCAATTGACTATATTTAGATGAATTATGTAAAATCATAAGCAAAATGCTAAGTAGTCCTTTATAGTATCTTGAGCTGAGATTATTTATAACTCATTAAGAGATTTATGGTAAATGGGTATGTGTTGGGTTTTTTTTTCTTCCTTAATCATCCTGGTGAAGCAAAGTACTGTGAAGGTCTTACAGGACATTCAAGGCCAGGAAAGTCAAGCATATACATTCATCATAGCATATCTGCATATAGTCTCACACTTTCAGTCTAAAAAATTTCATTGCCAAAGAGTTGCAAGTGTAAGTGGAATTTCACAATCTATCTCTTCTGTGCTTACTCAGTTGCACTTAGTATTAAGTAGTTTTGGTCAGGGAAAATCAATGAGTTCCAGAACTATCAGGATGGACATAATTAATGTTATAAATAACTGTTAACACTATACCTGAAATAGTGGCAAAAAATATCTGTTGATGAGATTTACTGAGATTGTCAAAGTTTTTGAACTGTGCTTAGTGTTCGTTCTTGCAATGGATTTAATCAGTCTTATGATGTACCAATTGCAGCAAGAATGCAAGAATGAATCCATTGTCTAATTATCAGCACCCTTCCTGTGCTCATTAAAAAAAAAAAAATTAAAAAAAATAAAAAGCACTACCATAGAACAGCCTGATTTCTCCCTATCTTTAAAATAATTAAGTCACTCTTTTTTGTAGCTTGTTGACCTTAAAGTCCACTTATCCTGCCAAATATCCTGACATCTACATGTCCAGTCATTAAATTGGCACTGGATAAAAAACATTTTCTGATCACTGTTGGTCTTCAGTGAACAATATACAAAGGCATAAGTGGAAGGGTCATGGGTAGCCTTGCCACTTCTTATTGCTATTCAGTGAAACTCTGAGGCCAACATTTAACCACACTACTAATAGAAGACTTTCTTCTTTGTGTACAAAATAAATAATAATGCAAGCCCATCAATTGTGTTCTTTGTGGGTGGAATATAAGCTGTGCAACATTAAATGTTATATAGGCAGAATTTAATATGACTTGTTTAATTTTCTATTTCTTCTCTATTCATCCTACATTTATAACTTACTGTGGATGCATGGAATACATGGCATATAAATACATCTATTTTATATATAATTAACCATTGCAACAGAAAATTAAAAGCAGCAGAATGTTTAAAGTAGAAGTAGGATTTTAGCATTTGGAACTATGCCTCATAAATCTAGTTTATGGGTGTAAAAACTGATGGTAATAATTTTCAATAGAAAAAATCGTTACCCAGATTCACTACTGCAAAACCAGGGTTACAGACATGATTCTTGACTGTTTACTGTCTGCCAGTTTTAATATGATCCAGTTTAGGGTGAAAACCCAGGGGATATTTTTATAAATTTTGTTAAATCAAATAAATCACACTATAGGCATTTGAAAGGATGAAATGTTTATGCTGAAGACAAAGAAGAAAGAGGTAGAGATGGTAATTTTCTTCTATTTTCCATCAATTCTTTTTGGCTTTTTAGATGCTTGCTATCAGCAAAATATTCTAGCTTCCAGTGGAGTGCTCAGACCTCATCTGCAGGTGTAATATGGGAATAGAAATTCTGGGAAAGAGAAGAATTCAGACAGAAAAGTAGTGACTTCAAAATCTTGCTGTTAACCTTTCAGCCTAGGTCATCTTTGGAGTATTTTCAGATTCCATTATCTCTCCCCATTGACAGACCACGGTGATGTGGTTTACTCTTCTAGAGCTAACAGGTTACTGCTTTCCCTAAGTTTACAAGGTTAATTTAACTATTTTTTGTCTACATTTTTTGGTTACCAAATGAATTTGTTCACTAAGTCAATTGGCACTTGATTTTTGGTCACTAAGTTAATCCTTCTCATCCTTTTATGAGAAAACTATTGTTCACATCAGCTTGCCAAAGAAGGAAACAAAGGCTTTTTAGTATCATGACTGCTTCTTAGATCCTACCAGCCATCTACACAATTTCCAGCTATTAAGCAAATATGTAATTCAGAACTTTACTGAGGAAGGAGTTGTAGACTTACTGCAAAAGTTATTAAAATACGCTGTGATGGGACAAGCAGTATTTTCCTGTCATTTCTTGTTTCCCAGGATGATTATTGCATTCTAACAGCTCAGAGTCTTGATAGTGAATATTTTAACTCACAATATTTTTTTTCAGAATTATTAAACTGGATGTCTATGACGAAATATATATTTCTTCTTGCTCAACATTTTGTACAAGAAGTAAGGAGAAGGGAGAAAACAAATCAGCTTGTGAATTTTCATAAGTACATAAGAACAAAGAAAAGTATTTCCAAGTATGCATATCTGAGATAAAAATAAAAATTAAAAAATGAAAGAAAGTCAGCTTGCTGAGAAAGTAGAACAACTTTTATCTGGACTTCAGAAAATCCTTTTTTAAGCTTTTGCAGTGAATGAGGCAGACCAGGCATGTATGCTGCCCCACCCTTAACGGGAAAACAGCACCCAAAATATGTAGATGCCTGTGGTTTAAAAGGAGTGGCAAAAGTCAGATGGTCTACAAAAACTTACAAATTTTTATTAGAAAATTATACAGCTGGCATGGAAATTGGTATAAGTTAGTCTCTTATGCTGCAGTATAAAATTAATTACAGCAGTTTTGGAATAAGGAATAGGGTGAAAGAGCGACAGATTAAAAAGAGGCAGAGAGGAAGAAGAAAAGAAGATCACCACTCCTGGCTGCAGTGTCGATCCAGATGGTGGGGTGTACAAGGCCCTGGGGGCTCTGACAAAGTTTCATGGGGGTACCTTTTTGTAGACAAGCTTTCCCGCTCTGAACCTAAGTTTCTCATGTTCTATGCAAATTAGTTATGCACCATTTGTTCCTCTAAACCTTTCTGTTATGGGTTGAGGGCTTCAGGGGTTTTTGATGGTCTTGATCCCCCTCTACTGGGTGAGCCTTTGGTCAACAATCCATGGCTGCTCCTTGACCTCATTCCTACACTTGTGCTGTACTGAGTAATGCTTATATCCAGGAGCTAGAACAAGGATGCTTGTCCTAGGAAAATGCTGCCCTATCTTTGTGTAGCCCCCTCTTCAGCCACATTCTGTTCTTTCTCACAGTGTGGTCTCAGCAACAAACCTTGGCTGGCTCCATGGCTATCCACCTATCAATGTTTGAGATGTACACATCAGCACCTTTTCTTCCAGCCTTCTACGCCCTGTCAGTCCTCATGTCCCATATCCAAGTTATTTTCATATGAAATATATTTCCAATACTTTGAAGTTATGGAGTGAAACTGGATGTCTTCTGTTGTGGTACTTTGTATACTGCACTTCAGTCCAAAGGATAAGACATTAGTAGGATGCCAGAAATTTTAGTGTAAACCTCTGCCCCACTGAAAGCATGAGAAGACTGCAGATGCAATAGTAAACACCTTTACAAGTGTAACAGCTGTCTGAGCTTGGACCAGGAGCCAAGTGCCATTGAACAAATCCAAATCCAGCAATGATTTGCACATGCTGCAGCTTCCAGCAGTTCATTGAAGCAATTAATTTTATTCTGAAATAAAAGAAACCATTTATTTAACTGTCACTATAGAGGAAGACTAAAGCAAAAATTTAATCCTGCTTCTATCAGTAGTAGTTTTACTTAAATAAAATATTGTCAGTTAAGATATTTCATTGTGTGGGATTCCTGCAAATATAGACTGCCAGGCATTTGCACCTGGAGCATTATTATTGCTTTTTTTTTTTTT
>VZRH01003403.1:580149-599343 GCA_013397555.1 Urocynchramus pylzowi
TTGTACAGCAAGGTCTGTCATAGCATACCATTGGAGATGCCAAGCCTTAAACTCATTGAATTAAGATAATCCTCCCACTCATTTGCACTTTGACTTTTTGATGCCAGATGTTCATTTATGAGAGAAATCACTTGGTAATAAACTCCTGTTTCCAAGCATTTCTAACTTACAACATCTTTCTTTAATAACTCAGATTTAGTCATAAATGAACTTCCATATGGTATTAGTGAAATGTCAATAGTCAAGAAATAAAAAATTCTGATGTAGAAGCATCAAGAACTATTTGAATTGAACATTTCTAAACCCTCTCTCTCTGTAGTCCGTGGTTTTAAGAGCACTGTTCTTATAATGCTGGGCTGAGCATACACAGGATAATGAGGAGTAGCTGAGCTCTGGCTCCTTCTAGCAAGCTCAGAACCGAACAGGTAATACACAGAGAATCTTTTGTGGAGTCAGGAGGAAAGAATGAGGGAAATAAGAAAATATTATTGATGAATCTGCAGGTTTCAGCTGTTCTGTTTGGAGAAATGATACAATCCTGGCAGGTATGTATGCCTGTGGGTGTGTAAGAAGGATTCAAAATAAGGTAGAAGGACATTTATGTAATTATATATGCATTTAGATTATTTCCAATATCTTTCCAAGCATGCTGTTCCCATGGGATATTTCTCATGGGAGTCTCTTCCAGGAATCCCACCCAAAACAAATAAAGGAAACTAATAAACATTTTATCAAATTTGAGTATGTTGAATCACTGTTCAGACTCAAACCCCTGAAAATGCAGTTAATTACTACACAAACTGCCTTTATCTTCCCAAGAATCAGCACTGAATTCCTTGATCTTACTTCCCTCTTATTCTAGTATTGTGTCAATATTTTCTGAGTGCATGTAGCACCAGATGACAGACTGTAATGAGATTTTAACTTTCTGGCACATAAGAACAGATAAAGTGCTGATGACATTGTAGGTTTTCAGATACTGCCAGCACTTTAACAATATTCTCAAGTTAAAAGGTTCATAAAGTGTAAGCCACTGTAGGTGCACTCAGTCGAGTCTTTACCAAGATATAATAACCATTCACACCTTTAATCTGAGGCTTGCTAAACTCCAGGGATATCTTGTGATGCACCATTGGGATAGCCTCAAGTCTGCAGTTTGACAAGGTATGCTCTTCATCTTGAAGAGTGCCAGACACTTGAGATTCACACAGATTTCACTGGTATAGAGAAGAAAAAAGGTGCTTGACTACTTCGCACTCTGGGTCAGGTTCTAAAAGCTTTTTTTAGCCATTAGAACACTCTGAAAAACAAATCTACAAAAATTGCTGTAATTGTAATGAAGGACTTCTTTGGCCTGTAGACCTTCCTACTTAGCAAACTTGTACAGTCATCAGCACAAAATTTAGCATTAAAAAACCCAAAGTGCAAGTAAGCAGTCAACCTGTCTTGTCTGAATAATTTCAAATTATTTCACTTTCCCTTATCCTTTTGGTAAAGGTTTGAGACAGATGAAAAGCCAGACAGTCAGCATGACTCCTTTCAAAATGAGATTGGGCAAAATAATCACCTTAGAAGCCCACCTAGCCCAATGCAAATCAAGACACAGTGTTTAAAATTGACTCAAAAATTAAATTAGAATGTACTGGGGACAGCAATATTGTTAGTTCTTCAAACAAGATTTTAAGTTTTAGACAGTGGCATAACATCTGTTATGCAGAAACCTAGAAAGTCTGAAGGTTCTGGTAGACTATTTTCATAAGCCAGTATTTGCTGTGAAGTTTGGCAAATAAAGTTGGAATCCAGAGAAAGAATAACAGGTAGGCTTTTCAGATGGCATTCTTTTTTGAGCAATATTTTCAAATACCAGTAGAGCCTAGATTTTCAGTTGTTATATCTGATGCAGTTCTCTTTCCTCCATCATTCTTTCCAGGTATAACAAGCATGACTAGGAGTTTGTATTTATTCCATGACCACTGAGACCTGGGGAGCAAAAGCTAGGTAAAATTAAGGAGAGTGAAAATAATAAAAGTTAGTGTTACTTGTTTACCCTTTCTAGACTCAGCAGATTCTGATTATATTTGTTCTGAGCTCCTAGCCTTTTCCTGCTGCCAGATAATGTATTTTCTGAAATTTAGGCTCCTCTTGGGGTTTGAATCATTCAAACCCCAATCATGTTCATTCTGCACAGTGTGGAGTTTGCTTCAGTTAGAGATAACATAATGTACTTTACAGACTTCTAGAGTAAGCTGTAATTTAAAATATGTTTTTAGCACTGCAATTTCAGCTAGAAGCTCTGAAATGTCAGATACCTACTCCTCTTGGATGCCCTAGATTGGCCCTGTAGTGCTGTGATTTCAGGTTCACAATTGCCTAAAGGGTGGAGACTTGACAACTTCTTTGGGAGGCCTTGCCAGTGCACAGTCATCCTCACAGTGAAAAAGCATATCCTGCTGTTAAGAGGGAACCTCCTGCATTTCAGTTTGTGCCCATTACCTCTGGTCCTGTCACTAGGCACCACTGAGAATAACCAGATCCCTTTTCTTCACACCCTGCCTTCAGGTACTTGTAAATATTGCTGATATTCCCCTGAACCTCCTCTTTTCAAAGCTAGATAGTCTCAGTCTCCGTCTTCCTGCTTCATGAGTTTACACTTCCATTTAAATGGTTAGGTGTAGGAACTGAGTCAGTTTCAGACAAGGCTCTATGCAAATCAAACCTCAATCCAAAAAGCAAAACATCTTTTATAAATGAAAAAAATTAATACAAGATTTTGGAGGTCCTTAAAGTTTCATAGTGAACTTGATGATACTTTTGTTCTTTCTGAAAGGGCAGGTGCTGAGACTGCATTTGAAAAATAAAGAAAAATATTTTGTCGTACAAATAGGGAGCTGTAGAATTGAAAGCTGTTGACATTTGGAAAAAAAAAATCTCATATGCTTTAGAATACATTAGAGTCCTAAATGATGCTGGATTTTTGTATTTAGACAGAAAAACAAGTGTGTTGGAAGTAATAATAAACAGACCTAAAATCACATTTGGATTAAATTCGCCAAGATGCAGAAATGTATATTTTCTAAATTTCATTATTTTTCTTTTCCCTTCAGTCCTCGAGGGAAAGCTATTGTTTGTTTTAAGTGGAAACCAAGACTTGCAGAATACATTGTTATCCAGAGGAGCAAAGGAGTCTTCTGAAGGCTGCAAGGAAGATCCACTTACACAGAGTCTCTGGATTTATTTTTCTCTCAGAAAAACATGAATGCAAAGAATATTTGGGATTTTGAGGGGGCATCTCTAACATAGTTTTCAAGCCAGTTGATTTATAAGATTAGAACCAGAAAACCCAACACTTCCTGCTAATTAAAAGATAAAAATTTCTTTTTTTACTCTGTGACATGTACAGACACAAAAACTCAGACTTTCAGTATTTGTTGCTCTGAGACTTTTTCAAAATATAAACAGGATTACAAATTCACCACAGACTTCAGACAGGTGGATTGAATGTTCAGGGGAAAATCCTGTGGAAACTCCTCTGAAATAAGTGGAAATATTCAAGGAAAAATGTGCAGCCATAATTCAGCAAGTATTTTCCATGAGGTAAATGTTTGTAGGTGAATTGTTTTGTTTCCACAGTAAACAAAAAATGAGCTCATTGCTGGTAGGGTAATTAATTTTGAGAAGCTATAAATAATACTTATGAGTACTTATATAAGTAACCAGTACTGCATTTTGTTTTATATTCTGAGAGATGGGTTAGTAATAGAAAAGTGTTCTCAAAGCAGACAAATAAGAGCTAATAACTTTCTGTTCACAAATAAGAGCTAATAACTTTCTGTTCACTCTCTGTTCACTTTCTATTCACTTGCATTTTTTCTTAACAATATGGATTAAGAAAAGAACAATATGGGGTTTTGTGAGTAACAATACATCATGGACATTTGTCTAAGCAACCAGTCTTAGCTGGTTGGAATTGCATTGATGCTGTGAACATGTGTGACCCAGTTGTCGTGAGGCCCAAGGAACACAGATCAATGAGCAGCAAACTTTATGCATGCAAAGTGCAATTCCTGTGTAGGAAAACTCAGTCAACTTTTACAGTTCTGCCACTTCAAAAGGGGACAAGAAGGCTAAAAAAGAGTTCAAAGCCACCCCCACCCAATCCTATAGTGCAACAAAAGAGCAAAGACTTGTTTTGTCTTCTGCTAATTAAAATGATCATTCACCCACATATTGTGGGAATATGCATTTACAATAAAGTCTGTCCTCAGTTTGAATTAAGCTACAGGATTGTTATAAAAGGACCTCAAATGGGGGAAAGAAAGGCACTTTTCCATGTTCTCTGTATTTGAAATGCAGTTCGTAGGACTTCCTGTAAGTTTGCTTTGTTTTGTGATGAGTTTCAGACAGAAAATTTAAGCAAATATTAGTAATGATGCATATTTCACAAAAACAACAGATGTGTTTCCAATGGAGATCCTGAGATTTGAGATTTTTATCACAGAATGACTCTCTGCAATTCACCTGCTCCCAGCCTCCTCACAATTCAGTTTAGTGGATGTTATCTCAGGGTTTTCAAGCACATTACTTACTGAGAAAAGGCATTCCAAAAACTGTGATACTTAAAACATTAATTTAGAAAATCTAATTTAAATGTATAGTGTATCTGATGTTTTAGTTCTTATCCTTTCTTTAAGAAGAGGTATGTTTGATATGTTTTTCTGAAACATTATTTTAATTGGAGTTAAGGCCAAGTGATAATTAACGGGGCTTGAAAAAGAATCTGATACACCAAATTTATTTACTTTTTTTTTTTTTTTTTTAAGAAATAATGAATATTTAGATGTGTGTGAGACACAAAAATTTAAGATTTAGACTCAAAATTGTTTTGACATTTCAGGACTACTAGATTCTGAATCCTGTACTTGTTGTTTTTAAATAGTCCTACTAGAAATTTACAGTGCATTTTTAAATAGATTTTTTAAAAAATTTTTGCTCAGATCCCTGAATAAAGTGGCTTATCACTTTTTCTATCTGATAAAAATAGGTTATTCTAACTGCATAGATTCATCTTTTGATGTTCTTCTACATGGCAATCCAGATCATGCTCAGGAATGATTTTTCTCTCTATTTGGATGTTGACTTGAGATTTTGTCCCATCAATTTTCTCCATATTTAGTTAGTCCCAGGATAGCCATTGCATTAAAGAATCAAAATGAAACAATCAAGTTTGCTTATTACAACAAGCTATGTGGGCAGTTGACACACTGGATGGAAGGGATGCCATCCAGAGAGACCTTGACAGGCTTGAGACATGGACCCGTGCAAACTTTGTGGAGTTCTACGAGACCAAGTGTAAGGTCCTGCACATTGATCTGGGCAATCTCAAGCACAAATTCAGTCTGGATGGAGATGGGATCAAGAGCAGCCCTGAGGAGAAGGACTTGAGGGTATTGGTAGATTAGAAACTTGACATGACCAGTCAGTGCACACTTGTATCCCAGATAGCCAACTGTATCCTGGGCTGCATCAAAAGAACGATGACCATCAGGTCTGATTCTACTGCTGTACTGCACTTTTGTGAGACCCTGCCTGGGGTACTGAGTACAACTCTGGGGTCCCCAAGAGAAGAAGTATAGGACCCCCCCTATTGGAGGGGGTCCAAGGGAGGGTCACTAAGATGATCTGAAGGATGGAGCACCTCTCCTGCAAAGATAGGCTGAGAGAGTTGGGGTTGTGCAGCCTGAAGAAGAGAAGTCTCTAGAGACACCTTACAGCCCTCTCCAATACCTAAAGGAGGCTACAAGAAAGATGGAGAGGGACTTTTCACTAGGTCATGTTGTAATAGGACAGGGCTTTAAACTGAAAGAAAGTAGTTTTAGATAAGATATAAGAAAGAAATTCTTCATTATGAGACTGGTGGTGCATTGGAACAGATTGCCCAGAGAAGCTGTGGATGCCCCATCCCTGGAAGTGTTCAAGGCCAGGTTAGATGGGGCTCTCAGCAACCTGGTCCAGTGGAAAGTGCCCCTGTCCATGGCAGGGGGGTTGAATATAGATAATCTTTAAGGTCACTTCCAACCCAAACTTTTCTCTGATTCTATGATTATATAAATGTCTACCTCATTATATAGATAACATATTTAATACAGACAGACACTTGTTCTTTATTTGCAGCTCTTCACATTAAAAATCATTTCACAACACACTTTGGCTCCTAATTTGGGTGTCTTATAGCACCTTTCATGGAAAACATTGATCACATTATCAGTAAAAGGGATATTTCAACTATACAATCTTTTGTTGTGGCATGCCAGTAGTGGTGCTCCTATTCTTGCTTTATCTAATAAATTGTTTGCATATTTTTCCTGTAAGATGTTTTATTTTAGTGTTGATCACAGAGGTCCCTATGAACATTAGGTACCTGAAAATTTTTGGCATCATGAGTGTTTTCTATTGGCATTCTTTGACACTTCTATTCCTCCTAGAACATTCCTTACATCACTTTGATGTTGGTGCATATACACATTGTGCAATGTATTGTATGAAAATATTGAATGTTAATTGATTTTAAATAATGTTATTTCTAAGATAGCAAATAAAATATCTTGATTATGAAAATAAAAAAATGGACAATAAAGAGAGTCTGCAACTGGATGCTTGGACACAGTGATGACAGTTTTGAATCTATTAGATTATGAGTGTTATAGTGTTTTGCATCTGTGATTACATGCAGAAGTTTAAAAAAAAAAAGCAGGTAGGGAGGAAAACAGTGGAAAAAAGACAGAATTGAAAAACCTGACATCTGCAGAGGGTGAGGAAGGATCTACAGAGAATTGTGTTTCTGTCAGTAAAGAATTATTGCATGACAGCAGACCATAAACTGCAAGGTAAGAACCTTTACATTTTTCGGTAACTAGAAACACAGTTGTGTCTGTTTCTGATACTCAGAGCCAGACTTTCCTGTCACCAAGTATTTTCTCTGAACATATGTCAAGTGCTGCTGAAGGTATCAGCATAGCAGACTGAAAAATTCTGCTTTGGAACAAAAGCATCAAGTGTCTTATTCTTTGTAAACAACATCACAACGAGGTTCCTACTTTTAGCTCACAAAAAGGTGAGGCAACTTTTGTAAGAGAGCATAGGAAATGCATCATTTATGAAAGGTACAGAATTGAAAGGAGGTTGTATTTTGAACTTTTTGTGGGTTTGTTTTTTTTTTTTTCAGAATATACAAAATTCTAATTTTTATGCCCTCAGTTATTTCTAATTTCTGGTTCAAAATTTTGAACTTGGCCAAAATTTTAGTTTATGTTTTAACTGTTTATAGTTATGAAAAGATGCTACAAAAATCAAAAATTACAATAATTTTCATTATTTTATCTTTACTTTTACTGATGCACTGCAATGTAGTAGTAATAATAATAATAACAATGATAACAATAACAATAATAATAATAAACTACATCCAAGCCCCAGATGCCATTTGTGTGAACTGTTGCAGCCTTTTCTCTTTTAACATGCTCCAATCAAAATAAGTTCAAGTGATTTGTGAAAAATTTATTTGATAAACTCTAGTTTACATAACAACAAAGACATTCAGGATACTGGGCACAAGGCACTCTGGAAAAACTATTTCAGGTCTGCATGGTCAACTTTGTTCCAAGTGCCATATTTCCTATTCAGCCTTAGGTGAAAAAACTCATACACCTAAATTAACAAGATAGTCTCCAAACCTTTTCAGGCATTCAGTGAAGAGGCAATTGCCAAAAGACAATTCACAGCAAGGGACCAGATTAAATCCTCTAAATAATTTCTTGAGAAGCTATTCTTTCCCTGTTTATGTATAAGAGATACTCAGGAATGTTTCTTGGGATAGGAGCCCTGAACTGGTCCTGGTTTCACGATGGGATATAATATAGCACACATCTCTTCCTTTCCTAGTTGTCCCAATGTATATGCTAAGTATTTTCTATTATTTTAAAAAAACAAACTTGTCATTTAGGATATCTCCCAAAATAAAGAGTTCGAAAGTTCAACTTATTAATCATACAAACAAAGTTTTATTACAGATACATGAATCAAGATTCACTGAAGATTGAAAGAGCATTTTTACATCCCTTTTCCACAAAATGTGAATGATACTTGAGAAGAAAATCAAGACTAGAAAAGGACTCCAGGGGAACACAGCAATGACATTTATTTGCTTAGTATGCTTTGTTTTCTTACATGAGTACTATTGAATACTTCAATAAATAGACATATATTCTTGGGTGAGTCAGTCTACTTCTGCTCATCAAAAATGAACACTAACCTGCTTTTATAAAAGTTGTGCACTAATTTAGCTTCTGAATAATCTTTCCAGAAGTTAAACCTTTTTTTTTTTAAGTTCTCCGTTTTCAGTTTAACTCAATTTTATCTCTCATTTTATTTTTGATACTTCTATTTATCTGAAATTAAACTCCAAAGTAAGTTGCAAATTTTGGACATTTTGCAAGACGTAATATTTTGATTTTATAAGACCCATTTGTCTCCACTGACAACCAAGAAAACCTGCAAAAAGTCCCACAAGCTCACTCATCTTGGAAGATAAATCTAGCATTTACTTCACAATCACTATGTGGAACATGACCATCTCCATCAAATGTCTGGAATTCAAGAATGAACTTAATGAAGATTCAGGCAGGTCCTTGTAGTTACATTCCAGTCTGAACTGTGTCCTAGGGAAGGACATCACTGCTCTTTCAATGAGATTGCTACATTTGTATTTTATTGCTCTGAACTTTGGAGGACAAGATGACAGACATCTAAACGATACCAAAAATGAACAAATGGATCAGTTGGTCTGAACTCAGGCTAGAAATGCTCCAAAAGTAAATTCACTGAAATTTTCTTTATGGATATTTTTCCCATAATGCCAATGAAATCTTTTCAACCTGTATATTGACCAAAGAGTTTTAATTTTGTCTGTTGCAATATGAGGAGTCTCACATCTTAATGATGATCTCAAAAATTTTAAATGGTTTTACTAAATGTTATCAATGTAGAGACACAAATTCTTTAAAGCAATTAATGTCTAATGGAAATAATTCTCTTAGGTTCAAGGGCTAAGATACATTTTCCCCAAGCTGTATAACACATTCATGCCAACAGAAGGATAAGGCTTGAGTAAATTTTTAGGGGAGGAGACATCTGTTAATGCTGAAATATCACCCCTATAAAAAAGTCTTTAGCTACAGCTTGCAAGTACTTCTCTAACACATCAGGTAGAAATAAAGACAATCTGTCATCATAATGGTCATGAGCAAAAAGTTGTTTCAATTGCTCTCCTTCTGTAATACTCAAAATCCAATTCTAAACAGATTTTATACATCTATAGAGACCCACCAGTTTAACCATTATTTGATAACTCTATTGTAAAAATCTTATGAATTGTGTACATAATATCAAAGACCAGGACGCTGATTTGATTAATTCAGGTTTACTGGAAATTAATGGGCTTTGGGTTCAAGCCTATGACCAAGGCACAAACCATTGAAAAGCTAAGGTCTGACCTCCCCAGTTAACGAGTCATACAGTCCCAAAACTATGCACAGGGATAACATGCTTGCTAACAGGAAAATTACTGCTTCCCTCATAATTGAGAATTACCTGCTTGTGAACAGAAGGCACCTGTCTATAAATCTGTGACATAACCATTGGAATTGAAGACAGTATAAGAAAAATAAAGTGATTGTGTCAGCAAAACATCTTATTTGTGTAAGGAATAACTTATGTATTACAGACTTAGAATGAAGTGTATGACACATTTCATTTTTTTCTTTCACAATAATAAATGAAATACATTTAGTAAAATGGTAGACTTGGCTGAACAAATAACAAATAATAATGATGATGTCTGCAGAAAAATCCATAAAACCTAATTATTCTGGCTTTTATCCAGCATATATAAAAAGCTGGAAACATATTTCTTTGCTGAAGCAAGATGTTTCCAGCAAAAAATATCAATAACTTTATTGAGATATTTTTACTTCACATGTGAAATGGTAATTCCTTGGAAATTTATTTAGCAATGTATTTTGTTGTCTTTATAGAACTACTTTTAAACTCTAAACTTTTTAATGGAAATACTTTACATCAGAGGACAGTAATAGAAACAGAAGAAGGGGTACAATAGGAGCCGAGAAATAGCACCACAGAGACAGTATGGTATATATGAATACTGAATGGTTAATCTTGATTTTATCAGACATAACACAATTGTAGGTTAGTAGAAGTTTAAATAGAGGGAAGGAAGAAAAAGGAAAAAAAAACAAACTTGGTTTTTGAAAGAGTCCAACCAATCAAGAAAATGTATAATTTCAAGAATTTATAAACTAGAAGTTGACAGTAATTTTCTCAAGCACTCAGATACATTGCCCCTTTATATTACTATGCTTTATGAATTATGAATTTTGGCTGATGAGGAAGCCTAAGGGTGACAATGTAGCTTCAGTGTCAGTAATGCATTGTCATTTCACGCTGTGTGAGTTCCTACTATACCTAGATGAATTTTTCAAGCTTAAATAATGTTACTGACTGACAAAGATTTTATTAAGAGGTCTGATGATATTATATGCTCTACTGGTAAGATACTAATCCCTATTAACTAGAAAAAGGTCAAATGCTTTGAAAGATTGCCAGGGCTTTTTTGTCTGCCTGGGGTGTTCAGATGTAGTTATACTCCCCCACTACAATTCACCTATTTTGAGTCAGATAGTGAAATAGAAAACCATTTTTCCAACATTATTCCAGCAAGAAGAATGAAATTTGAGTAGAAAAGACAGTTGTTCTGTGAGATTTTACATGGCTCCTGTTACCAAGGAAACTATTTTGGCTTTGAAAGGTTTGGTAATGGTTGCCCTAGCTACAATTCGGGCAGTATAGAACAAGAGGGCCTATGTGTCTCATGTGTATGTAGATACATACACACATAAACACACTTACCCTCACATTAGGGAGGGACAGATTTAGTGAAATGGAATTATGAAACTACTGAAGTTAGGAAAACATTCTGAACAACATTTGAGGAATGTGTTGGTAGAAGAGACACTGGCACTGACTTAAGTCAATCCCATACCACACCTGAAAATATGATGCTCAAAAATTAAAAAGAAAAAGGAAAAAAGAAGAAAAAAGATAAAGTGCAAATTAGAGAGCTCCTGCAATTACTTAATCAGGTACTTAATATTTAAATTGTAGACTCAAAAATAATAAAGAATACAGAAAATTTATAATTTTTGAACTTGTGGAAACAATTTTTTTTTACCTTAAAACCTCAGACTGAATTTGAATTGGAAAATCATATCCATTATTTTAAATACAACTTCAATATTTTACTGATACATCACAGTAAAACATTCTTTGAGTTAAAATGGAAAGGACAATTCCTAAGGATGGACTTTCAGACATAGGAGGTGAGTAAAGCAACGATGAAATTTATTAGCTGATTGGAAAACTGATTGATTGTGCTGTATCACGGAAGGAGAAAGATTTGCAGGTGCTGATGGGGATGAAAATTTTTCCAGGAATACCAAAATAACTTATTTTTTCTGTGTAGAAAATACTAATCCATTTTTAATGTGATCACATGCAAAGTCAGGGCAAGGTAGAGATAATAATGGGCATAAAAAAGCTCACACAAATATTGCTGTGAAAACAGCTGTAGTGACAAATCAAGAACAGTAAGAAATGAAGACAAGAAAAAGGAGGAGACCAGGTACAAGTATAAAAGGAGGAAATGTCTGTCTTATAAATTATAGTTCATCTAGGTAATATCTGGATGAGTATCACAGACTCTACCTTTTTTAGAACAAAAGCATATTATATGATCACCAAATTTGTGGAGGAAAAGGACACTGATTTATTTGTTTTCTTCTTATGAAGACTATGATGGTCACTCCAGAAAATATTAAAAAAAAAAAAAAAAAGTAAAAAGTGGGAAATTTACATACATCTTCTGCATGTTGTAGATTAGTATATTTTCTGATATTCATTTATCCTACTTAGATTTAAAATGACCAAGGTGAAATGTTTGCATATGGAGAATTTTGTTTTCATTGAAAAAAAAACAAGGTATACCAAATATCCACAGTTTTCTCCTATACTTAGTCTTAAAATCTAATCTATTCTTTAAAAGAACTCTTTATGAAAATAAATGTCATATAGTAGATGCTTAGGAACATTGTTTTCTTCTCTTGTGAGGCTTCAGTGTGTATAGGAAACATTACTGAGTCTAAAATGAGATTTTTTTTTTAAATTCTGTTTTTTTATTTGATTTCAAAACACGCAAAGGATCTTCAGAGAATGTGAAAAAAGGCACTCATGACTCATACAGTAATTTCAGCTCAAAAATGGATGAGTGCCAATAAGTCAGAGAAAGCTGCTATGTATTTCAACTGCTTTTAATTCTTTAAAAAATATTGTCTGTTTTTTATTATGAAGAACCACAATGTGTTACCCTGAAAGAAATTTTGTTTAGCCACAGGTGAGAATTTTTATAAGGGTATGCAGTGATAGGACACGGGAAAATGGCTTTAAACAGGAAAAGGGTAATTTTAAATTAGGTATTAGGAAGAAATTATTTACTGTGAGGGTGGTGATGCACTGGAACAGATTGCCCAGAGAAGTAGTGGATGGCTCATCCCTGGAAGTGTTCAAGGACAGGTTGGATGGGGCTCTGAGAAACCTTCTTTCCCATTTTTTATTTTGTATTTGCATACCAGGGGAATTTATTTATTTATTATGCCTAGTGGAAGGTATAGTGGAAAGCGTCCCTGCCCATGACAGAGGGGCTGGAACTAAATGATATTTAAGATCTCTTACAACTGAAATCCCTATCTGATTTTATGTTCAAGAAAATGATTCTTTTTCCTCTATAGGCAAAAGGAATGTCTTGGGGGGGCAAGGGGGGGGAAGGGGTTGCTGTTGTTTGTTTGTTTGTTTGTTTAACTTCTGCTCTTGAGTTTTGCTTTCTAACAGCTCATCACTGGAATAATATGGGTGAAAACTCTGTGTTTTCTCTGTGATCAGACATGATGCTGATGAGAAAATAAAGAACTACCCATTCATCTATTTTCATGATGTTCTGTCAAAAAGAAGCAAAGTGATAACTGAAACATTGTTGTCCAATATTCATCATGGAAATAAGAGATATATTGTGAAGGCATGAACTTCTATTTTTCTGAAATGCAAACTCATCTCTCTCAGCAGTTCCAGCTAATCAGACTTGAAACTACATATTTTCTTAAAGAAAAAAACCCCGAACAACAAAAAAAGCCAAAAGAAAATAACCAACCAGCCAAACTCAGACATTCATTTGGATACTAAACCTTGGGAAATACCTTAACACAGAGTTGAAATAAAAGGTTTACAGTTTTCAAGGAAAAACAGTTGAGTCTGTGAGGGTAAGTCAGTTTTAGAAGACCAGTTGCCTGCTCTGTTTTAATCAAGTATTCAAAAGCGCTCATATAGAATTAACACACTCTATCTGTATTATTATCATAAAATAATTCATGCTGAGCTTCTTTTAAACTCAGACACAAGCAGAAAACAGAGAATATTTATACTGCCCTAAAAAATCAAATGAAGTATTAAATAATCTATATAAGGTTTTAAGAGGTAGTTAAGGAAAACAAACTTCTAAAGTTACAAATATTTTGATCATTATCTTGCTTCTCTGTAGTAGAAAACAGTATTAGCAAAACACTTCAAATATTATATAGTTCTCAATGATATTGTGGTTCTTAACTAATAAATAAGTTTTATTATGCTTTTTTCCATGTATCTAGTAATTATTTTGGCCATTAAACCAACAGTAAGACCAACATAATAAACCAACTAGACTTCCAGAATACAGTCTGCCTAAAAATATAAGCTGCTTGTCCCTACTGCTTATCTGAGTCAGCTTGCATGCAAATATTTAAAACATTATTTTGCTTTGGTTTTCTTCTCACTTTATTATCCATGGCAAACCTTCATTACAATTGAGGAAGCTTACATACTTTTAGCTTTTAGAATGAAGTACACACTAGGAAAAGAAAAAAAACCCAAAAAAACAAGCTCTATACTTGAACAGGCTCAAGTGAATTTCTTTCTGGGGACATCATCAAGCCAACACATTTCCCCATTCATTGAGTCAAATTATACTTTTCCTTTCATCTTAAGTGAAAGGAAATGGTCTCCCTCAGACAGTAACAATGTTGCTTCTTTTTGGTTGCACATTATTGATTACTGCATGGGGGAAATATTACACCTGCTCTTTTAAAGAGCTCCTCTCAGCTGAGTAAGACTCTTCTACTAGACTAAAATATAGACTGAAGGCACATAAGGCTGAGGCACATAAGCACATTTTCCAATTCTGATTTAAAAAAATACATCTGAATGTTTTTATCCTTATTGTAGGCATAATTGATATCAATAAACTGTAATGTAACACATAAATCAATTCAGTATTCTGACTCAAACATGTGTCCATTCCTTTAAAATAAAATAAGGAAGAAAAAATAAACACACAGAATTCAAAACACTGCTTCCAAGAAGTGGACAGGATTTGAAGTAATACTAACAACATTTGATTTAAAGCCACTAGGTGTCAGCATATAAGTATTCCTAAATAGATTTATCTGCCAGAAAAAGTAGTTAGCAATAAACAAATTTGTAAGATTGTAGGTGGTTGATGATTCCTTATAAAGCCACGGAAGAAAGCTATAAACTTGTCAGGCTCACTGATAAATATTAGGACAATCGAGAAATATTTTTCCACATGATAAATGAGTCTGGAATGGCACCTTCTGTTTTTTGATAAGATACTCTGGATATTTTAACTTATACAGACCTTTAGTGGTTTGACTTCAAAATAAATGACTTTCCAACCAAAACCATCTGATAAGAGCAGGTGGCCTTGTTGTCATGAGACAGATTCTTCATATTGACATGTTTGTGAGCTGTTTAGTTCTTGTACTGGAATTCCTCAGTAAAAATCAAGTTATTGTCTAGTAGTATTCTGTTGTCACTAAGACCCTAAAGGAGCCCCCCCAGTGGTGATGACAAGAGCACAGAAATGAAGGACAAATTTAAGTCATTTATCTTACTAATGATCTGTTATTAAAGTAGAGCTAATAACTCAAAAAAGCAAGATGCTTAAGGCAGGTAATAATGCTTTAACAAGAACACTGAAATGACTGTGCTTCAGTCACTGTGGACTGCTACTTTTGTTCTTCTTCTTCTTTATGTGCAAGGGGGGAGTCCAAGTGTTTGACAGGGAACAGAGTATGTGACCAAAACTGATTAGTACTCCTGACTCATCCTTAGATTTTTAGCTATTGACCGACTCCTGGAATGTCTCTTCATGTAATTAATTTGAGGTTCTTTGGTTTTTTTTGCTTTAATAAGCAGTTGACATTTCCTTGAATTTACATGATACTGTTTATTGGGTATAATGTAACTACCTAATGAAAACCATAGATGCACCTCAGAGAATTCGGAAAGGATCTGGAGGGGCTTAACAGCTATTTAAGTATGATTAATGAAATATCTAAATGACACACTAATTTGAGAGTGATCTAGATTTCATAGCCACACTTGCATAAAGCCATAAAGATTGTACACTGATGTTAAAAGTGCTGGGTGTGTATTTTACTCCTACCATTTTCTGCATAACTGCCCAGACTGTGTGACTAATCATAGTGAAGACATTCTAAAAATAAACAAGGTGGCTCACGCTGAAACCTAGCATAAATGTCTCCATTTTTGTTAAATTATGGGGGATGCTTTTAGGTAAGGAGCTGCATAGTGATTGATGAGAAAATAGATGAAATAGCTCTGGCATAAAGTGTAGCTCATTTATTTAATCTTCTAACACATGGTAAGGATGTAAACTAGACTGTGTCCCAAAGCTGGTAAAAAATTAACACATAAAGAGAGGTATAGAAAGAGAGCATGAGAGTACATGCAGTTGACAGATGAGGAGCAAAGTCAGAAGATAGCTAGTATCTTTGGCAGCTTGAAATGAAAATCAGACAAAAAGTCACAGTAGCTTGCTTTTCCCCCCTAATGTTGACCAGAACTACTCATGGGTGTTGTGCCCCTTAAGTGATTTACTGTATATGTGTATAGTAAATTCAGTAAATAAGAGAGAAATATTTGGCCCTCTGTCCGCAGGAAATCAGGTTGTCCTACTGTCCCTTGCCCCAAGAAATAACTCAGAACAGTTGCCTTACACAATGAAGCCATGTAGCACTGATTGATGACACAGATCTACAGAGAAACTTTTTAAAGAAAATTGTAGTTTTCAGGCAATAAATTAGCTTTTATTTTCCAGAATTTTCTTGACAATTCCCCACTCTTAAACACAAGGATACAGGCAACTTTTTTTTTTCTCCCACTGGAGAAACAGTAAGAAATAATAGCATTCTCCTAGAAAAGGCTTTTGCACTTATTTCTGCTTCTAAAATATAATGCAGTTGTCCTTGTGTAAATTAAAAAATATAATGTACAGTTGTCCTTCTGTAAATTTACTTACAGAAGCCCAAGTATTGTTCTGAAAATGTTTGAGTATCAACAAATTAAGCTTTCAAAAACATAATGCTTCTGAAGTTTGTGGGGAGATCTCTCCAGGGAGATGTCCCAGGAACTGCTGACTCCTGAAGGCAAGTGTTGGCACAACGTATTACATATTGCAATGAAGTATCAGGTAGTTTTCCTATCTTGCATCTTTCAGCACAGAACCAAAATGGATGAGAGGATTCACTAGATTCTGCAGTTCTTTTGAGGTAACAGTAGAAACATCATTTTGCATCTGTCTTCAGAATGACATCACCTGAAGCGCTAGGAGGCTTGTAGAGCAGCGCCTCTGCAAGTGAGAGGGGCAAGGAGCCTGCTGCCATCCTCGGGAAGTGTCTCTCAGCCCCGACCCCTCTCTGGCCACCAGCCTTACTGCCCTGCTTTGCCTGCTGGGGCACAGTGGGACAGTGCCAGCAGAGAAAGGGAGTAGAGGGAAAGAGAAATGAAGCAAAGTGGTAGGAGTGGAGCAGGGAGGGGAGGGCTGTGGATGCATGAGGGAGTTGCCAACCTGATTTGACCTCCAACAAGAAGTAGTAAGATCTAAATGGCAAATAATTGATCAGAGAAACTGAGGTTAGTCATATTTTGCAGGCTACATGCAAGGCAAAATGATGTCATGGCTGATGTGTCAATCATTGCATGTCTTGGTTCTGTCACAAAAACACAAGTTGCTGTATCTGCCTTTTCTTAACAATTTCCCTGTATTCATGGAAGATAAACTCATTTAAATATAACAGTATTAATGAGGACATTACAAATGTAAGGCAACATGCACCTTCCAGAAGCCTAATAGATCTGGAGATAATTGCCTTGGAACTTTTGGATTCAGATGCCTCTTCTCTGTCCCCACCCTGTTTCTGTCCACTCTCATCACTGCTCAGCTCCTGTACCAAAAAGCAGGAGTGCAAGTGGTGATGGCTAAAGGAGGCAATTTTTTTCTACTAAGGGGAGAGGGCTGCTTCTGTCCACTCCATTTCATCTGAAAACATTAGGAGAAGGAGATAGATGACAGCAACTTGAAGGAAATGCAATCTGAGCACGGCAGGGACATTATGAGCGCATTATTCAAACGATCATGTGTCCTTGGCAGGGATATTTTTAACATGTCTTAACTCTTGATTTCAGAGTTCTGAAGTGATTCTGTTTCTTGAAGCCCAAATGGCTTGATAGTGACAGAGATATATATCTTAGTTGTTTCTTTAAATTTTTAAAATGTGTCAGCAGCTGTAATATATGCATACATAGATACATATTGCATTGGTAATTACATTTCCTTAGCATGGTGACAAAGTCCTTTACCAAAGGCTACCCTTCAACATTATTTAAGGGTTACCATCAATTCACAGAGCTATTACCTCTTTACACAGGAATAATTGAAGTGTTTTGGTCTAACTGTTCAATAGGTACACTTTTGCATCTGAGTAGTGAGAACTTTGTTCTTTCTGAACTGTTTGGACTGAGAAACTCCCAGACTGCCAGTCTCTCTAGTTGTACCCCAGCAATGGTGACAAAAGATGCACTTGTCATAAAAATCCCTAGCATGTAAGATGTTGTGAGCAGTAGCCAGGTGTCCTGTGTGAGGAATTTGACTGAATTCTCCTATCAATAATTGGAGGTAATGCTGACCTTTAGGTGCAGCACAAGCCATAGCCCTTTCCAGAAGGAGTGAGAAGAAGTCTACTTGCTGTAGGCAATTGTTTTTTTCTTTCTGACAAATGTTAATATCAAAGGATATCTGGGTTGCTCTGGGTACTATTTAATGTCATCAATATTTTGGTGCCTGGCAAAAGCTACTGGGGCATCCATAAACATGCAACAGCCCTGGAGAGGCCAAGAGGAATGAGGAACCAATTGTGTGAATTGTTTCACTCTGAGAGTTAGTCAGTGGCTTAAAAAAAATTGATTAAAAAAAATCCTGATGCTGTTAGCAAAGGAGCACTGGCCCTATCTTCTGACACATTCAAAAGCTACCTGGAGGGAACTCTAAAATTGGCTGCCTTTTATCTGCTAATGCCCTAACCCAGGAGAGCAGTGGATCTGACCCAAGCTGGGAGAGCTGGCTTTTTCATTCAGAAGGTCTCTTCAGGAGGCATGTGTGAGGTTAATAAATCTGCCTCTTGCTGGGATGCCATGTGGTGGCTTTAGCTCTTCCTCTAGCACACTTTATAAAATCAGTGCCCTTTTGTATTTTGAAGCCTCACAACAACAGCACAAGCCCTTTGGATCAAATGCACAATAATTGTAATTTTCTCTTAGCAGGGTTGCGAGGAAAACTGTCTGTCAAAAGCAGCTGTTCTAGAATGCATAATTACACCTGTCTGTCTTAGCCAACCTTGTCTGTGTAAGACATGATGAATTATTTTAAACTTGCATATTATTATTATTATTATTATTATTATTATTATTATTATTATTATTATTATTATTACTGTTGTTTTATAAAGCTGAATTGTGAAGCTATATTTAAAGTTATTAAAACTATATAAAGTTATTATATATTAAAATTATATTTCTTGAGCCTTGTCATGAAGTAGGTGAGACAGCCTACACTCACCATTTCAAACTTTTTTTACTCAAATAATTCTACTATCACTGAAG
>VZRH01003404.1:24277-35288 GCA_013397555.1 Urocynchramus pylzowi
CTTTTTTTTTTTTTTTTTTTTTTTCTGGTGCAAGACAGAAACTGAGGCCAAGCATTCATGGGAGAGTCCTGCTCCTCATGGAACACGCTGTCTCTGGATGCAGTTTTGCAGGATTCAAGCTGGGAAATGCCCTGGAAAACAGGAATTTCCAAGCTGTCTCCTCCAAATTCTCCTCTGTCACCCCACAGAGCTCTCAGGAGCAGCAGCCACCTGGGGAATGCAAGGCTGACCCAAGAGCACCTGGAAAAATTCCATTTTCTCTGCTTTTTCCAGGGATGGGCAGCACCCTGAGCCACTCCCCTCTGCCCACCTGCCAATTCCCACATTCTTCCCAGAAGAAGAATTATCCATAAAACTTCATTATCCATAAAACTTCATTATCCACAAAACTTCAACCCTGAGGCTGAAAGGTCCAGAAGTTCCTGGGAGAAAGAGAAGAGACCTTGAAGCAGAGACAGAAGCTCCAGGATTGCAAATCTTATCTCCAGCCTTTCACCTCCAGAGGGGATCACAAGCAGCTGGAAACCTGGGATAACCCAAGGCTGGGCTTTGCCTCCTCCCAGATCACAGAGCCCTGGACATGACCCCATTTTATCAGCAGTGCTGGCACTCAGGGTTTTGTGCTGGCTGATAAGACACAGCTAAGAATGGCTCCTTCTCTGGCTCACAATCCTTGCTCAGATCCACCTAAAAAACGAGATAAATTTGGATCTATCAGCCCAAGATCTGCTTCAGCTGTAGACAACTGGAAAGAGTCCTCCCAGCAAGTTTTCCTGCTCTCTCTCCTACTTCACACCACATGGAAAGGGAGAAAATCTGATTTTTGGGCCTGATTTACATCTCTTCCACAGCAATTTGAGCCCCTTAAATCAAGAAATGTGAGATTTCTTGTTCTGCCTCCACAGCCCAGCAGAAATATTTCTCTCCTCTCCTCTGCAGCCACTCTCCACACATTTAAAGTCTTTTGTCTGCCCTCAGGTATTTTCAGACTAAACACTTCTCATTCCTTGGCTTTCCTTATAAATCATAAGCAAATTTCTTCCCAATCACCTTTGCTACTCCTCACCAACCTGGTCACTGCCTTTTCCTGGGATCCTGCTCCAGGATTTTGCTTGTTATGGGAATATTCATCTGCAGGAGGAAATTTTCCTTCCAAAACCCAAACAAAATAATTGGTGTTATCCCAATTTTGGGACTAAAGGTCAAGTAAAAGGCACAGGGCAAGAGCTGGAGGAATTTTCAGAGTGGATGAGAGTTGCTGCTTAAAAGAAGGTTTTGTGTGAAAAGCAGCTTTTCCTTGATGTCTGCAATTGGACTTCTGGAATTTGCTCCTCTGGGCTTCAGTCATCTCTGAATAATTCAGTCTTTGAACAAAGCCAAATGTTTTGGTTTAAGGTTTGCTTGGAGGAGACACGAGTGGCAAAAAAAAAAAAAAGCCAAATCCAAAAGTTTTTTTGCTTCCAAAAGGTTCATTCCTCCTCTGTCACTCAGGCAGGAAAGGCAGAGATTGGAGTAATCCCTGAGAGGAAAAACAACTCCTCACACAAGCTCTCTTCTTCCAGGAACTGCTTCTTGATTTATACAGGGATTATGCACCTGAATCCCATTTTAGAGCAAATAGCCCAACTGCTGGATTTTGCAGTCCCTTTTTCCTTTAATAATCTGGGATATTGATGGGCTGGGAGGGATTGAGGGATATTTTTTGGAAGCTGGAGTGTATTGAGTGCTTAAGGGGTGCAGCCCCACGCTGACTCACTGGGATTTTACACACCAAACCAGTTCAGGCATCGCTTTTTCCCAGTCAGGCCTTCCCAGCTTTCTCACCAGCCCTTTCCCAAGGATTTCCTCCATCAGGGTGAGGAAGGTGAGATCCCAAAAACATCAGGGTGAGGAAGGTGAGATCCCCAAAAGCATCAGGGTGAGTGATGGAAGGTGAGATCCCCAAAATCATCCAGATGAGGAAGGTGGGATCCTCAAAATCATCAGGACGAGGAAGATGAGATCCCCAAAAACATCAGGGTGAGTGAGGAAGGTGAGATCCCCAAAAACATCAGGGCAAGGAAGGAAGGTGACATTGCCAAAAACATCAGCCTCCAACCTGGGAATACTCGGGGACTCGGTGACTTTGCAGTGACGATGCCAGGTGGAAAACATTCCAAGATTCCAAGCTCGCATTTCCAGGTGGAAAACATTCCCTGGTGTCCCCAGGGACAGCTCCTGTCTTGTCCCTGGGATTTCAGCGCTGGGTGGGATGGTGACACGGCTCCTTGTGCCGCGGAGAGGGGACATCCCCCGTGCCCGGACAGGTCACTGACACGGCCCACACCGAGGGGACAACCCCAGAACAACACCCCCAAACCCATCGAGCGGGGACACAAGGCGATGATCCAGATCCACAAGGAGATGATCCTGGGCTCCTCCATGAGGGGCACCAAGGCCTGAGGGGTGAAACCCCCTCAGTGCCAGCCCGGGCACCCTCACAGCCCAAATTCCCAAACCCACCCTGGCACCGCTGCTGCTGCGTCCCCTCACACACCGAGGCCTCACCCCGATCCCACTGGAATGGCCTCCCCTGACCCTTTATCCCAAATCCTCTCCGCGGCCCCGCACCTGACCAGCAGCTCCAGGAACACCACGTTGCTGCAGCAGCCGACGAACACCAGCCCCACCGCCACGGCCGGGTGCATGGTGTCGCTCCGGGCAACGAGGCGGCGTCCCGGGCCGCGGCCGCATCCCGATCCCGGGACTCTGCCTCGCTGCCGGCCCCGGCCCCGCCGCCCCCGCNCGGGCTCCCCGCCGCGGGGCACGAGGGGAGTTGTAGTTCTGAGATGAAGGGGGTAATGGCGGCGCTGAGGTGGCGTAGGGAGGAGGTGCGGCTCCAGCGCTGTTTGTCGTGAGGAGCAGCCCGTAATTGACTTTTTGGGGTTATTTAGTGACCCCAAAACGCCAGTTAGAGGCAGTTCCTAAGGATTCCGTGCCAAAAAATTCTTTCGCTGTTCAAAATAATAATTATTCTTGAAAGGGAGAGCTGGGAGTGCTCACCTGGAGAAGGGAAGGATGCAGGGAGAGCTTCCAGCACATTCCAGGGCCTGAAGGGGCTCCAGGAGAGCTGCAGAGGGACTGGGGACAAGGCCTGGAGGGACAGGACCCAGGGAATGGCTTCCCTGTACTGCCAGAGGGCAGGCATGGATGGGATCTTGGGAATTGGGAATTGCTGGCTGGGCTGGAATTGCCAGAGCAGCTGGGGCTGCCCCTGGATCCCTGGGATGTCCAAGGCCAGGCTGGATGTGGCTTGGGATAGTGGGAGGTGTCCTTGGACACTGAGGGGCTTTAAGGTCCCTTCCCATCCACAAAATTCCATAATTCCATCATGGGTGGAATTTCCAGTTCTAAGGTTTCGTGGAATCCCCTCAAAATCATCTGTCAAACCCCCTGTGATCAGTAGAAACCGCATTGACTCAAGAGTGGGAATTCCATCCTACAGATACTTTGTTTTCAGTCCATTTTTGATCTGAATCAGACCCTCATGTCTTTTTTCACCTTTGAATTCCACAGGTGTGAAATCCCATGAATAAATCCCAAATCAGTCCGTGAATGAAGCGCTGCATTTATCTGACTTCCAGCCTCTCCAGGAATGTGAATAAACCTCTGCAGCTCCTCTGCTGCTCCAAGCTGCTCAAGACAGGGTGAAACTGCCAGAATTTTCCCTTTTTTTGGCTCACTGTGAGACTTTTTGGGCTCTCTGACTCCAAACTGGAGATCCCAAGCTTTCCAATTCTTACCTGGGGGCTGGAAACAGGGGTGAGTTGGAGCTCAGGACTTGAAAACCTGGAAACTGAAGCAACAAGAGCCAGAAATGTTTTGATATCTCGTGGGTTTTGCCTGCAGGTAGAAACCCTGAAGTCCCTTGATGTAATCATACCAAAATCTGGGGATTTGGAGCCTCCTGCGTGACATTTCCAGGCATTTTGGCTTGGATGTTCTGACAGGAAATAATTCTTTGGGGGTTCTGTGAGACCCTGGAAACCTAAAGGTTTTGCTGGGTTCTTACTTTGTATTTAATTGAAGTTCATTGTGTCCACACCTGACTAAATAATTTGGTGTTTTCTGACTTCTCTTTAGGTAGAAACCCTCCAAGTGACTTCCTTGGTCTTCCATCAAGCCTTTTTTAATGGCTTATTTTTAATTAAAAATCACCTTGGCTCATTAGCAGCAAACAGAGCCAATTTCTGGGCTTTCCTGGCACTTTTTTAACATTTCCAGGCTTTTCTGCTTCCACCTCCTCAGCTCTGCACAGGTCAGGATGATGGATTTTTTTTCTGCTCCCTTCACTAATCAGCTCTTGCTACTTTTGGCCTTTTAATTTTGCTTTCTTGGAGCTTCAGAGGGAGGTTTTGGGGGAGAATTGAGGTGATTTTGCTGCCACAAAAATACCTTGGCTCTAAACTGCATTAAAGCCACACAACAAATCAGTTTTTTTGAAGTGCTCCAGTGTGAAAATAACCCCAAAATGTCAGCTCAGGAAGCTTTTGGGGTTTTTTTTGCCCCTTCCTTCCATCCTGTCCCTTATTCCTTGGGAGAAGAGCCTGACTCCCACCTGGCTCCATCCTCCTGTCAGGGAGTTGTGGAGAGAGATTTAAAAATAAAATTCACTCCAATTAAAATTAAATTAATTCCTAACTCAATTCACATCAATTCTGTGACAAAATAATGTTAGAAAGTAGAAAAAAATTACATTAAAAATTAATATATGTATAAAAGTAATTTAAGAATCAGTTCACCTTCACTGGTACGAATTTGTGGCACTCCAAGGTTTTGGGATAAGCCTTGGCAGCAATTTGAGATCCTGACTTCTGGAATTAGGGAAAAAAACCCCAGAATTGTGGCCTCTTGGGATGTTGGGTGAAGGATCAGGAATCCTTCAGCTGTGCCCAAGAAGCACAGCTTGAGTGATCAGTGAGAAAATGGGAGCAGGGAATTCAGAATCCAAGATTTTTTTCTGTAGTATGCCATTTTTCCCAGCCTTGATTCCACAAAGAATCAATTTTTGGTTTTTCCTTTGAGTACAAACCCAGTGATTAGGGAAACCAGGCAGAGCTGCTTTGTCCTGTGTGAAAAATACTCATTTTATCTACAGGAAATCATTTTTTAAGCATGTCAAATGGGGCAAAATGTGATAAAACACCAGGAAATTGGACTTTGTGACACAGAGAGGTTGTGGAAATTCCATCCCTGGATGGGGCATGTGGAATGAGCTGGATTTTCTGTTTTCTCTCTCTGATTTTAGGAGCTGAGAGAAGATGAATCCTGATGATTTATGGGTTTGGAGCACCTTGGGAGGCTGATCCTGGGTTTTAGTGGGATTTAAAAACTCAATAAACAGCATGGAAAAAATTCATTCAAACATCTCCAAATTATTTTCCTGAAACCCCAGCAAGGTGAGATCCTGTCTTGGGTTGGAAATGGGGGTGTGTGTTCTGTTCCCATCTGTCAGAGGTGGGGCAGTTCTCTGCTGTTCCCTGGGCAGTTTTCTTTATCTCTGCCACAACCAATCCTCCCTCCAGGAGATCTCTGCTGTCCATGGCCACTGAGTGTCCCTGCATGGCTGAGAAAATTCCAGCATCCCCTTGGGACAGGCTGCGCCCAGGGGAGCAGCCAAGCATTCCTACCTGGATCCAATCTGACTTTGGGAACACCCCAGCAGCCTTTGCCCCCTGCATTCCCAGAGGAGCAGCTTTCTTCTGCCCTGCATTCCCAGAGGGAGCCCAGGCCCATCTCCAGCAGCCCTGGAGCTCCAGAGGAAAACTCCCCCATTGTCCAGGATCCCTGCTCCAGCAGAGCCACAGCTGGCACTGCAGGAGGGCTGAGCCACCCTGGGATGGCCCTGCTGCCACCAGCCTGACCCACAGCACCTCAGGGCCTCTTCTCACCCTGGCAGGGGTTTGTTCTCTTTCTTTGTACTATTGCATTTGTATTTTTAATTTTCCTAGCAAAGAACTGTTATTCCTGCTCCCATATCTTTGCCTGAGAGCCCCTTAATTTCAAAATTATGATAATTCATAGGGAGGGAGTTTGCATTTTCCATTTCAGGGGAGGCTCCTGCCTTCCTCAGCAGACACCTGGCTTTCCAAACCAAGACAGATCCTTTACCTGGCTCCTCTCCTTCCCATTTCTGAATCCCATCCTGCTGCTTTTCCCAGGGAAAGATGAAGAATTCCTTGTGGGATTTGGCTGTGCAGACAAGGCTGGACCTTTCCTTATTCCCTGGACCTGAATTCCCTTCAGGATAAAAAAAAGATTTGGAACCAGCAGGGAAATGATACTTTGGGTGAACTTAGGGATTTGTTTGTGGATTTATTCCCTTCTTTTCATCCCAAATTTCTGGGAAATGAAGTGAGGGCAAAAGAGGGAAGAACACCCTGGATTTTAGTGGGATAACAGCCAGCTGTGGGATTTGGAATGCTGAGTTGGAGTCTTTTTTTTTAGGGATTTCTACCCTCAGCTCTTCAGCAGCCTGTTATTAATTCCATTTTTTAGTGGGTTTAGGTGGGGAAACTCTCACACAGCATTCCCAGAGAAGTTGTGGCTGCTTCTGCATCCCTGGAAATGTCCAAGGCCAGGGCTTGGAGCAGCCTGGGATAGTGGGAAGTGTCCAGAGGGTGGAACTGGAGGAGTTTAAGGTCCCTTCCCACCCAAACCATTCCAGGATTCCAGCACAGCCAAGCTGAGGACACAAACAGAGACTCAGCCACATCATGAGGGAAAAACAGGGAGCAGATCCTGGGATTTGGATTTCTCCCCATTGTTTTTATTGCCGTAGCAGGGGTGAGTATTTATGGGGAAAAATGGAATCCTTTTTGGTGCCTGAATCCCAAACTGATCCAAGCCAGAGCCCTGGTGGGAGAGACAACTGCTGTCCTAAATCCCTGAGCTCCAAAACTTCCCAGCTCAGCTCCTTCACCTTTTTTTGGGAATGTGCACACCAGGAATTCCAGAGGTACAACCCCCCGTCCACTGGAAATGCCCCAAACCCTGGAATTGTGCAGCTGGAGGAGTTTTTCCTTTCTTTCTTGGGAAGATTTTGTGGTTTTTGGCTTTAAATTCCCCCATTTTTGTGCTCTATCGTGTCATTTAAAAATAACCAAAAGAGATATTTTTAGCTGCTTTTGAAGGGCTGAGTCTCCTCTCCTTAAATTGTCATGTTCTTGGGATTATTTACTCCATCAAAAACTTCCAGCTCCCCCAACTCTTCCTGCTTCTCCCTCCTCAGCAGAGAGGGATTTTTTCCCAGAGAATTTTTTCCCATGAATTCCAGTTATTTTCTAAATTGTGTCTCATCTTTGGAGCTTTCCTCAGCTCAGCATTCCAGAAATTATCCCTATTTCTCTGGATGGAGAGGAGAAATTCCTGCTATCCCAAACATTTCATTTTCCATGAGATCCAGAAGATTTTTTTCCCAGTCCTGGATTTTTCCCAGATTTTTTCCATTGGTCCAAAGTTCCAGGCTCCTTTCTCCTCATAAATTCTGAATTTCCCCCCATTTTTTTATTCCTTTTATTATCCTCTGCCAAGTTTTTTTTGGGTTTTTTTGGTTTTTTGGAGGGACAAATTCCAATTTTTTTCTTGCTGCTCCAACTGCCTGTGTGTGTTGGAACTTGTCAAAAATAGTAAAGCCTAAAAACTCCAGGCATATTTTGGGGGAAAATTTGAAATAACTCAATATTTTTTTGTTTTAAGCCCTCTCCCCCTTCCTCCTCCTCATTCCTTAAGGTTGTTAAATTTGACATGCCTGTAAATGAGCTGGAAAAACTCCAACCTGAAATGCTTTTCCCTTTGGAAAACCTCCCTGAATCGGATTTGTCTCTCCATGCTTTAGGCAAGCAACTTTCCAGAGGTGATTGATGGGAATCTTTTCCATTAAAATTCCCTAAAAACATACAAAGAGGAGGAAAAGAGATTTTTATCATTTTTTGACTGCTTTTCTTTTTTTCTTTTACTTGTCCAGAAAGTCAATCAGAGCCATCTATATCCAAACATGGTTGGATTTGGAATTTTTGCCTTCAGCGGGATCCAAGGGAACCATCCCAAAAATGTTTTTCTCTGGGCTTTTTGTCTTTTGGTTTTTTTCTAATTTTTCTCCAACTTTTTCTGATTTTGCCTCCCACATTTTGGAATTCAAGCTCTTCTCGACCTCATGGAACCAAACTTTAGTTTCAGTTCACTGCAGGATGTGGAGGGGTTTGGAAAATTTGGGAATTCCAGCTCTTCCTGACCTCATGGAACCAAACTTTAGTCTGGAAAATTTGGGAATTCAAGCTCTTCCCAACCTCATGGAAGGTTTGGAAAATTTGGGAATTCCAGCTCTTCCTGACTTCATGAAACTAAACTTCCATTTCAGAGCACTGCAGGACATGGAGGGGTTTGGAAAATTTGGGAATTCCAGCTCTTCCCAACCTGAGAGTCACATCCAGGAATTCCTTGGACCCTTTCTTTTCCCTTTTCCATCTTCCCTTTTCCCTTGGGGCCAGCAGACCCTCACACCCTCATTCTAAAACACCCCTAATTAATCTAAATTGACCTGATTTAATTGAAAACCACCACTCTTTGTCCTACCACAAATTTGTTCCTTTTTTTTTTTTTTTTAACAGGTCCCAGAATTCTCACCTGAAACAACAAGAGAAGAAAATTCAATTTATTTTCTTGCTGCTCCATTGCCTGGAATGATTCCCTGAATTCCCTGCTGCTGGTGGGGTAATCTCAAGGACCATCAGATCTAGACAGGGGTGGCTTCTTGAAGATGATAAATCCTGGGAATGGAGCTGGGAATGAGTAGCTCCACATTTAACCCTCAGCTGCCAGCACAGCCCCTCCCTCATCTCTCTTTTTTTCCCTAAAATGAGGAATTTGAGATTTATTTCTGGTTATGGTGGGAGTTTAGGGTGGGTTATGGGTGATCCCTGTTTGCCTCGGCCTTTTATTCCCTCTTCAATTGTCCATGAATTACTCTAGTTGTCCATGAATTACTCCATTTTTAATAAATTGCTCGATTTTTAATAAATTACTTAATTTTCCCATAAATTACTCAATTTCTTCATAAATTACTCAATTTCTTCATAAATTACTCCAGTTGTCCATAAATTACTCAGTTTTTCCATTAATTACTCAATTTTTCCATAAATTATTCCAGTTGTCCATAAATTACTCAATTTTTCCATAAATTACTCAATTTCTTCATAAATTACTCCATTTTTCCATAAATTATTTCAGTTGTGCATAAATTGCTCCATTTTTCCATAAATTACTCCAGTTGCCCATAAATTACTCATTTTTCCCATAAACTAATCCATTTTCCCATAAATTAATCCATTTTTCCAAAAATTATTCCAGTTTTCCATAAATTACTCCATTTTTCCATACATTACTCAATTTTCCATAAATTATTCCAGTTTTCCATAAATTACTCCATTTTTCCATACATTACTCAATTTTCCATAAATTATTCCAGTTGTCCATAAATTACTCCATTTTTTCATCAATTACTCCAGTTATCCATAACTTACTCATTTTTTCCATTAATTACTCCATTTTTCCATAAATTACTCCAGTTGTCCATAAATTACTCCAGTTATCCATAAATTACTTCATTTTCCCATAAATTACTCATTTTTTTTCATAAATTACTCAATTTTTCCATAAATTATTCCAATTGTCCATAAATTACTCAATTTTTCCATAAATTATTCCAATTGTCCATAAATTACTCAATTTTTCCATAAATTACTTCATTTTCCCATAAATTACTCCATTTTTCCATAAATTATTCCAGTTTTCCATAAATTACTCAATTTCTCCATAAATTACTTTTTCCCCTTTGGCTCCCAGGGTTTCCTTGCAGCTCAGCCTCGAGGGAATCCCATTTTCCTGTGGATTTTCCAGGTTTTTCCAGCCCCAGCAATGCACAGACAGCATTGCCAAGCAGTTCTCCCAGATTTTAAAAACCCAAATCACAGAACCATGGGATGATTTTGGTTGGAAAAGACCTCCAGGATCATCGAGTCCAACCCTGAATATCCTAAACCATGTTGTCAAGTGTCACATCCAGTTGTTTTTTTGGACACTTCCAGGGATGGAGACTCCACCATTTCCCTGGAAAACCTGTCCCAATTCCTGACAGTGAAGGAATTTTTCCTAAAATCCAATCTAAACCTCCTCTGGGACAATTTGAGGCCTTTTCCCCTCATCCCATCACAAGATTCCTGGGAGAACAGGCCCACCCCAAAGCCTCCTTCCAGGGAATTTTGGGATTTTCCTTGTGCAAGAATTGAGTGGCAACAAATGAAACCAAGGATTAAGGTTGGAAACCAAAGAAATGAGATAAAAAGTGGGATAAAAACCTGTGGAAATCATCACCACAAGACTTGGAGAAGGTTTAAAAAAAAATATTTTAATGGTTAAAAAATTTAAAGATTCCCAGAAGTTCCTACAGGGTGGCAAATGGAAACACATTCCAAGGTGCATCCAGGAATGTGGATTCCTGGATTATGGAAGGATGGAGCTTCTCCAGGTGCTTTTCCTGCTCTTCCACTCCCGTTATCCCTCAAACAGAGAACAAACCCCGACCTCCTCCCGTGACTTTCCCTCATCCCTCGCTCCCAACATCTGCTGCTTTTGCAGGAATATTTCCCTGGCACCAGCTGCAGCTCCCTGGCAGCACGAGAGGCAGCAGGGTTGACTCCCAGCTCCTTAATTTTTCCCAGAATCTGCAGGATTTTCAGCGTGTCCCGGAGTGCTCAGCTCCTTTTCCATCTCCAGTGAGGCTTCAGAGGATGAAACATCTCAAAATGCTGAATTTTGGATGCTCCCCTTTTGTCTCCCGTGGAGCAGGTGAGTGAAAAATGGGAAAAATCTCTGGAAAAACGGGGGGAAAACTCTGTTGTAGTGCCTGCCCTCCAAAGTGAGGAGATAAGGTTGGGATTCTGGGTCTGATTGGAATTCTGAAAAAAAAAAAAAA
>VZRH01003404.1:43995-57324 GCA_013397555.1 Urocynchramus pylzowi
TAAATAAGAAACTTAAGTTTTAAGATTTTTAATATACTATAAATAAAAACAAATTAAAAACCACAAAGTATTATCCTGAGTTTCTTCTTCATACTCCTTCATAAGTTTAAGTAATGCTTTATAATTAAACAAAAAAATCTACATTGCAAACTCTTTAAAATCAATTATTAGGTTAAAAAAAATCTAAATCTCAATTCTTAATTAAACAATTTAACTTTAAAAAACCTTAAAAAAATAGTTAACCATTTTATACCTTATTCATCAAAAACTACCAAACTCGCAATAATAAAACTATAACTATTATAAATGAAAAATGATAAACACTTAAATCCAAGCATAACTCCATCTCAAATACCTTCAATCCAAACCCAAAAACCCCCATAATCCCAAAATCCCATCACATTCCTGAGGGTGTTGCCCAAATGCTCCTTCAGCTCTGTCGGCATGGCCAGAGTTGCCATGGTTTTGTTTTGGGGTTTTTGAGGTGTTTTTGGGAGAAGCCCATTCCTGTTGCTCCCTGATGCACCCAGGGGGTTCGAGCGCGGAGTGGGCAGAATCTGATCCCAGAAAACTTCCCAGCAGTGGGGTAAGGAGATGGATTTTCCCTCTGAGCTTCTTCTGTGTGAGGTGGCTGAAAGCGAGTCCTGGATCAAAGCTGGGACAACAAAGGAGCAAATCCCCTGGGAATGGTCATAATTCCAACAAAATGGATATTCCAGTGGCCAGCGGGAGAAGCAGCAGGAAGGGTTGGTCTGGGGCCATTCCTGGCTGGGGAACTCCCGAATTCCAGGGTGGAATTCTCCTTTCCTGCTGCAGGTTTGATGGTGGCAATGGATGCAGGGATTGTGTGGCTGGAATCCACACCCAGCTGCGGATTTGCTCCTTTCCCAATCCAGCTTTTCCTGCCCCAGGAGCACCAGTGGTGGTGGTGACTGAGATCCACTCACAATTCCCAGCTTCTCCTGTGGATACTGGAATGATTGATGTTCCACAAATTTCTTTTTGATTCACAATTTGGTTTTTTGGCTGCTCTCCACCGTAGGCCCAAAATAACGGGAATTCTGCTACAATCAGGAATTGCAGGGAAGTGTTTTTCATCCAGGGAGAGGAGGAAATCAACCACCAGGAGATGATTCCTGGAATGTCTCAGAAGCCTTTGAGGGTCTTTGTGGTTTGGGAATTTTCAGGAATTGCTCCCTGTGTCTGGTCACTGCATCTGGGAGGAGGAACGGGAAGGGGACAGGGAATGTTGGGGCTTCCCAATTTTCCTGCAGCTCCAAGGATCCTCGGGAAGGGCTGGAGGTTGTGTTTGGAGGGTTGGCACAGGGACAGGGGGCCATGTCCTGGCTCTTTTGGGTGTCATTTTGTCCTTTTTGAGTGTCACTGGAATTTTGGGATCACTGGATTTTTTGGGTGTCATTTGGTCCTTTTTGGGTGTCACTGGAATTTTGGGATAAGAGGATTTTTAGGATCACTGGGGGTTTGGGTGTCATTTGCTCCTTTCTGGGTGTCATTGGAATTTTGGGATCACTGTCATTTGGTCCTTTCTGGGTGTCACTGGATTTTTGGGATCCCTGGATTCCTGGGTGTCACTTGATCCTTTTGGGCATCACTGAATTTTTGGGATCACTGGGCTTTTGGGTGTCATTTGCTCCTTTTTGGGTGTCATTTGGTCATTTTGGGGAATCATTGGAATTTTAGGATCACTGGTTTTTTTGGGTGTCACTGAAATTATGGGATCACTGGGATTTTGGGTGTCATTTGATCCTTTTCAGGTGTCACTGGAATTTTGGGATTTTAGGGTGTCATTTGGTCCTTTTTGAGTGTCACTTGGTCCTTTTTGGGATCACTGGATTTTTTGGGTGTCATTTGCTCCTTTCTGGTGTCATTGGAATTTTGGGATCACTGTCATTTGGTCCTTTCTGGGTGTCACTGGATTTTTGGGATCCCTGGATTCCTGGGTGTCACTTGGTCCTTTTGGGTGTCACTGGAATTTNCTTTCTGGGTGTCATTGGAATTTTGGGATCACTGTCATTTGGTCCTTTCTGGGTGTCACTGGATTTTTGGGATCCCTGGATTCCTGGGTGTCACTTGGTCCTTTTGGGTGTCACTGGAATTTTGAGATCACTGGGTTTTTGGGTGTCATTTGGTCCTTTTGGGGATCCCTCAGTTTTCCCAAGCACAGCTTCTCTGGGAATGGGAAAACCCAGGGGAGGAGGGGACAGATGGACAGAGTGTGACTCTTTAGGATTTGGGATGAGGGATCTGCAGGTGGTGCCAAAGCTGTGGGTTGTTCTCACCTCAGGCCACCTTCCCATGGAATTAGTAATTAAATTAATGGGAAAGTCAGAGATTTGGGTTCAGATCCTTGGCTCCAGCTCAGAAATGGGGGATCTCTTCCTGACTGGGCAGGGGTGCCTCTGGATCAGCCTCTCCCATTCCCTGCCCATAAATCAGGGGATCACAGAGGGATTTGTGTTGGAAGGGACTTTAAAGCCCATCCAATTCCTACCTGGCCATGGGGCATTGGGTCAAGAGATGGGAATGTGGAAATTCCATTCCCAAAGTCTCCTTGCTGCCTCCTTCCATGTCCTTATTCCAGCAAAAGTGAATCTGGAGGCAGGGAAATGGCAGCAGATTCCTGCTGGGAGAATTTCTCCTGCCCCAAACCCAGGAGGCTCCCAGGGGATGCAGAACCTTTGAGATCTTTGTTTCCTTTGTCCCAGCTCCTGTTCCCCTCAGGAGGACTTGGAAATGTGAATAACTTGGAAAAGTTCCAGCTGGAGGAACCGGAGCAGCACAGCCCTGGCTGCCAGCCAGGCACTCAATCTCTTCATCCATCATTTTCCAACCCCCTTCTTTTCCCCTTTTTTTAACCCCTACCTCCTTCAAATCCAGCGGTTTCCCCACAAATCCCCACCTCTCCTTGGCTGTGAATCCTGCTTCCCTGGAGATATTCCCTTTTTGAGGATGTATAACTCCATTCCACCTTTTTTAAGGGAAAACATATGAACAAATGTCACCCCCCTGGATGCCCCACATGGCAGGAGGGTGACAAAACTGCAAATATCCTGTTCTTTGTTCCATTAATCTGTCTGATGAGAGGTGATTCCCAACAAAATTCCCCTTTGGAGTCACCCACCCCAAACCTTCACTCCTCTCCTGGGATTTCTTGAAGGAATTTGAGGTCAGGGGTGGGCACCAAACCCCTCCTTTGCTGTTTGCAGCAGCTGCACAGGCAAATCCAACATTTTTTTCCCTCAAATTGTGCTTCTTGGAGAGGGAGGAATGTTCTGCCTGGAGATTATCTTTCCCAGAAGAATTTTCTGCTTGGAAAAGCCTCTAAATTTTGTTTAAAAAGGTGTTTTTAAGGTGATCTGATTTATGGGGAGTCACCATGGAGCAGGATAAAGGAGAGGAGGGTCTTGATGTCATTCCCAGGACTCACCAGGTGTTTTCCCGCTTTTCCCCTGGATGCTTCCAAGCTGAAATCCTCCATCCCAAACTCCTGGAACATTCCTTGTCACAGGAGTCTTAGAGGGACTCCTTATTCTCATTAATCCCTGGTGTTAATTGGAATGAAATCCCTGGAAAAGAGCAAAGCTGGATGAAGCTGTTGAGAAGCTGTTTTTTTTTTCTCCCTAATTCCACAATTTTCACCTTGGAAGTTGTCCATGCTTCCCTGGGAACAGGTGAGGCTCAGAGCAGGAGAAGAACATTTGATTGCTCATTAAAAAAGAATAGAATTCCCTTTGGCAGCACCACTTCTGCTCCACAGGGAGAATTCCCTATTTTCCAGAGGGGGAATTCTGCAGCAGTTCTGGGGAGTCATTAAACCATCAGCAATAACCAAAATTCCAGACTCCTCTGGCATGGTGAGCTGGATCCTCAAGGAAGTTCATCCTGGATTTAGGAGCCTGGAGATCAGGGTTGGATGCAGGTGATTCCTGATCTTCCTGGCCTTTTCTCCCGGATTAATTGAAGTGGGACGTTTCTCCTGCTTTTATCCCACCACCAATACTCCCATTTGGGCCTCATTGCCCCAGGGGGATGTTGGGAAAGGAGGGATGGCAAAGCTGAACTCTCAGCATTAGCAAAGAAATGAAGGAATCCAAGAATTTATGGATTTCAATCCAAATTTTCCAAGCCAGGAGGAGCCTTTTCAGCTGGAGAAGAACTTTTCCTGGCACTGAGGGTGGGTGGGAGCATCACCCTCAGGTGGCCCCAGCTCCAACCTCTTTCCCTCTGCAGGTGAGGGACTGTCCAGGCTCTGTGCTGACTTCCAGGAATTCCCAGGACCTGTTTCCCAGGGGAAATGTTGTGTGCCCAGATCCTTGTCCTGGTGGTGGCTACGGGGCCATTCCAAGCTGGGGCTGCTCATGAAGGTGAGTGACAAGTGACACCTGGGTCACCACTGGGACATTGCAGGGAGGAAAATCCCTTTTCCAAGCAGATTTTCCTGGATTTGCACATGGTGCCTTTAATTCCTGCACAGGATCCTCTTAGGTTGGGATCGTGAGGATAACAAAGCACCTCCAAAGGAATTCAGGGCCTGAATTCCTGCTCTGGGATTTATGGAGAAATCAGGGCTCTGCTCAGTGTCCTGCCTCTGTTCCAGCTCCTGCTCCAGAGGAAAGTGGGGAGAAAGGGAAAACAAATCCCATCCTGCTTCCTCCTCTGAATTCCAAGACCTGGTTCCAGCCACCACACAGGAAATGGGAGAGGGAAAACCTCAAGGAAGCCTTGAATCCTTCTCCTGTTTTTTAGGGAGCCAGGATGGCACAAGGATTCAGCTCCCCAGCTCCATGCAAGCCCACAAAGAGCTTTTGGGGATGAGGGGCTGGATCCAAAAAGAAGGAGGAAAAAGAATTCCAGGGAAGAGCCTTATGGATGACCCAGGGTGTATTTTTGGTCTCAGGGGGGAGATCCTTGGGAGCATCCTCCAGAGAGAATCCAAAGCTCCCAGGATTGTCCCAGGCTGGGTGGGATCCTCCTTTTTCCAGCAGCCCCCAGGTTTGGAGGTGCAGATCCATCTAAATCCATTAAATTCAACAAGGAGTTAATGGAATCTTCAGCATCAGCTCAGAAATTAACTTGATTAAGCTGCTGTCCATCAGTTAACCAAGAAACTCGACTCTAATGCTGTTTAATTCCGGGCTGGGAGCGGGGCAATAAATCAATGTTTGGAGATGTCTCTGGCAAAGCTGTGATGGATGGAATGGGATCGTTCTGGAGGTGCATGGAAAATTCCAAATCCCATCATATCCCCCTGTGATTAATAGAGCTGTCTGGGGTGGGATTTCCTCCAGAAGGTACCAATCCAAATATCTTTAATATCCCACATTTCCCATGACAGCTCCAGGTGCCTGATCCAAGCAGGAGTTCTGAGGTTTTGGGATATTTTTGCCAAAAAAAAAAAANCCCCAGAATGAGCTGGGATTGTCACTTTATAGGGAAAAGGGCACCATCCCACCCTTTGGAATCCCATATTTGTTGTTTTCCTCCTCATTACTCCTGGAAGCAAATGAGGGTGGGGTGAGGAGGACTCTCAAAAATCAGGATGGATGAAGGAAGCTCTCTGGGAATTTGGGATGTGGATGAGGCAGCAAAGACCCCTCTGATACTGATTTTGAGGATGTTTTCCAAATTGGGGCCAAAAAAGCAGGAAAATCTGCACTTCCTGGATTAGCTCCCAGAGGTGGGCAGTTGTGGATTTTGTTGGGAATTTCTTGTGGGAATATGGGATGTGGTTATCCTGGGGAGCTGCTGAAGGATTCCCACCAGTCCTAAGGATGGAGATCAGGACTGGGATTTGCTGCCCTCCATCTTTCTGGGGGAACAGGGACATCAAAACCCCAAAGCTGAGGAAAAGGAACAGATCCAAAATAGAAGCTGGGAAAGGAGCTCGTGGTGATCCATGAGCAGCTTCCAAACACCCCAGACAGGGAGATCTCTGGGAAGGAAAATTGAAATAATTGTCTCCTATTTTTCCTCAAGGAAAAGTGCTTTATATTCCAAATTTAACCCAGAAAGAGCCAATCCCTATTTTCCTGCAGCAAACAGAGTTATGTTGGGAAGAACTCAGTGTCAGGAGGCAAAAAGAAGGATGAAAACCCCAAAATCCTTGAATAACATCCATCCACAGCTGGAAAATGATCCCTTCTCCTGCTGGTGGCCAAAGAGGATTGATCAGGGACACAGCAATGAGGGACAGCACAAAACCCAAATACTTCCAAGCCCTTTGGGGATCCTGCTGGTAGGAATGGGATAAAAATCCAGGGAATTGAAGAGGTCAGGCTGGAACTGGTTTTCCATGTGCAGCAGAATCCTGGGGAACACACCCAGCTCCTCTCCCTGGAAACCAGGACAGATTCTCCAGTCTGGTTGGAGCGAGTTGAGGCTCCAGAGCTGCAGGTGGAAGTCAAGGATGGGTAAAATCCAAAATGACCCAAAATGGAAAAAAAAAATGGGACAAGGTTGAGCCCAATCCCGGTGAGGAAGATCCATCCTCCTCCTTCAGCAGGGTCTGGAATGGCCTGAAAGGGAAAGAAATTCCAAGGAAAACACAAATTTTCCATATCCCTTGCAGAGTCTTCATGAGTTTAAGCATCCCTGAAAGTCATCAGGTTCCTGTCCATGAAATGGATTTATGGAATGCCTAAAAAATATGGAATTCAGTTGGGAAAGGAAAAAAGCCTTGCTGTTGGTTAAGGAAATTTCCCTGTACTCCTGTCCCTTCCCTGCCATCAGAGCTGTCATGGGACAGGTTGGAAAACCACTCCTGTTGTTCGTGGTTTGCACAAAATTCTGCTCATGCCCAGGGCTGGGTGATCCCATATCTTCATTGATGTCCCTGATATGAAATCCCAGGATGGTTGATGGGATGGCAGAACTGCCACATTCCCAAATTTCAGTTGTGGGTGGCTCAGGGGTCTGTGTGTGGCTCTGGGAATGTGGAATCCTCAAGCTTGGGATTCCACTCTGGAATTCCCTTGCTTCCAGAGTGTCCTACACACCTGATGCTTTGATGGAGCTGGGATTTGGGGTTTGTGCTGAAAATCATGGAATAGTCAGAGATGGAAGGGGCCTTTTAAAGGTGATTTAGTCCAATCCTGCCATGGACAGGGACCTTTCACTATCCCAAGTTGTCCTGGCCTTGGACACTTCCCAGGATGGGGCATCTCTGGATGAGAAACTTCTCCTGGGTCAGAACATCCAAATGAGGAATTAGGAGGAAATTAAGGAGAACACAACACTCTGGGAAGCACCTAAACGTGGCCTCTCCATCTCCTTCCCTTCGGTATCCTGGGAATTCAGGTGGCTCTGGGGGGGTTCCCTCATTCCGTGGTGTGGGCTGAGCCTCCCTGTCCCTCTTGTCCCCCAGCCTGCAGGACAGCAGAGGTGGCCAAGGTCCTGTTCCTCGTGGGGCAGTCGGAGGGTGCAGGGAAGGAGAGCTCACAGCTGCTCCAGGATTTCATCAGGAGTGTGGCCAGATCCTTCGAGAACACGGAGATGGGAAGAGGAGGAGTCCAGCTGGGCCTGGCTCTGTATGGGGAGACACCAAGGTGGGTCTGACCTTCCTCCCCCAGCCACTCCTGGGTTCCTGGAATCCAGCTCATGGATGAAGAGCTTCTGCTGCTCTGGGGAACCTCTGAGCAAGAGGTGAACCCTCAGCAGAGTCATCCAGAGGTGCTTGGCCACAGGGAATTCCTTCAGGGCAGGAAGGATGGGTTTAACATTCAAATTCCAAGTTTTAGATCCTGGATTGTGGTACCATGGTCTGGGGCTCGTTCCCTGCACTCCCATGACCACTGTGAGGAGAACTTCTTGGCATGAGTTAAATCCATGGAATGGTTTGGGTGGGAAGGGACCTTAAAAACCATTTCATTCCAGCTTTCAGCAGGAAACACCTTCCACTATCCCAGGCTGCTCCAAGCCCTGTCCAGCCTGGCCTAGGACACTTCCAGGGATCCAGGGGCAGCCACAGCTTCTCTGGGGAACTGGAAAGAAACTAAATGTCAACATTATTGCTGGTTATGGCCATGTTCAGTGCTTCCCTTGCTCTTTATTCCCCCATCTCTCATTCCCAGGATGAGTGTTGAGCTCACAGATTACCTGACCATCAAAGAAAAGCTGGATGCAGTTCAGGATCTCTCTTTCAAAGGCAGCAGCCTCCAAACAGGCTCAGCCCTGGCTTTTGCAGCTCAGGCCTTGGCCCACCAGGACACCCTGAGAGAGGAGGCAGCAAAGGTGGGTGAGCTCCTGAGGTGTTGTCCAGGGAGCAGCTGGGTCATCCCAGAATCCTGGAATGGTTTGGGCCAGAAGGGAACTCATAGCCCATCCAGTGCCACCCCTGCCATGGCAGGGACACCTTCCACTGTCCCAGGCTGCTCCAAGTCCCAATGTCCAGCCAGGCCTTGGACACTTCCAGAGATCATGGGGCAGCCACAGCTGCTCTGGGAATTCCATCTCAGCCAGAAATTCCTAATTCCCAATATCCCATCTTTCCCTGTCCTCTGGCAGTGGGAAGCCATTCCCACCTTGTCTTGTCTCTCCATCATCTTGCAAATTGTCCCTCTCCACAGGGAAGAATTCTTTCCTAGTAGTCAATCCAAACCTAGTCCTCTCTTAGGAGCTGCTCATGAGGACTTGTAGGGATGAATCCTCTCCCCGTGCTGGCAGGAATTTCCTCCTGGAGTTCCTGCCCCAAGCAGAGATGAGACACAAGGGCAGGAGGGCCATGCAAGAAGATCCTCAGAGGAGCAGCTCTGCTCCTTCCCGCCTCATGGCAATGATTCCATGGGAGTTTCCTCAGAGGTGTTGGGTTTTTGAAGGATTTAATTCCAAGAGAGGGATTTGATGGATGTGAAACCCCACAGTTCTCACCGTGACCTCCTGATGTTGTGCCCATTTCTTCCCTGGCTCTTATCCCAACTCTTGCAGGTGGTGGTTCTGATCACAGATGGGAAATCCAGTGATTCCGTGGAAGAGGGAGCCCGGATCCTGCAGGATGGGGGGGTGACAGTGTTTGCTGTGGGTACGTGTGGCCACCAAAACCTCTGTGTGAACAACCCTTGTTCTTCTCCCTGGGGAATATTCCTGATTCACAGCACCCTCTTCCTAAAAACTGCTCCCATCCCCAGGTTCAGCCTTTGGAAGCCACTGGAAGTCCAGGAAAATTGTTGTGTTCTTGGATATTTTTGTTGTTGTTGTCAAAAACTGATTTATTCAGTGAGAATCTGTAGTTTTGTATCTGTCAAAGACACTTGGGAATTCAGAAGGGGTACAATAAATGGTTGCATAAAATGTTTTGATGTGACATTTAAAAAAAAAAAAATTGAAAATGGTTTTGCTTCTGAAGGTTTCTCTTAATGGGGTTCAGAGACTGACTCAAAAATGTCCCTCAAAATAATTCCATGAGCAATGAAAGGTTCCACTGCTCCCCCCATCCCCAAGAGTGAAATCCCACCAGTCAAATCCTTCCTTTCCCCAAATATCTCATGGAATGACAGGAATGATGGTGGGGTTTCCATACAAAGAGCAACCAGGTTGATTTGAACCAACATGAGGTGGGAATTGGGGAAGGATTGGTTTGTTGGGTGGGTTGTTCCCCCTTTTTTTGGTTCAACCACAGGAACACCCTGAAATTTTCAAACAGCCTCCCAAAATCCTGCTGTCTGCTCAGCACAGGAATGTCTCTGTATCCAATGGGAAGGACAAGGCCAGATCCTGCCCTGTTCCTTTTTTTTCCACCTCTCAGCCCATTAGCAGTGCTGAGACAATCTCTATGACAGCTCTGGAGAAATCCTGACCTCTTTTCCCTGGTGGAAGAGGCTTCTTCTGCTTCCCCTATCCAGCTTGAGACTCCATTCCTTGTTCCGTCCTTTTCCTTGGCAGCACAACCCAAAAGTGGTGTCAAACTCAAAGCCCAGCACGTTGCTCCCCCTTTCCAGAGCCTGCCCTGCCCCATGGATGGTGTTTGATGTCCTCTTTTCCTGCTCTTTCCCTCCCCTAGGGATTAAGGATGCTGACAAGAATGAGTTGGGCAGGATTGCTTCAGATCCCACTGCAGAGCACGTGCTTTACGTGGAAGATTTCCAGCTGCTCCCAAATGTGGTTCCCAAACTCTCTCGGAGGCTCTGCTTCACCGCCTCGGAGCCACCACGTCCTGTCAAGCAGAGGGTGCAAGGTGTGTCCAGGTTCTCCCTTCATCCTGCTTTCCATCTGCTCAAACCAGTCTCTGGATGTGCTTCCTTGGGGATGAACTTCTCACATCTCTCTGAGGGAGCTGGAGGGTTTGGGTGATCCTAGAGGAGCAACCAGCTCATGGAGCAGCTTTGGGGACAGTGGTCCTGGATGTTTTTCTTGTGGCTGCCTCTCCATGGTTTGTTTAGGGATACCAGATCCTGGGAATTTTGATGCTGGATCAAACCAAAGGAGCAGCAATGGGATGGAGCAGCATTTCTGCTCCTTGGAGTATTTTGTTGTGGGATTGTCACAGAGAATTCTGGCAGCACAGCTCGGGGTCTGGGGAAGAACTCCATTCCCTGCTGAAGATGCAAAGAGATTTCCAAGGAGATTTCCAAAGAGATCCAGACCTCTCCTCAAAGAGATCCTGACAGTGCAGTGAATCCAGAGGTGATGGCACTGAATTCCTGCCCCTTCTTGTCTCACAAGCTCATGAGAAACTGAGTTCAAAGCTTGGGGTAGAAATGGGGAAAACTTCACCTGAGACTTTACAGGGTCTCGCTTTTTTTGATTTCTTCTGTGGTTCTGCAGCACTTCAGGGCTTCCTGTGATATTCCATGGAAAATCCAGGCTTCCTGTGACATTCCATGGAGAGTTCAAGCTTCCTGGAAGATTTCTCCAGTGTGGGGAAGGAGAAGGGTAGGGAGGAGCTGCTGCCCCATGCATTAACCAGGTGTTCACTGGGGAAGTGTAGCCAGAACCAATTTTGGTTTCCTGCTTTATGCTGGCCAAAAAAAGTCCTGCTGGAGCATCTCCTGTCTGGAAACAGATCCCAGGTGTCCCTGTGCTCCCAACCTGAGTGACACCCACGGTTTTCTCTGTGTGGAATAGTTGTCTCCATCCATGAACTTCCACACGTGGTGGAATCCAATCCAAACTCTTTCCTTTGTGTTTTTGCAGCTGAGCAGATCCTGGGCCCTCGGGAGCTGCGTGTCAGCGAGCCCAGCCACAGCTCCCTGAGGCTCTCGTGGGTGGCAGCCACGGGCAGGGTGACAGGGTACCGTGTCCATGTCCAGCCCTCGCTGCCACCGGGGCAGCCGGAGCCAGAGCACCAGCGCCAGGTAGGGTCATGTTCCCATTTTCCAGGGCACCAGCTGGGTTTCAGTTGCCAGTGTTGGGTTTCAGTTGCCAATGTTGGGTTTCAGTTGCCAACGTTGTGAGGTCATCCCATGCTGAGGGCACAGCCCAGTTAGGAGGTGGCACCGTGTCCTTCAGCCATCCTGGGCACTACAGAATTGGTGGGAATTCCTGAGGGTTGAAATGAAGGGGTGGATCCACCATGGGATCCACCAGTTTCAGTCCCCAATGTTGGGTTTCAGTTCCCAAAGCTGGGGGTTCATCCCATGTTGAGGGCACAGCCTAGTTAGGGGTGACACCATGTCCCTCAGCCATCCTGGATCCTTCAGTCACATCCCTCATCCCTCAGCCATCCTGGGACAGCGGGTTTGGAAGGAATTCCTGAGGGTTGAAGTGAAACTGTAGATCCATTATGGTGTAGACCCACCAGTTTCAGTTTCCAAAGGTGGGGGTACATCCCGTGTTGAGGGCACAGCCCAGTTAGGAGGTGACACCATGTCCCACAGCCATCCTGGTCACAACAGAATTGGTGGGAATTCCTAAGGCTTGACATGAAGCTGTAGATCCACCATGGGGCCTGCCAGTTTCAGTTCTCAGTGTTGGGGTTCAGTTCCCAATGTTGGGTTTCCTTTCCCAATTTTGTGGGGTCATTCCATGTTGATGCCACAGCCTGGTCAGGAAGTGGCCCCATGTCCCTCAGCTATCCCGGTTGCAACGGGATTGGCGAGAATTCCTGAGGGTTGAAGTGAAGGTAGAGATCCACCATGGGTGTGGATCCACCATGGGATCTACCAGTTACAATTCCCAGTGCTGGGTTTCAGCTCCCAGTGTTGGGGAGTCATGCTTGATTAGGAGGTGGCACCCAATCTTCCCAATATCCAGTCTTTTCTCTTCTTATCTTTATGATGCCACCACTCAATCCCATCCAACCTCCCTGGCACCACCTCCTGCTCCTCCTGCTGCCAGAGTTGTTCATTTTGGTAAGATCTCCATGGGTTTGGGGATTTTCCATGTCCTTGTGTGAGGGATGCTGCCGTGTGCTCCAGCTCATCCCACACCCACAAAGTTTGGGAGTTAGACTGAAGGGTAGAAGATACTTGCCCTAAAAGCTTTGATTCCTAATAATAGAACAAAGCTATGAAAGCTTAAATTATTAAGGTGAAGATTATTAATTGTATTAATTATTAAAATTGTATTTAACTGGAATGATCATTCTTGGCAGCTTCTGTGTTTTCCCTGTTATTATGAGATCCTGAAGTTCTGTTTCCATCTCTTGCCCTCAGGTTACATCAAAAATTCCTTCTCTGAGCTTACAAGGAACTTTCTTGGTTGTTTTTCCTTCATTTTCTTCAAAGGAATTTGAGATCACCCTTACCCTTAATGCACTCTCCATGTTTTGTTTCCTGGGCTATTCCATGGGCTATTCCACAATTCAAGGATCACAACATCTGGGTGAGGGTTTTAAGAGGCTCCTGCTCATGGAAGTCACTTGAGCAGGTGTGGAAGGTGACCTGCTGTCCTGCTGTGGGTGTAACGGTGTCCCTTGTCCCCCTGTGTGACAGATGGAGGTGGATGGGGACACAACCACGGTGCTGGTGACAGATCTGAGGCCCAGCACCAAATACGTGCTCACGGTGAGGGCCAGCTATGGAGGGGCCCTCGGGGAGCCAGCAGCCATCAAAGGGAAAACAAGTGAGTGTCCCCTGGGCCATCCCTGTGGAAAACACCCACCCCAAAGCTGAAGAAGGTGGAGGGGTGGAGGGATGGATGGATGGATGGATGGATGGATGGATGGATGGATGGATGAGGGAGGAAGGGATGTGTCACTGCTGCGACACAGAATAACACAACTCACACACGATGTTCCAGCATCCAAACAGGAAAAGAGCACTTTATTTTTCAGACCTCAACATTTATAGAAGTCTAAAAGTGACAGTGGATTGGAGGATGGCATTGCCACCTCTCCAACCACTCTGGTCAGACTAACAGTCCATCAAACTTCTC